>OZ010800.1:328543106-329143106 GCA_963932465.1 Maratus speciosus
AGGTCTGAAACGAAAGCAATGCTCAGTTACTTTTCCATACTATATTATGCTTTTCAGAATTATTAAATGACCGTCTATAAAGCGTCTTTATTTCTCAAAACACACATTAATCCTTTAATGTATGATCTTTTAATTTGTTCGGAAAATATTATATTTTAGTCTATTTTTGTTAATTATCCACTAGAAATATAGTGAAAAAAATTATTTCTTTCTTGTTTAATATACAAACATTAATGTGTTTTTTAAAAATTAAGTAAGTTATAAACAGCAACAATGCTCAATCATAAAACAGCAATTTTCTATCAGATAAAAAAAAAACAAAAAAAAAACACAGTGAGTCTGCTTGAGTAAGTAAAAGTCATTGCGTGAAAATTACTTTCTCAGCTACTTTTCCATACTATATTATGCTTTTCAGAATTATTAAATGACCGTCTATAAAGCGTCTTTATTTCTCAAAACACACATTAATCCTTTAATGTATGATCTTTTAATTTGTTCGGAAAATATTATATTTTAGTCTATTTTTGTTAATTATCCACTAGAAATATAGTGAAAAAAATATTTCTTTCTTGTTTAATATACAAAGATTAATGTGTTTTTAAAAAATTAAGTAAGTTATAAACAGTAACAATGCTCATTCATAAAACAGCAATTTTCTATCAGATAAAAAAAAAAAAACACAGTCAGTCTGCTTGAGTAAGTAAAAGTCATTGCGTGAAAATTACTTTTCAATCATATTGCTTTTATGTTTTAAATACAGAAACTAATAATTTCCAAAACATAGTGGATAGGTCTGAAACGAAAGCAATGCTCAGTTACTTTTCCATACTATATTATGCTTTTCAGAATTATTAAATGACTGTCTATAAAGCGTCTTTATTTCTCAAAACACACATTAATCCTTTAATGTATGATGTTTTAATTTGTTCGGAAAATATTATATTTTAGTCTATTTTTGTTAATTATCCACTAGAAATGTAGTGAAAAAAATTATTTCTTTCTTGTTTAATATACAAACATTAATGTGTTTTTTAAAAAATTAAATAAGTTATAAACAGTAACAATGCTCAATCATAAAACAGCAATTTTCTATCAGATAAAAAAAAAAAAAAAAAAAAAAAAAAAAAAAAAAAAACACAGTCAGTCTGCTTGAGTAAGTAAAAGTCATTGCGTGAAAATTACTTTTCAATCATATTGCTTTTATGTTTTAAATACAAAAACTAATAATTTCCAAAACACAGCAGATAGGTCTGAAACGAAAGCAATGCTCAGTTACTTTTCCATACTATATTATGCTTTTCAGAATTATTAAATGACCGTCTATAAAGCGTCTTTATTTCTCAAAACACACATTAATCCTTTAATGTATGATCTTTTAATTTGTTCGGAAAATATTATATTTTAGTCTATTTTTGTTAATTATCCACTAGAAATATAGTGAAAAAAATTATTTCTTTCTTGTTTAATATACAAACATTAATGTGTTTTTTAAAAATTAAGTAAGTTATAAACAGCAACAATGCTCAATCATAAAACAGCAATTTTCTATGAGATAAAAAAAAAAAAAACAAAAAAAAAAACACAGTCAGTCTGCTTGAGTAAGTAAAAGTCATTGCGTGAAAATTACTTTTCAATCATATTGCTTTTATGTTTTAAATACAAAAACTAATAATTTCCAAAACACAGCAGATAGGTCTGAAACGAAAGCAATGCTCAGTTACTTTTCCATACTATATTATGCTTTTCAGAATTATTAAATGACCGTCTATAAAGCGTCTTTATTTCTCAAAACACACATTAATCCTTTAATGTATGATCTTTTAATTTGTTCGGAAAATATTATATTTTAGTCTATTTTTGTTAATTATCCACTAGAAATATAATGAAAAAAATTATTTCTTTCTTGTTTAATATACAAACATTAATGTGTTTTTTAAAAATTAAGTAAGTTATAAACAGCAACAATGCTCAATCATAAAACAGCAATTTTCTATCAGATAAAAAAAAAACAAAAAAAAAACACAGTGAGTCTGCTTGAGTAAGTAAAAGTCATTGCGTGAAAATTACTTTCTCAGCTACTTTTCCATACTATATTATGCTTTTCAGAATTATTAAATGACCGTCTATAAAGCGTCTTTATTTCTCAAAACACACATTAATCCTTTAATGTATGATCTTTTAATTTGTTCGGAAAATATTATATTTTAGTCTATTTTTGTTAATTATCCACTAGAAATATAGTGAAAAAAATATTTCTTTCTTGTTTAATATACAAAGATTAATGTGTTTTTAAAAAATTAAGTAAGTTATAAACAGTAACAATGCTCATTCATAAAACAGCAATTTTCTATCAGATAAAAAAAAAAAAAAACACAGTCAGTCTGCTTGAGTAAGTAAAAGTCATTGCGTGAAAATTACTTTTCAATCATATTGCTTTTATGTTTTAAATACAGAAACTAATAATTTCCAAAACATAGTGGATAGGTCTGAAACGAAAGCAATGCTCAGTTACTTTTCCATACTATATTATGCTTTTCAGAATTATTAAATGACTGTCTATAAAGCGTCTTTATTTCTCAAAACACACATTAATCCTTTAATGTATGATGTTTAATTTGTTCGGAAAATATTATATTTTAGTCTATTTTTGTTAATTATCCACTAGAAATGTAGTGAAAAAAATTATTTCTTTCTTGTTTAATATACAAACATTAATGTGTTTTTTAAAAAATTAAATAAGTTATAAACAGTAACAATGCTCAATCATAAAACAGCAATTTTCTATCAGATAAAAAACAAACAAAAAACACAGTCAGTCTGCTTGAGTAAGTAAAAGTCATTGCGTGAAAATTACTTTTCAATCATATTGCTTTTATGTTTTAAATACAAAAACTAATAATTTCCAAAACACAGTAGATAGGTCTGAAACGAAAGCAATGCTCAGTTACTTTTCCATACTATATTATGCTTTTCAGAATTATTAAACGACTGTCTATAAAGTATCTTTATTCATCTAAACACACATTAACCCTTTAAGAGGCCACAGGACTCTTAAAGCTTCAAAAATTTCGAAATTTTAATTTTTTTAGGTGTTAAACTCCTACTTTTTCTGAACATTTTGATATAATTGTTTCTTTGAAATTCCCATTACAACAGAAGTTATGACTTTTAGAATTATACCCGCTCAATAGCTGAAGCGGCGTTTCCGAAATTTTGAAGTCATTTTTCTCCAAATGACGTTTTTGGGCATAACGCACAGGATATCTGAAAACTTCTGAATATTGAATATTTTTATATGAAATTTTCAAAACGTGCGTTTTATGTTAATTTGTATAAACGGAACCTAAAATTTTCTTTTTATTGTTAAAAAATATATATATATATTTAGGGGATTATGTTGTTAAATTTTCTAAAATTTTGCATGAGCTAAATACAACTTTGTATTAAAAATATAAAAATGCTTTAAATACAAATTTATTTAGATTCAGGGTAATTAAATCACGTAACTGGAGTATAAGTAGGCACCAAAATTTTCGTTCTCGTTGCAATATTCATTTTCTAATCGTGCGCGTAAGCTGTTATACCAATTTTCAGCTCGTCAAATATGTGACAGTTTGGGCCCCCTCTAAATGCTAATTCTGCATCTTGAAATTTTTAAATACATAAAATGAAAGAACATGCTTATATCTTTTATCTTAATAAAAATCGTGTTTTAAAATCAAATACATTTTAAGATATTAAACTTTGAAAATGATCTCTTTTTTTCATTTTTTCCAATTTTAAGAGTCCTGAGACCCTTAATGCATGACCTTTTAATTTATTCGCAAAACATTATATTTGAGCCTATTTTAATTAATTATCCACTAGAAAAATAGTGAAAAAAATTATTTATGTTTGACTGTCACTCACTCCTGAGTTGCACAATAAAAATTGCTCATTTTAAATTATATAGTACTTACTTTAAAGTGTTTACACAGCACAATAACAAATATCCAATGATATAAGAATTTTTATAATGCTTTTAATAGTTTGCAGAATTAATAATGACTATCTTATAAAGATAGAGAAAAATTGTTAGTTGAGTACACTGCAAGAAGTATGAACAAAAGATGTTATGACCTCCCGGTCATAACAAATTAGAACAAAAACAGACTTCATGATCTGTGTTACCACATGTTACCACACGTAAGTAACACATAATAATGGCAACAAGTAAAAATTAAATTTAAAAAATCAAAAACCCGACTGCGTAAAAAGCGAACTAATTAATTATTTCTCATCAATGTGAAACTATTTTTTATATTACTTACCTATTTTTTATATACTTGTACTGATGACTTTTAAGTTGTGTTTAATTGTTAGTTCCTATCTATAAACATTGTTTTGATGAGGCCTATAGATATCTATGAAGGCTAGAGTTGCAGTAAATTAAACATCCTACCTACACAACTTCCAGGTTGTGTAATATTTAAACAGAGCTTCTGACTGTAAAATAGTCAATGAAACATCGTCTTCATTTTGAAAGACCTATCCAATGACATGCCACTCAATATGGAGCGTAAAAGTTTTTTTTCGTCTCTGCCGCCATTTTGGTATTTTACGGCCGCAGTTTTGAATTTATAAAAACAAAACCTAGCCTATAACCATCGGACGGTTAAGACGAATCGATAGAGACCTCAATCATTAACATTCATCGAACCGTTGGGGTGTTTCGAGGGTATAAAAAATCCATATACCTAGACACACGTGAAACACATAACCCTTCTTGGCAGTCGGGTAAAAAAAGATCATATAACTCCTGAGTTACACTACGCATTTAACGGTAAACAGATTTACAACACTATGCCTTTCACGCTCTTACACACAGATATAAAGGAATCTTTTAAAGAATATATTTTTAATGACATGATTTCTTAATATAATAATAAGTTTAAAACACAGAAAGTTTTCAGGTGTTACGGTATTACGTCACTGGAATAATCAATCTATTGCAATTTTTTATTGTCTTAACCCTTAAATACTTGATTTTTCAAAAATCATTGTAATAATGTTTTTCGGCTTTCATTTTTTAAATAAATCATGGGAAAAATACTTTAAAAATCATATTTTGTTTTAAGTATAGTTTACGGCTAAAAAACAGTTTGTTACTAATCGGCAATACTGGTGTTTAATTGAAAAAATAATTTCCCTTGATAAAATTTTACAATATTAAACACACAAAATTCTAGGAACTTTAATAAGAAATAAATTTTACTTGCTCACTGCAGGTCAAAATAGGGTATTTCGCAAGCTTCCAAACAAAGCAAAAAGAACAAGTAGCAATAATTGAAAAAATAAATCTATCTTTATTCTTAAACAGCACAAGTGTTGCTATCTACATGTTGAAAATAGATTTAATAATATTTTCAGAATATATTTTATTGGCAACATTAGGCATTATAGCTTCAAGATCAAGTATCAATGCATCAAGTATGTAATCAAGAATTTTTCATTCAGAATCATGTAATTCAATAATATGGTTTTTACAGGACTAAGACCCAATGTCCATTATATTGGACATGCCAAAACTCTATATATTTTTTAGTTTTAAAAATAAATGAATATATATAAAGTTTTCTAGCCCCATAAAGAGCCTTAATCTTAAAAATGGTAAAATTTGTGACAAAAATGCGAACTTGTGTCCCAAGAGGATATTCCGTCTTAGACAGATTTCCGTTTCAGCAAGTAGATTTGTACGGTTTTTTTCCGGCGGAATCATACAAAATTATGTTTTCACAAGTTTTATTGTATTAAGTTCTATTAGATTCTGACTAAGGAATTGCAGGTAAAGAAATTTAAAAGAGTGTATACATCATGAAAATCGGTACTTTTGGTGTCGGGACGTCATGCGTAAATAGGGACACATGGCAACACTACTGGTAATCTAGTCATTCAGTCAATTGTACAATGCGTCTTACTACAAATAAAACCTGAATTATGTTCACAGTTTTACCAGTTCAGCAATACTTTGGCAAAATTTTCTTTAGATTACTTTGTATGAAATGTAGTGACATCAAGGGAGTCCAGGAAGTGCACTGTAATTTGGTCAGTGACAGAATATATACGGTCAGCTACATTCCATGTAATTAAGCGTTTAGATCAGTGTTGTTTGTATGCGAATGGTTGCCATTTCTAAGCACTTCTCGTGATGTCATCGTATTTCACAGAAAGCAAAGTGAATCTGTTGTAAATCTCATTACTGTATCATCATTATTTTTAAAGTTTAAGAACAAAAATTATAGCTCGACTCTAAGTGAAATACCCTGCATTTTTGTCGGAATAAATGGATTGCGACCCTGGTTTTCAATAGACTTTCTTTTTGTCTTGATACGTATTATAGCACCTGAAATTTTGTTCCATTAGAATCGAAAATACTTGTATTACCATGCTGCTACCTGTAATATGGGGTGTGGTTCAAATCACATGTGATGAAGCCAAAACAAGTATTATTTTTTCAGTTGTTGATAAAATGAGAGAAGTGATGATTTGTTTTGTTTAGTGGCTTCGTTTGTTTACTGCCATCGTTTCCATGAATGAGATCTTAAATTGGATTTTCTCCATGTTTATGTTTTTTAATGGGAAAATGTTAAGACTTTTGTATGTAAACAAAACCGGTATACATTTTAATATGTGATCTTTAAAGAAATTGTGATTGGAAGTGTCTATATAATACACTCTTCCCCCGCTTCACACACTTCATTTTCAGATAAAGAGGTCACTGAAAAGCTTAGTCTAAGATTAGTAATAGCTAAAAATCTATGTAATGTTTTATGTATGAAGACGTGAGTTTCAAAACTCGTTTTATCCAAAATTTAAAAATCGAGATTTTTCTATCAACTTATTTTATTGATGAACCTGCATCGAGAAAACACTACAATCTGCAAATAAAACTAGTTTTATCCTGTATTTCTGGCATTGTAAAATCTTGGTTTACAATGATAACCAATGGACGCAGTCTAAGGTTTTTCGGGATTTTCCAAAATTTGATTTTCTGGATAAGACGAATTTTGAAACTCACGTCTTCATATGTATGGTAATTTAAGCAGGGATGACTAAAGAAGTGATTTGTAATCGAATACCGTTTTCAATTTTTGATAAATATATTACATCTTTATTTTTTAGCGACTACTGTCTCATGATGACTTTTATCGTGTCTAAAAACTCTGATCAAAATGGCAACTTTGACAGCATTTTCTGAAAGAGCCTTTGTTTTTTATCGAAAAATAGATTTTTTAGATAGATAATTAGATAGATAATTAATAGATAATTTTCTAGTTTTATCCTGTATTTCTGGCATTGTAAAATCTTGGTTTACAATGATAACCAATGGACGCAGTCTGAGGTTTTTCGAGATTTTCCAAAATTTGATTTTCTGGGTAAGACGAATTTTGAAACTCATGTCCTCATATGTATGGTAATTTAAGGCTTATCTTAAAAAAAAAATTTCCTCTGAATTATTTTATTAACAACTCTGAATTTCCTGACGTACTAACGGACTTGTTTCTAAATGTTAAAGTGTGGAATCTGCAGGTATGACTAACGAAGTGATTTGTAATCGAATACCGTTTTCAATTTTTTATAAATATATTACATCTTTATTTTTAAGCGACTACTGTCTCATGGTGACCTTTATCGTGTCCAAAAACTCTGTTCAAAATGGCAACTTTGACTGCATTTTCTGAATGAGCCTTTGTTTTTATCGAAAAATAGAGAACGCTTTTTGACTTGGTAGTTTATGATTAAGAACATTTACACATTTCATGTATCTAAGATTATAAATTATTCCGTAATAGAAGTGTTCGAAAAATGAATATGTATGCATCCGGATAAAGAACAAGAAAAAATAAAATATGTAACAAAGAAAAGTTAAATGGAATTGGAAAACAGTACATTATGGAAATACTTGTGGAATTGTGACAAAATCGTAGGGCAGAAATTACCACGGATTCCACAAAAAAAAAAAAAAAAAAAAAAAAAAAAAAAAAAAAAATTGCACGAATATATGAATATATACAGGGTGTCACCAAATTCGTGGTCCAAACTGTAAGGTAAGGTAAGGTTCACATAAAAAAAGCAATTTTGGTATAATAGTGTTGGATCGGAAATGAAAAGTTTTGCCACAAAACAAGAAATACAGAGGAAATGAAAACGAGTGTTTTATAGACATAACAATTACAGTAAGTGCTGAAATGGCCCACTGGCATCGTCTAGCAAGTGAGTAGCGTATCTTTTCCTAGATTACGAGTGTTTCACGAACCTTTGCTTACTGAAAATTTTGCAAAGAGGTCCTCATCAGAGTCAACTGGTGTCTCAAAGATCCAAGGAACCATAATTGATTTAATGAGCCATTCGCGGTTTCGCCTTAATACGGCATGTACTTAGACATACATGGCTTAATCTTTGAGACAAACATAATCTAATAAAACTTTGTTGTGTCTCATAGATGGGGCATCTGGAACCGTCGAAAGGATAAGCCAGCCCTTGAAAGGCGCTGCCAGGTATGTATCGATGTTGGTGGTGGCACATTCTACACTTGCTGTAATTGTTATTACAACAAAATGCTTGCTTTCATTTCCTCCGCATTTCTTGTTTTTTGCCAAATCTTTTCATTTTTGACCCCGTATTGCTATATCGAAATTGCTTCTTTATGTGTACTAAGTGTACTTTACCTTCCCTTACAGTTTGGCCCATGAATTCGGGGACACGCTGTATATAATTAAAATAAAATCACATGTGTGGAACTCAAAGAAAAGATAATATAAACATTAAACCATTAAAATGAAATCCTAGAACATATCATGACTGAAAAACAAAAACATTAAAATGAAATCACGGAACGTATCGCATGACTGAGAAACATGATATTTAGAAATTAAAACATTTGTAACTGAAAAATTAAGACATTTTCTTCGTTTAAACAAATAAGCTTCAATATTTTCCTGTAATGTAAGCTTGAGAAAAACATATTTTTATTTTATTCGATAGCATAACACAGAATTATAAATGACATCTGATACCGAAATTAGGAAAGCTGTTGTGTAATACATTATTGTTGTTTTGCAAGAAATACTTTAATTAACAACAATTAATGTGGCATAGTGAAAAGATCTAAATGAAAAAAAAAAATACAAATAATATAATATCAGTAAAAGAGCTTAACGAAATGAAGATTCCTTAATAAGCATCATCCAACAGCACATTTTTTCTACTCTCCATTAATACCAAGCTATAACTAATTACTTTCGCTTTCGCTTAAAAATAATTACGAACCTTATCCACTAAACCTCAATTAATGCTGCACTTGTAATTTGCTCGAAATAAGAAGACTCGACAGACTCGTAACGAAGATTGTGTATTTTGTGTAAGTGGGTGAAGTTTTTTTTTTTTCCTATATCAAGTTCGAATTTTTGCTTTCTTCTATGTTCGTAAGAAGAAGGTTTTAGGTTTATGAAAGTTTTCAGTTTTTGATAAATTTGCAAGTTCAGTGATATGCTGAATAGCATCTGATTATTCTTGGGCAGCTGTTTGTCCGTCTCTGTATCTGACATCTGTCTGTGTGGTATACAAAATTTGTATTCTCTTCTCCTAAAAAATCAAATTTAAATCTCCAATTTTATCAAATTAAAAGTGAGATTTATATAGTGTCCATAGTTAAGTTTTGAGGATTTTTCTTACTTTTTTTTATTAGTATGTGGCTCTTATTTATTTATTTTATTTTATTTTATTTTATTTGTAAAATTTTACGCTTATCAAGTATACGTTTCTTTGTAAAATAAAATTTTATTATTTTTATAATACAACTTCAAAATTGTAGCTTGTTGTAAGTGTGTAATCTTTGGCGCATAGGGTTCCAAAGGTGGCCCATATATTGAAATGCCTTTTAAAACGTGAGAAAATATACGGCAATAAATTTTTACTTCTAGAAGAGTATTACAATGTTCAATTAAAAGTAAGTATTTAATTACAATGTAAAAATTACAATAAACATTTTTCAAAATATACCTTCGTAATCGAATTCCATGCAGAAAGTGCGGACGAAATTTTTGATTTTGTCTTGTTTAGCAAGTCCCTAACACTCTTCACGCACATATTGCAAGTATTGATTACACAATCGCATTTCCTTATTTTGCTTTTCTTGCATAAATGGCAAACCCAGGTTATTTTTGGCTGAAAACCACTTGTGCCAGGAATGGTTGCATAAGTTTGTTTCAGAGTATCTTTTGGCAGTGTAACGGATTGGTTTTTGATTTTCTGATGATGTTGCTTACTATTATGCTCTTATGATTCTTTTTATTTTATATCTTTCGTGTTTTTCTTCTTAATCTTCTTGCGACCCCAAAAAGATTTTGAACCACTTTTTGCGCACGGTAGTTCAGTGCTTTTCTTGTGGAGGTTACTGATTTCTTTTGGGGGATCTCTGGCGTTCTCAATAATGTAAAAATTGCTGGAGAAATCTGATAATAAGTGGTGATAAAGGGTATTAATTTTTTTCAGATAAATAGAAATTTTAAAAATTATCCTTTACTACATTGATTTCCATATTTGCTTCCTAAGGTGGCCGGGGAGTCGGAACCCCTTGGGGATATATATATGGACGCCAATTGCACGAACAAAATCTATTTATCTGATAAATTTAATAGAATTGAAGTAAATGTGGTTAAAGCGAAAGAAATAAGCTTTTAGAAAACGTATCGTAACTCAATATTCTAAGAATTTAAACTCGTGTACATTAAAATACTTTCTTATTTGGAAATTAGAACGACTACTCCTCAAAAGTGAAACCACTGCATACAATAGCGGCCGATCAAGGTGATCTCTTCAAATTCAAAAACATTCACTGCAGATACATGATTTAGAATGAGGTAGAGACATTTTGTGATTAAATTTTGAAATTAATTCTACTTTTGGGAGCTGATCTACCTTAGGAACACTGGACACCTTTAGCTCACCTACCTTATTGAAAACAAGTTGCAAATTGAACGTCAAACGTGGCAAATGATGTGCTTTCGTACTATAACTAGTTTTATAAATATTCTTTGGGTATTTTTCGGTTAGCCGGGCACCAGTGTTATATATACATATGTATGTATATCTATATATACATATTTATGTATGTATACACACACACATATATATGTATACATATGGCTTCTATATATGTATAAATATACATATATATGTATATATAGGTATACATACATATATATATATATAACACTGGCACCCGGCTAACCGAAAAGTACCATTCTTTGCATCGCGTATTGTACTGAATGTACATTTTAGTGCACTTCATAAGTGCATATCAACTTCATTGTGTTCGAAAGGCTGTAACATCTTTAAAATGCACTTGAAATATTTTTTTCCCATTGGCCGTAATGTAACGGAAAAATTTTGACTGTCCCTGTAATTAAATTGTAAGTTCAATTTTCATAAAATTTTAAATGACCCGACAAAATTTTGCAACAATTATATATTTAAAATTTCAGACTATTCGGTTGGATAGTTTATGCTCTGTTATATGCGGACGGACGGACAGACAGACGGACAGAACGACGACTATAGGTGGCACGTATATATAATTACGAACACACTTGAAAAGAAAGAGACCACGATCTCTGCTTCATGTGTTGTTTTTGTTATGGGCTGATTTAGAAATTTTTTATAATTTCTCAAATCGTGTATAAGTGAGAGGTCGCTGTATTAAAATTAATACAAATATCGACGACAATTTAAATATTTTTGCCATTTTTATTGTAAAAATGTCTTTATACGTATAAGTGGAATATGTATTTAATAGTCTTTTGTGAAAACTTTTGTTGTATGATTAACTGCAGAGTTAATAATGTAAAAATGTCTCAGATTTTCTGCTGTAAAACGTTAAAAAATATTGATTGAATAAGATTTTGCCTTTTACTGTAAACAAAAACATTCAGAACCACACACATGCATACCGTCAACCGGGACGGTACTTTGGGCCACTTTTTTCTGGTTCCACTCACATTTTTATTATTAAAAAATATTATATGTGATTTTTCAGCGTCGAAATGGAGTTGTAAACAATTAAAATGAAACAATGAAGCAAATTGTAGGATTTTAAAGAGGAAAATTTTATTTTTTTATTTTTTAACTCTTTTTAAAGTTTTGGAACAAAGTAGCCTCTGCTGGGGGCTTCTTTTGTCCATTCACTTAGTTTTATATAAAATGAATACATTTCATATGTAAATGAATACATTTTTATTGAAACTCTCTTGCAATAGCATTTGCTAATAAATTAACACTGCAAACTCGATAAACAAATGGTTTTTTTTTAACATTTCAACACAATAAAACAACTGTTAATATTTAAGAAACGAGAAACAATTTTCGTCATGTTATCCTCAGCATCTGGAATAAAAACAATTAATGTAACATTTTGCTAGAGTAACATTTGAAAGAAATGTTACTTAAAACATGTTTTAACAGATTTGGTTGTATAAAAGTCTATTCTAAGTAATTGGGGCTATTTTCGGGCCAAAAAAGGCCTGGCACAAAGTAGCCCCGAAACACTAGTTTTCATGTTAGCTTTATGAAAACGCGAACATTTCCTTTCAAATTAAAAAAGTTAAAGGAAAAACTATGATCACATATGGGTTACAGATTACTAAAGATAATATTATGACACTTACCATATTTGTAGCTTTTATCCAGATTCTTTCACGATAAAAAGTTTGGAGAGTTAAAATAATTTACACAGTAAAACAGTTGTTTAAAAACACATACAACGTTGCCACTAAAAAAATTTAAATTTGTCCCAAACTATTCAAATACCCTACAGTAGGGTATAAAATATTTTTCAAGGACAAAATTTCCGAATTATCTTGTATTGTTTGTACAATAGAAAGAATAAAAACTTTTTTTATAGGATGGACCAAAGTATTTCCCCGGTTGACGGTAAGTAAAAGTGTGCTCGGAATAATATTATTTTTGAACGTAGGTATATGGGTAATTTTTTGAAAAGTGTACATTTTAAATGCAAATTGTTCCAGTAGAAAAATTTTGTTTTTCAAGACAAATGTTATCATTTTTAGAAACTTATCACTGACTGCAAGTAAAAATCAGCAATGGCCCAGCTACATTATATTTATTTTCTTCAGAAACACAATTTATTTTTATTAACACCATTCACAGAGGTGAACTTTATGCTACACTTATGCTTGTGTAGTATGACAAAGCATAAAACTATTTATTCTATTAGATAATATAACTAAGGAGCAATTCTATATAAGAACGCATAATTAATTTATTTGGAATGAATATAAAGAAAACAAAAAATTCATCTCCCATCTGGAGCTTCTTCTCATCACCCATCTTTTATATGTTATTCAATTCTTCTATTTTAAAGTTTTGAAACTGTATTTTTTGATTTACAGTCATTGTAAATTCGTGTTAAGCATTTTTCTCTGAAATATACCTTTTCAAAATTGAGAGATTCACGGAGGTGAGAAACATGCTCTAAATATTAACCTACATATATTTTTTTTTTTTTTTGAGAAAAAATATCTTTCTTCTTTAAATCAACATCTGTTGATATAATTACATAAGCAATATATATAAGCATATAGCTTGGTGTTGATTTAATCACCTTGAATTACAATTCACGGATCTCTAATAACCATGGTTGCTTTTTTATAACAAAATCTAACACCTGAGTATAAAAACAAATTTTTGACTTATAATTTAACAACAGCAAACATACTGGCTAACTTTAGCATTATGGGAAACAAAATCTGATGACAATTTTGCCATCTATTAACATGAAAATGCAACTTAATATTTGGTTCATGGTGGTGAGAATTTATTGTGTGACACACTTTTCCGTACTCAGAAGACAAACAAAAATACAAAGAAAGTTATTAACTATGCTCTTGAGATAGTAGTATCTGGAATAATAATTATTTAACTTGTTTTTTCAATTAAATAAGTAATCAAACACTTTCCTTAATAAAATTGGATGTGTGACGGAATAATAATTATTTAACTTGTTTTTTCAATTAAATAAGTAATCAAACACTTTCCTTAATAAAATTGGATGTGTGACATGACACGGAGGTGAGATCTCACATATTGTGTACTAAGAAATAAAAAATATAAAGTAACTATAAAAAGTGTATGCACACAACACATTTAGTCTTCTTTCACTTTCAACAGAAAACATAAATTAATTCAAAAATATACGTATCAAATACTAAAAAAGACTTTGTGACTGGAATTGTACACTTTTGGGAGAATAACCCATATATTAATAACCTAACATTTTGTTTGAGGGAGTACCGTTTTCAGCCGAAACTCAATAAAGGACCGAAATTCGCTTTAAGCCTCTGTTTCGGTCGGTGACTAGTAACATGGCATAAGAATAAAGACAGAAAGTTATTTTTAAAGTAGTACATTAAAAAGAAGAGGACTTATGTCTAAAAAAATTACCGGGATGACGTTAATTTAAATTACAAAATTCCGGTCAAATTTATTTGTATCTCCAAGGTTATTCGAAAATATAGACTCGGCTTTCTAAAATTATTTCTAGAAGTTTAAATAAAATTTGTTTGCATTCAATAAAATATGCATGTCAAATACTAAAAAAGACTTTGTGACTGGAATTGTACAATTTTGCGAGAATGACCCATATATTAATAACCTAACATTTTGTTTGAGGGAGTACCGTTTTCAGCCGAAACTCAATAAAGGACCGAAATTGCTTTAGGCCTTTGTTTCGGTCGGTGACTAGTAACATGGCATAAGAATAAAGACAGAAAGTTAGTTTTAAAGTAGTACATTAAAAAGAAGAGGAGTTATGTCTAAAAAAATTACCGGGATGACGTTAATTTAAATTACAAAATTCCGGTCAAATTTATTTATATCTCCAAGGTTATTTGAAAATATGGACTCGGCTTTCTAAAATTATTTCTAGAAGTTTAAATAAAATTTGTTTGCATTCAAAGCTTAGTATTCAATCAATGAAAAAATCGGTTAGAAAATTGTTGTAAATTTTAAAGAAAAATGGTTATTTATATTTTGATACTGTTAGTTTAAGGTAGCTAAAAACGAACATCACCTATCAAATTTGTAAAAAGAAACACTCAGCGCTACACTGTGAAAAGGAATCAGCTGAAAAAAAAAATGGTGTAATCATGACTTATTAACTCAAGTATTCTCCAGGACTTCTTTTTTGAAAAACCTCTTCAAAACTCAAACTGTCTAGTACCTGTAGTTTAATGACCCGCGTAGATAAAGACACGATGAATCAGCAGATTTCCAAAGATTATTTTGGAGAAAGATACATTTAGTTTATTGACACGAGTATTTTGTCTCAAAAGTGTCTTCTTTTATATTTGTTAAGTTAATAAAAGATTAATAAATACAAAAAATATAAAAAAGCGAATTTATCTTTTCTTAAAAAGACAAACGGCAATTAATACAGGTGAAAAAAAAAGTTTAATTTATCATCAATAATTCTTAAGTTATATGTTTTTAAAATAATAAGAATTCTTTCATAAAATCGAAATTATTTTTGTCGCTTTTGCATTAAGTGAATAAAGATGAATTTTAAATATTTTTAAGTACTACTTTAAAACACAATTAAACACATAAAAAAAAGTTATTAAAGTTTTTGAATTTGTATTTTTCAAAGTGATGACGATGATGATGATGATTACTTTATAAAATCTAAACTCATATTTCATTATGAAAAGAAATAAATTTTAAATATTTTTAGATTAATACTTTAAATTAAATAATTTTTTAATTGAATGTTTTACCTTTTAAAGTAAAATTTTTAAATAATGATTTTTTCAAAAAATAAAATAAAATAAAATAAAATAAAATAAAATAAATAAATAAATAAATAAAAAATAAATCTGAAATTTAGGTTACTTTTACATAAATAAATAACATATATAAATATAACTTATTTCCTTTACATAAACAGCTACCCGGCTTACAGAATATAAGTGAAAACCATTTTTTTGAAATTGATAACCAATAGATTTTTTACATTTAATATATATTTTTCAGAATGTCCACTAACAATACCAAAAATCATATTTATATGAATAATGCATTCAAATAAAATTTTGAAATTTATTAAAAGCGATACTTTTGTATAAGACTCGCGCAGCAACCGAAGAAATTGTCAAAAATCCCTATTTACAATCAGCCTTTTTTCTTTTAATTCGATTAAATGTCTTAAATTTGTGTTTTCTTTATATTTTATTGTTTTAGTTATTGATTGATGAATGTTTTAATTTCGTTATGGAATATAAGCTGGAATCAAATGATGAGCTATTTATATCAATTGAAGTGCAAATGGATTTATCTTCCGTAATCATCTGACACGATATATATTTTAAAAAATCGTGTTTGAAAATTCGTTTAAAAAATTGAGTAACTTGCGATATAGTTTTCAAACAAATTGTGATATAATTTTCAAACAAATACCATTTGAAAGTATAATTTTTTTTCTGTTCGACGGTGCAAAAATTTCAAAATGTGCGGTATTTACACATTAAAAAAAATTGAAATAAAAGTTAAATTTAATCGTGTACTGTCGACACCGTCGAAATTACGTCAGCTTTAAGCACGGACATGTTTTTCCTTTATAATATAAATAAATAACGTGTATAAATATAACTTATTAATTTTACATATTTAAACAGAAAAATATATTGTCTTAAATTTATGCGCCAATCAGGTATTGTAATAAAATTCCTTAATGTAATTTTTCAGGATATCATTCTATATTTAAATATTTATGCGGTTCTACATTAAGAAATATACTATTTCAGTAAAAAAAAAAATAAATAAAAATTCCTCGTCAACTTTCGTCAAGGAAACCTACGTCATCTGCCCGAGCCAACAAAGACGGATGTAACTTACCTGTAAATGTTGTTTTTCATTCGAAGCTGTTTTGTGAAGAGGAAAATGTATTACTCCGGTCACATTATGTCTAGCTCTAACATACATCAATGAGAATTGCTTTTTAAAAATATATATGTTTTAAAGTATATCTAATCATATTTTTTCAGAAATAATAATAATAACAGTATATTACGAAAGAGTGATTTTTTTTCAGTAATTGTTTCAGATCTAATAAATTAATATATATACACACACACATATATATATATATATATATTTGACGGTAAGTAATTTTATAGTTCCATTTCAGAATATGACATTTTAAAAGATTTACACTCATTATACTCGTACATATTCCATTGATATTTATATGCAAATAACTTAAAAATATAATTTAAGTTAAATTAAAATTAGATTTAATTTTGATATATAATTAGCTTTTAACTTTAGCTTTTAATTAGCTTTTAACTTTGGATACGAAGCATTTGACATTACGTTTGATCTGTATAAACAACCAGTCCTCTCAAACACATGTCAAAAGCAATTCAAGTTATGAGATGACGCTGTTCATGTTTACGTTTATGAAGAGAACATATTGTGATAATAATAATGGATTTATGGACCATAGATAGCAAAGATTTCAATAAATTTTCAAGGTTTATGTGAAATATTATTTCTTGCTCAAAATTACAAACTTGACTAATTTTCTGACAATAAAATAGGGAATGTTTCTGTAATTAAGAAAAATATAAAGGTACCTCATACATTTTAGGCGCACACAAATATAAATATATACTCTACATATAAGTAATTAAGAAAAAGTTATTTAAAGGACTATTTCATAACTTATGTTGGTTACACTTATTTCCGAATTGATACATTCATCGATACATCTATTGATAGAAGTTGTAACATAGAATAAGTTCAGACTTGAATTTAAATTAAAAACATCTGCAAAACGTGATATTTTTTTAATACTGGACAAATCGATTGAAATTCAAGATATTACATCATGAAGAAAAGATTTAATAGTTTGACGGTTGGCTTGGATAGTGAGACATTCTCTCAATTCGGCGGGAGGCGCTTAAACCGTAAGAGTGATTGCTCGAAAGATGGAAAATCCATCGCAAACAGTTTGCTTTGCTAGCATAAAATTTAAAAGTGAATGGCCTTGAAAAATGAGGCAGGGTGAGGCATTTTCACAATTCGGTAGGAGGCGCTTAAACTGTAAGAGTGATTGCTCGAAAGATGGAAAATCCATCGGAAAGAGTTTGATTTGCTAACATAAAACTTAAAAGTGAATGGCCTTGAAAAAGGAGTCAGGGAGAGATTTTGTGAAGCATCTGCCAGTTTTCGCCATATTGCTATAGGAGAGATGCCTTCAGGAAGAACTTTTGAAGGGGATGTGACCCCGAATTATAGATTCCCTACAAGAAAAACCAACACAGTAAACCCGCTTAGACCTCGCAGATTTCAAACCCGCAAACATCGGTCCAAGTTCTTTACTTTTTGGCCAGTATGCTACTTGCTGGGTTGAGTGGGCTCACATCCTTTAAAGGGAATATACAGTTTCTACACTCATGGAACAATTATTCCAGCTCTGATAATAGGCGTTCAGACAAATAATTTGTGTATGTGAAGCCAAGATCGTAATCTGTTTATTCAGTCAAAAATATATAGGGCTTCTCTGAAAAACTAAATTCGACTTTGAAACAGTAACCATAATGAAAATATTTTAGTGAGATCTTCACAAGTTTAACTTTATTCTGTACCAAATGTGATGACATCGTAGGAAGTGCTGGAAAAACAATATAATTTGGTCAGTGATACTGTATGTACTGTTTTCCAGATTTTGAATTATAGAGTGGTTAGTCCACCTTCCTTAGACGTAAATTTATACCATTTACAGCTCTTCCCGTGATGGCATCATATTTCACAGAAAGAGGAGTAAGTCTGTTGAAAATATCGTTACATTATCTTCAGCATAGTTAAAGTTATTGTTACCGTTCCTGAAGGTTTGTTCCGTAAGATTAGAAACACACTGTATAGATCAGAAAGTTTCACCAAAGTATCTATATAAATCTAGTACGTGGATGAGAAACAGTTTGTTAAAAACAAGATTTTTTTTTTATTAAAGTGCATTACAAGAGAGATTCATATCATTCTCCCTCAAGAAAATCAAAACGACTCGAAAAAAGTCATTTTTGCGTATTATTGTACTAATAGAGGTGCATATTGCTACAGGAAAAGTTTCATGAGTATAGCTATACGGAAAATCGCTATATTATGCTATATGTACATTTGTCGCAATAGAAGAGGGCAGTTTGTATGCGGGGATAAATTTTCTTAATCTTACAAAACTCGTCCACGTTTTCATTCTTAAGGGTTTTACGATTTTATGCTCGTTTTTACAGCTGCATTCAGAGCTAAGTGCTATAATTTTATGTTACAGTAAAAACATGCGGATCTTATTTTGTCGCTACTATAAAACGTAGTATTTTTCAGTTGTGTCAATTTCTTTCGGATGAGCTATATGTTTTTTAAGGAATCATTTGTAAGTATATTTAAGGATTTCCCACCTTGGACGCAAAGATTTAAAACATTCAACCGTTTTAATTTTAGGTGTTTTCTTTTTGCACTTTTTGTTGACCGAAAGGGAAAAAATAATCTCATAAAATAAAAAAATATTTTCAATATTTTTCATTTTCAGTTAAATATGAAATTCTAAAGTAAAACATACTATTAGATTTTCTAGGGTAGGTAATGTGCTATCCCATTTTATTATTTTCAAATGCGGCAAAAAGCCTTTTAATACTCATATTAATACATGGATGTCAGTGGTCATTTCTTTGCCTATTGCTATTTACAAACAACAATCTCCCTTGTTAATTTCCCCAACAATATTACATAGCACAGAAATAAACAACCATCAGCGGCCATTTCTTTGTCTCTATTACTAGTTACACACAACAATCTCCCTAGTTAATTTTTTTTAACAATATTACAAAGCACAGAAATAAGAAACCACATGAATATCAGCGGTCATCTCTTTGCCTATTACTATTAACAAACAACAATCTCCCTGTTTAATTTCTTCAACAATATTACACAGCACAGAAATAAGAAACCACATGAATATCAGCGGTCATCTCTGCCTATTACTATTAACAAACAACAATCTCCCTGGTTAATTTCCCCAACAATATTAAACAGCACAGAAATAAGAAACCACATGAATATCAGCGGTCATCTCTTTGCCTATTACTATTAACAAACAACAATAACCCTGGTTAATTTCCCCAACAATATTACACATCAGAGAAATAGGAAACCACGTGAATATCAGCGGTCATCTCTTTGCCTATTACTATTAACAAACAACAATCTCTCTGGTTATTTCCCCCAAGAACATTACACAACACAACAATAAGAAACCAAATAGCAAGCTGACATGAAAATGACCTCTGAGATCCATGTATTAATAATAGACATCATGTTTTCGAATCTCATTTAAGGAAGGTGGTCAAAGGGTTAATAAATTGATAATAAGTAACCAGTGCTGAATTCAGGGAGGGGAGATATTCCCTCCGGTGGACCATTGAAATACCCCGGAGAAATCACTCCAGGGAAAAAATGTCCAAATTCAACACAGCGTACAATGAGTATAAATTATTTCATTCATATGGTGTACGAAGATTAACATGAATATAACATAAATTTATATTGAAATCTATTATCCTTAAAAAATTAAAAGATTCGAAATAAATGGGTCTTTATGAAATTTTAAGCAGTTTAACTTTTTCTGGTTTACAACTGATCTTTCCCAATGCGGATATTGACCAATCAGTTGACCACATTTTGTATACTCTCTACGAAAATGACGTCACGTGCGCAAGCTAGGTAAAGAGAAAATTTTTTCTATCCAATAAAAAAATTGTTTAATACACGTTATTTTTTTAGCAGAGTGCCAAGTTTTAAAATCCGATCTCCGGATCAGTAAAACACATTATTAAATGCCAGAGTAATAACCACATTAAAAAAGATAATGAAATGCATTCAGTTTTATGTTAAACTACTTTTTCATATAGAAAAAAAACTTTTTATTAAAAAAAAGGGAAAAGTACACGCTTGCAGATATTCGTTACAGGAAGAACAGCTGTTTCTTTAGGGCTTCCTAATGCCTTTCAGCTCCACCCACAAATCATTTGGATTCTTGCCTGCACAATTTATTTGACAAGATTCTGCCGTACGGTTCTGTAAATGTGGATGTCATTCCCAAAAACTCATGTTGACCACTGAAGCCAAAAGAAAGAAGAAGAAATATTTGATGTGGCCACCAGATGACATTAAATCTTCCAAACTGCATTGATCGAGTAAGCGGAAAAAAAGTGAAGATTTATTCGAAATAGGTTTATGCATACGTTATATAGCATTAGCAAAAATCCAATACTATAAATATATGTTCGTATTTTTCATAATTTTTTTCGTTTTACCCTTTGTATCCCAAATTACCTCTTAAGGCTGTTCTTAAGTGCTCTGCTCAACAAGCGCAAAACGTTTTGACATATTTACAAATTCATTATTTAACGGAAAGATATAAAATTGGAAAGCCTGGCCATGGAAGCGATTTGGAATTGAACTGTTTTTTCAATTTTTTGATCAATCAATTACTTATTGAGTTATAAGAGAATTCGATAACGTGACAAACACGTTTTTCGCCCGCTATTGTGTGCTCTTTCTCTCTTCGCGCGGAAATTCGGTTCAAAACGCCCATTTTGACACTAATTTCTGAAAGATTTATTGCGTTTGCAAAAATATGGAAAAAACAGCTCAATTTCACAGTTTCTGAACAACAACACCAGCTAGTTTCATGTATTTCCGAACAAAAATAAATTAAAACTTATGTCAGAAAGTTGCCCTTTTGGATTTGAGAACACCCTTAACGAAAATTTCAAGCTCGAAAATATTTTTCTGAATTTTTGAAAATGTGTTTGAAGATTAGTGCAATCATTTAATAAATGTTAGATTGCGTGCATTAGAAGTAATAAACTAAATCGCTATTTATAAGGGTTTTAAAGAATATTTAAAACTTTACTAAAATTATTTTTTGAATATTGGTTTTATTATTTAATAATAATAAAAAAAATCATAAATCTAATGACATGGTAATACAAATATAGAAATTTTTGAGAATCAAAATTTCTACTTCATGACTTTTGAGATCAAGAAGGCTCAAAAATTATAATGGAAAAAGAAATTATCGATTTAAAAACAATCTTGTTTTTTGCAGGAAATACTGCTTTTGCGACATGGTGAAATAAAGTACTCATAGCTCTTCCTAAATTGAATTACAGATATCCACTGAGTTAAATGTATTTTACAGGAAATTTTCTTAATGTTTCTTTAGTACTGTCGGATCATAAAAGTTTTAAACGTATAGAATAACAGATTAATTTATAAAACAATAATTCCGAAAAAAATTAGAATGTTTTATCAGATTCTTCTTTATATCGTCCGTACCATGTCAAACTATCCAATGTGAAAACAATTTGTTACTTTTTTTAAATTCTGATTTCTTGATTGGCACTACTTTTTTGAAATAGTAAAATTCGCCTTATTTAACCTTATTGAAGGACATAATAATTAAGGCGAAAACAAGGGGAATTTTGCTATTTGAAAAAAGTGGTGCCAATCAAGAAATCTGAATTTGAAAAAAAGTAGCCAACTGTTTTCACATTGGATAGTTTAACATGGTACCGATGATACCTTTAAAGATCGGTATTCACAAATAATATGTTTGTCACACAACGTAATTGTCCTTAACATATACATTATACACCCACACAAAAAAGAAAAAAAAACAGAAAAAAAAGATAAAAAGTTTCATATTTATACAAACATTTTATTCAAGTTTTATTTTTCTCACCTTTAACATGTGCGTGCTTATGTGGATGTTTTTGTTTGTAAATTAATATTGAAACAATGAATTTCAACAATTACCACATAAATACGTTTTTTAATTTAATTTTTAACACTTTCCAACATAGTTGAAAAGTGTTTATAAAATAGGTTAGTCTGTCTGTCTTTTCTTCTTTAATTACGCAAATATACTTGGATTGACACGTAATTGTTAAATGTTAATGAGGTTTACTATAGAATGTTCGCTATTCAAATTCAAGTAAGTAGCATTTAAAGTTCATTTACAGGGACACATGAAATAATTCCATCACAATATGGTATAATGGGGAAAAATCGTTTACCGTGAATTTTATTAAATCGTTTTTTTTAGATATATCATTGCATTGCATAACAAAATGAAAGTTCTTAATAACAGTCTATTACTCTGGTAAAATGCTTCATAATCTACGCTTGATGCATGGTTTTTAATTCTTGTTTAAACACCTTCACCGAACTGAACAAAACTAAGCCAATTAATATTAAGTTTTTAAAATAACTTTTCTTACCAAAATAAATGAAATATTCTAAATAAAGGAATTTTATTTAACAACTATATCCGTTGCTTAGTCCTAGGTTCTATGAAAGTTCTAGTCTGATTTAATCTTATAACAGAATTGCCAGGGAAATACTAAAAGTTAATTTTCAATGCCAGTATTTTCGTACAGTATATTATTCACCTGATTTAATCGCAAAATTTTCGTAAACAAATAAGATGACAAATAAACAAAATTTTTTTAACGAAAATAGCGGTATTAGAAATAAAATGTTAATATTTCCCGTGCAACCTTAATTTAACCCCTTCGCGAGGACAACACGATACGTAGACCGACATGCATTCTGCGTAGGCGTGACGCATAAAGTGTTCAGAATCCTTCATTATTCCTAGTTTTTACTGACATTTTCTGCCTTATTTAATAAAGCACTTCAGCGATTGAACTAGACGAATATTTCTATTTTGAAAAACCGGAGATAAAAGATTAAAACCATAACGCTCGTCGCGATTATGTTAACCCTTAACTACACACGTGGGAAGCGTGCAGACTCCGCATCAAAAATTTTTGATTTTATGGGGAAAATATGAAAAAATTACGTATGTCCATTGTATACTGATTTAAGGTGTAATGAATGCAGTGAATCTCAATATTTTTTTGTGTAAGTACATCAAAAAAGAATTTCTTTATTACATGCATGCCTTTGATTTAATAAAATACAATTTTAGAAATGATTATTAATTTTCTTCTTTGGGGATCCGCAGGAATCTATGAACTAGCGCATTTTTTTTCTTTTTTTACCTGAGTGGTTAGGTTTAAGTAAAATGATACAAAGAAAAAGCTTAATTCTGTATTTCTACAGATTTACCAAGAAAATATTGCAAAATAATTTGAATATTTACCATTTATGTCAAAATTCTACAAAATTTCAATTTTTTATTCAAATAAGGATAACAAAGTACACAAGTAATTACAAGTTATGGAATAATTGAAAATGCTATAATTAAATTAAATAACTATGCATTGTTCAATAGTGAATCACTAGAAAGCATAAAAGATTTTTCCTATTCTATTTACTTAGGAAAGGTAATGGAAAGTAATACAGTAAATTTTTTTCTCACAAACAACATCTTAGTTCTCAATGACAAGTTTTATTAGCAACCTTTTTTCGTGAAATAAAAAATTTACAAATTTTGCTATAATTTTGCTTAGGCCTCCATAGATAGATGAAAATAATAGTTTTTTACATTTTTGCGATATATTTGAAATGTTCACATTATTCGGAAAAATATAATATGTTACTTTGTCAAAATTTAAGATTCAGTAGTAATACTTTGAAGTAAATATCCAATATCGATGAATGATTTTAATTTAGTTTAATAATGATTTTAACTCAGTATTATTTCTATTAAAATGCTTATAGTCCCATAATATTCGCATTACAATGTAAACTCTTGGCATCTAACACAATTTTTTTCCTCACAATATTGTTGTTATTACAAATATATGTAACATAATGCTAATGCAGAGTGCTTCGCAAAAGATTCCCTAACATTAAAATTTAATAATTCATTAATTATAATGAACAAACTCAAAGATTAAATAAGTGACATACTTATCAGGCAGATATTAAACAATAATTAAAAAAATAGTTTCAATTTTCGTCAATAGATGATATTACGATGTGTCAAACAGTAAGAGTGCTGAAACCTACATATAAAACTACATCAAATATGTTTCAGTTTTTACTTTGTATTCTATTTAGCTATTGAAACACGATTTTTTTTCTTTATAATTTAACATTTTGAAGTGAAGTGGCTACTTCGGTCAAGTGAAAAGACCCGTTTGCTAATGCTAATCCTATGGAAGGAATTTATAAAGATATCTCGGTTGCATTTCAATATTTTTAAATGATTTTTTTTTTTTGCATTGGATAGCTGAGGTCGATCTGTACAAAGACCGTTTTTTACTTTTTACTATTTCGATTTTGATTTCAGATTTTTTTTTTAAGAGGATGCTTTCATTTTCGAAACCAGCTCCGAAAATGAAAGTGTCCACAAAAATATCTGTAAACAAAATCGAAAAATATAAAAAACGGCCTTTGTACAAATTTTTCTCAGCTATCCAATGCAAAAGAAAAAAAAATCATTTAAAAATATTGAAATGCAACCGAGATATCTTTATAAATATCTTCCATAGGATTAGCATTAGCGAACGGGTCTTTTCACTTGACTGAAGTGGCCTCTTAATTTGAGCAGTCTTCCAGTTGAAGATAGTGCAGCAACATGTTTTGACAAAAATTTTAACTACTTTTAAAATTACTGAAAAAAATTTATGATCTTCTTTCTAAACATGTTACTTATTTCATCTTTATATTTATTATTGCCAATGAGTTATTAAATTTAAAAGTTAGTGGGTCTAAACAACCTGTATATGCAATGTTGTGTAAGTATTGTTTTGCTGTTTATATACATTCAACTAATTTTATAGGTCTCTATAAAATTTTTTATACAAGTCACCGAATTTATAGCGACGCGAGTGACGACGTGTCACTTACAGTCTATCAGTTGCTTTTGTCAAAAACGCACACAGATGGAAGTTGAGGCTATTTTAATACAAAAAAATGCATCTACAGGGTTTCAGAAAAAAAAATCTATTCAGCTTTGAAATAAAATATTTAATCTGCTTCAACACAGTATAATATTTCGATAAAGCTTTACACCCTCGCACATTTATCCCTTTTCTTTTAAGTTAGCAATGAAGCCATAGAAATAAATTATTTAAAAGCGTGAGATACGGAAAGTTGAAATGTTATGGACAGCATTAGATTACATTGAACTTATAATACAGAATACCTATTGTGAATTATGCATTCAACTTTTTGTATCCACGTTTTTGAAAGGAAGTCAGCTGCTTGGTTAGAATAATTTCACTCCGCATAGTATTGCAAGTAAAAGAATCTGATTTGTGAAAGTTATTTTTTGTCACATATATATTAGAGTTTTTTTTATAGGTTAAAGAGGAAAAAAATGGGAAGAAGAGAAAAAAGTTAATCTGCGGTTGAAACTTTTGCCTATAAATTTGCGCTGAGAGAGAAGAATTGGTAAATGGCACAAAAATCTGTCATTTTTTATGACTGCAACACACTTTTTTAAATCTGGATTTAAGATCATTTATGAAGTATTTAAATATAAAGGCTTTGTTATATAAAGGCAAGTCTACACTTTGAGGCATGTTACTAGGATAGGATTCCTAAATGAAATTGCTAAAGCAAGCAAAGCGTTAAAAAAACTCCCACTCAATAAATGACACAAAAATCTGCAATTTTTTTTTATGAATGCAAAATACTTTTCTTTTGTTGTTGTTATTAATCTGGATTTGAGACTGCTTACGAAATATTTAAATAAATAGCTTTGTCACATAAATGCAAATCCACACTTTGAGGCATTTTACTAGGATAGAATTCCTAGATGAAACTCATAAAGCAAGAACAGCATTTGAAAAACTTCCAGAGACTGTAAGCACTTGGTGATTTTCAAATTTTCACCAGCAACGTTTGCAACAGGGGGGATAAAAGTGTGCTTTTTCTTCTTTTTTTCTGATTGATTGTAAATTTCCCATTTTACCATTTTCCCAAATAACCATTTTATTTCATGTAACACCTTATTTTCTGATCCTACCCTTAGGAGTGTTACATCAATACAAATAACAAGCGCCAGTGCAATGACTACTTGAGAGCTGAATGAAGTTTTCTCATTGCAAAGTCATGTGAAGATCACATGAGATATTTCGACATGAAAATGTATTAGTCAATTAAAAAGCACAATTTTCTGTAACAATTAACACTTCTCGATTTCAAATGCGTGAAAAGGATAATTAGGTACCCAAAGATATAGGTAGAATATCTACTTATATCGGTAGACATTGCTACGTGGCAGTAGAAATCCTCCGCATCTAAAATTTTCTGCCCTCTAGTTCAGTGTTGGCAAGTATTTACCACGTGATGGTTTTTACCGTTGTAAAAGTGCATTTACTAATTTTTTGTTTTTCACTGAAAAATCTATAATTTGTTGAACAATATTGCTCAAATTAATTCAAATATTGTTATAATTATATTTAATGACATATTAAAGTAATGTGTTCATTTGTTTTTTCATAAGATATTATCTTGTGTTTTTATTTATGTTCACGGAATTCAAATAGTGGTTATAAAAAAATAAGAATAAGTAGTACACTTTTTACCTTAATTAACAGCAAAATGGTAATTAATAAATATCCTGGTCAAAACCCTGACTCCATTATAAGTAAAATTTAATTAGAATTTAAAAACGTACTTTTGCAACGTAAGTAACTTTTGCATTGTAAAATATAATCACAAATAAAAATAAGTAGTTTTCTTATAATTCAATTTAATGATAATTTAAAAATTTTTACAGAGTAAAATGTAAAACGAAATTTTCAATCTTCACAAAAATATAGCAGTTAAAATAAGCATTGGTCTGATAATCTATGTATTTGTATTCTATAAACATTATTATGTAATAAAACACAAGCTTACAGCTTTTTTCTAAACCAAGACTATTTCTAAATTCATTATCCCTTTAAGACCTGACCTACACAATTGTGTAAGTGATGCTAAAAAAAAGAAAAGACATTTTCCTCTTTTTGAGTTATTTAAAGTCGGCACTGCACCCTCAGAATTGCGTAGATCTTCCCTTGGCATAACCTGACATCGTATGTTTTTTTTAATATATTTTTCAATAAAATACGATGTTATTAATTAGGGGAAACCAACAAAACTTTCCATTTCTACCAAAGATCTTCTGGTCTTAAAAAGGTTAAGAATGCAACTATTTTTTTTTATTACAATTACTGATGTCAAAGTCAGTTTTCAATGTTTTTATTAGTAAAAACATTTTTACCCATGTTCAGATAAATAATTTGTTTTAATAACACTACCAACTAATAACACTTAGCTGGTAAAAGACAACCACATATCTCTTTATTTATTGGTACTTATATGTACAGTCATGGTTGGTTGGTTGGTTGATTTTGTGACGGCCGATTATCTACACTAGGGATATAGGCCCGAGGGGGAGTGTCCTTCGTGGGGGTCTTTCTAAGGGAACCTAACCCGTATTAACGCATGGAAATCCATGGTTCGAAGAAAACCACGAAAACTCCGAACGATTAGGCCGACGGGCGCGATTGGGATCGAACCCAGCACTTCCCGTCTACCAGTTACGAGAGCAGAACCTCTCAGCCACTGGTGGGGCTGTACAGTCATGGAAAAAAAAAAGTAAATACCCCTTACTAACTCTGCAAAAAAAAAAAAAAAAAATATCGTAGAAGAAAGTTACTGGTAAAACACGATTGGTAATAAAGTCTACTTTTAAATGATGTGTATTAAATTTGCTTAGGGGGCCATATACATATTAAAACGAACCATAACTTTGCTGTTTACAATAGTAGTATACAATTCTGACAGCATAAATGCACTCTACGCCCTTCAATTAGCCTAAAAGCAAATTTTTATGCAATTCGTACGATAAGTTTCCGAGCAATTAATTATTTTAAAACGAGTGTATTTTAGGGGTTGTCTCCAAATTGAAGTTCGGTACTCGATTGTTGACCGAGAGAGCTCCTTTCTTGATCAAGGCATCTTAAACACCACTCAAGAAATCATTGAAGACTGCTAGATTACAGGATAGCATAAGAAATTTCAAAATATCTAGTCACATCTATCATGGACGGCCTCTTAAACCATCATTTTGCCTTTTTTTAAGCATAATTTGAAAACTACTTGGAAGAAAAATGTGAAATTTTGGATTTCCATAAAGCAGGACTTTATAAATCTAAATCCATCAAAAAAATTGTAGGTTGCAATTCATAATTTTTTCGAATATTAATTTCATAATTCATAATTCATATCATAAAATTGAAAAAATTGCAAATTCAACGTATTTATGTTTGGGTAGTTTAGTATTATTGCTACACAAAAAATTAGCACATTAGGAGTATAATTTCAGGATATATTAATAAAAATATGAAAATGTAATTTAACATTAGAAGCACTAAATTTTGAATGTTTACAATTCAAAAACTTATCATTCAAATGACTTGAAATTTCGTGTCTAGGCATAGTTTGAACCGAAGATTTGAAATATCTTGTTAAAATTTTGTATTGCCATTGAAAAAAAATTAAGTTTAGGTTAAGTTAAGTTAAGTTTATTTTAATATGTAGATGGCTCCCTAAGCAAAATTTATATACATCATTTAAAAGTAGACTTTATTTCCAATCGTTCGGTACCAGTAACTTTCTTCTACGTTAATTTGTTCAGAAGTTAGTAGGGGATGTTTACTTTTTTTTCCCACGACTGGTGCATCTGTTAATGGCACCTAAAAATTATTATAATTTCAATGTAAAATTAATAATATATTTTAATTATTGAAATATGAAAATAATACATGTATTAATAATAAAAAATAAGCTAATATTTATTGATAAATATGTAGAGGATAATAGTATTTACCAGGTTTTTATAAGTAAAAATTAGGTTTTACCATGTTCTTGTGAGAACTAGATTTTACCGGGTAAAACCAAACTCTGATCCAGTTGCTACCATCAAATGATATGATAAAACACACTCTAGATTGATCGTAAAAATTTTAATTAGGTGCATATTTACGTGGTTTTATCATAAAAAAATTAAAGTTTTACAAAGGAATATTATAAAGCAATATTTGAAAGGCACTGGTGTAAAACATGGTAACTAAAAAATAGGAAGTTTCGAGATATTCTACATTCAAGTTTTATAAAGAGAACTACAATTAAAACTGTTGTGATTCTTTCCTTCAAAGCAGGTGATCTGTTATATCTAAATCTTCAATTTACTTATGTGCAACTTTTTATTTTTTCTGATGGATCTTATTTATTTACTAGCTGACCTGCCCGGCGTTGGCCGGGGCTGTGATGAATGACCCTTAAATTGACGTCAAATTTCTATGATTTTATATCTTAAGACTCCATTTTATCGGAATTTATATTTTTTAATTGAAAAAGACTGAACTGAAAGTATATGCTATTTGGTATTTTATTGTCTGCGTAATTTGATTGTTGGAATCTATGCGCAGCGAAAGCGAGCGAAACCTTCGACGAAACACTCAGGTTTTTGCAGATGTCATACATTTTATTTTGTAAAAAATATTTCTACCCATCCGAACGTTTAAAAAAATTTATGTGATGTAAATCCGATACATTGAGATGTTCTGAATAGATTGTGTCACAATACGGACGTTAACTTACTTTTATTGCAGAAAATATCATCTGCGTTATGCGCGAAGTGACCTGCGTTCGCCGGTGTATTTAAAGGATTAAAATTCGTATATTTTAAAACCTATTACACCATCGATTAGAAGAAGGTTTTAACTTTAAGAACAAATTTTCGGTTTGTTAGAACCTCTAAAATGGCGCTCTGGAGGGGCGCTGCAATAAGGAAGAAAAGCTTTTTTGGAAAAATGATCCTTTTGGGAAAATGTTTTTCAATGGGGTTAACTGCGATATTTTTTGGTATTGATTACGGCATTTGAGACGTAAGAATACGATCTTTTAGAATATGTCATCCGTTTTTAATTTTACTAAGCGGTTTGGACGATGTAAGTTAATAAATAATGACAAAATACTCCCGAAATTTTCTTTTTTTGTTCTTCATTTTCAACCGATGCGTAAATAAGCCTTCAACGCATGCGCTACAGCTTTTCCATACTCGCAAGGACCGAGATGAGTATTTAATGAGAGTGAGTTGCGATTGTTAATTAGTAACTCAACTAATTATTAGAATTTTAAGATTCTTAATCTCAGGTGCATCAGGAGACACTTTGGGCTAGCCTCACAAAAATTTTCAGCCTCGTACGTACTGTAGATTCTGTTAGCCATCGCACATAGACAGAGCGAAACTTTGTTTTGTTAGCGTAGATTTATTTTTAGATTTATCTGCGAAGAGTTTTCGCTATTAAAATTCATATCTAAAATTTAAATTTGATTATTATGACCTATATTGGGTAAAATATAAATTTTGTAGTTTTAAAATTCTGTCAGAATGCAATGAAGCAATTTCACATGAAAAAAAAAAAAAAATAAATAAATAAAAAAGTCGGATGTCATGTTTTACAACCGGGACTTTCATTTCAACACTGTTAAAAATTTGCAGCAAACTGTCCAGTCATTCGATCACTTTTTGAAAAAACGTTTACATAATCTTATTAACTCTACTCGGGTGATAATATGGTAAATAATATGGTCAGAAAACACTTAAATTACGGTATGTAACCATTTTCTATCAAAACGGTCGAATGACTGAACAGTTTGCCGCAAAATTTTACCAGTGAAGAAGATATAACAGAACATTTCATTGGCATAAAAAGTAAAAGTAAAGCTTCCTAATTAATATACACTTTTAATTTTTATATTTATTAAACGAAAGTGTCGTCAAAGTTGTCTAAATTGATACCCAGGACATGTGACAACAACAGGAATCGACAGAAAAAAGTGAAGCAACATGATTCTTTAGAGATGCAGGTTTGAAAAAACTTGCTGCTTCAACTGCTCGATTCAGCTGTAGCATTTTCTATAAGTGTTCATACATTTTTGAGTGATGAACTCAAAAAAACTCTTCAAAACAAACATTACGAAAGAACTTTAATACAAAGTCTTTTATGCTCACTTTTTGTTAAAGATTTTGAAAATCCTGTTTCCTAACGTGGTTTTAGTTATAACACTACAAAAATCTGAGATTGTTTCTTACTTTCTACTTCTGAAGTAGAAATAGAAATGCACTTCGTCTATTCTTTTCTTGATATATCATATTTTCCACGTCATAAGACTTACCATGGTGAATTACTTTCCCGAAGAAGCTTATTTTTTAAAGGTTATTTGATAATAGTATTTATACAGATATAAAGTCACACACTGTGAACCTTTTTAATTGTATCATGAAAATTCTGTTATGGAATAAATCTTAATGATCTACTAACAGTGACTTTAATTTTTGGAATAGTATTATATAAAAGTGGATTTCTTTTAGCATAATCATAAAAGGTAATATTCGTATAAGTTTTGGATAAAGGCAATTCTTCTAAACCATAATATGAGACACCATAGCTTACACACCATCCAAAAATAGAGCAATAATTAAATCCTACATGCTGCACATTTAAGGTATTTTTTGCCCATTTCCGGTATATAATTGCTTAAATGTTAAAAAATATTTCGATAGAATGTTTTTATTATTAGCACTTGTATATACAATTTCTTTCCCAAATTTATATATATATTTAGCTGTCAAAGCAATAATTTACACTGTTTTGAGCAAAAAAATTACAGATTTCATTTTTATTTTATTCAAATACAACAAAGTGGAAAATCACTAAATATTGACATATAAAAAACCCCCACAAAAGTTAAAACTGTTTTCTTATAAAATAGAAACTAGAATTTTAATTAAGACTTGGTGGAATTGGTTATCGATATAGAATTATATCCCTTTCATCTTCAAAAAAATCGTTTTATCATCACAAAATTAACTTATTGATTTAAAGTGAAAGGCAAACATTTCTAAACATACAAAGGAAATTAGAGTTTCGAATATAATGAAAAATTTTAACAAGGAATCGCTTTTATTTTCCACGAAAAATGAAATTAAACAATGGTAAATTATAAAAGGAAGTAAGATGTAAAATGTTTTGTTAAATTACCTTTTGATCAATTTACATTCCAATTTATTTCTGTGTTAAGGAATTTTATTTGCGTAACAATAGCACAAGATTAAAAAAAAATATATTTTTGCCTTTTTTTAAAAATGGAGTCGTAATGTATTTATTTTAAAATAAAATATTTGTCGTTGATTCTATTCTTAAATTAATGAAAATTTAATTTCATTTAAATGAAAGAAAAATTGGATGGCATTCTTCTGAAATCAATATTGGATGTCAATTAACTTTTTCCAAAAAGAAAAAAAAGGGAGAAAGAGAAAACCTTCGCCTTTAAATAAAAGGAAAACTCTATTATACTTGCAAAATAAATTTAAAAGTAAAGATTTTGTTCCTGTCTGTTTTAAAAGCTTTTTGAGCTACAAATACTCGCTTACAATTTATTAATTAGTTATATATATATGTAGGATTTAAATTTAAGCATCGTTTATTCTCTTTATGACGTGCATTATCAGTAAATTAACTGACGCTCTGATATTTTTATTATCCATGGTTCCAAAGCACGAGTTATGAAAATTCACGATCACGAGATCATGTTTGGATATATTCAAAGATTGGAAAAGAGTCAGTCTATAAAATTATATTGTTCATCAAGCATCGACTTTTGCAATGCCAAGGGAGGCATTATTGGGCCCAATTGGCTTATTCGAAGGAAAATAATTCATAGGTTTTGTGTCAGAAATGTAATGTATTTAAATAAGCTATCGACTAAGTGAAGTAAATTTATCTGTATAGAATTGCATTAAAGTTTATGTGTTATTATTCCAACATCTATTTAGTCAAGTCGTTAATAAATTAGCATTTTACAAACAACAACTTCTACAAATTTGGGGGCTCGGTGCCGGAATCTTAAGCAACTAATAATGAAATAAATATTCGGGATTTTATGCAAAGCAACAAAATAATTTAGTCAATTATGAATCAGAACGAAATTGATGTAAATTAATAATGCCAAAAGTTGGAGTATGAATTAGCAATACAAGCGTAAAAACTGTGATCTTACTTGTCAAGTACAATATTGAAAAATAGATATGGCAACCCTAAACAAGGCTAAAAGAATTGATATAATAAATCTTTGCGAGAAATGCGGAATCGAAACTCCAGAAAAACCGACGATCCCTATTGCTGGACAGATAATTACACTTGTTTATTTCCTATTTAATTTACATCCAAAATAGTTAATTGGTCCAAATCATCCAAGCAACCTCATAGTAAATCGGTATATAATTTTATATACCTTAGATAAATTCAAATAACATAAGTGGTCGTAATTACGTAATTCTAGTAGAAGAGCAACGCGAATAATTAATAAAATTAAATTATAATCCGCGTAAAACTGTAATTATTAAATTTAATTAATTACGAATAAAATTAAGAGTTTGCGTTGTGAATTATTTAGACGAACTCTTCCACTTATGAATTAAACTAAAATTTAAGCTGTAAAAATAAGTTGACACACCTTAAACATTTATCAATTAAATAATTACAGAAACTTTTTAAAACTTGATTAAATATTTTATTTACATTGAACACAACTATAAACATATACACATTATATTAATTCAAAAAAAAGAAAGCAACACTTTTGTTCGCTGCTCATTATTACATGTATATTTAATCTTTTTTTTAAAAAAAAGACAATGTTTTCATTCACTCTTATTATTATATATTTTCTTTCATTTTTTTAAAATACCTTAATTATATTTAATTATTGGTTTTGTTGGATCTCAGATTGCTCTCTACCATAAAATATCATAAAAGGATATTTATAATTTCTCATATAATTTAAAGTGGTAAAAGAAAAAGATTAAGGTAATACCTTGAATCATATACGGGATGGTGGCCTTTATTCATCAAATTCAGAGCTGTCGCGTTGCTAAGGATCATATCCAAATGTCATCTGGATTCAGCTTCTTATCAGAGCGGCGAAATCGGGATGGCAGGATGCATAGCTACGGACCGCAGTAGAACAATCCATTTTATTTCAACATCAGGAAGACATCCTCAATTAGGCTTGCTTAGGCTCACTCCGATATGTCCATCTCGCCTGGGCATTACTAGGGCTCTCTTGATTCATTGCATGGGCTTTCAGGATAGCTCCTGCGTCTTCGACATCTTTTTCAGACTCTTTTTTTCAAACCTTTTTCTTCTGGCGCACCAACTCTTGCAGTGGGTGGAACTATTTGTCTAGTCCTCCCTTATTGGATATGAGAAGATATTGCATTATCCTTAGATAGACCTATTAGCTAACAGTCTGCAAATGGCCCCTTACATATACTTTAATATTATTATATGCCTTAAAGTTTGGGTGGTCTGAAAAGCCATAAATTTATTCCAACACTTTTATTAAGGCCATAAATTTATTCCAACATTTTTATTATTTTACGATTTCTAATTATACACCACTTTCCACTGGCTTGTCATAAAACGACACCATGGCGTCTGGCTATTGTTGTTATCTGAGATCCGAACTATATTCAACATTATACATTCATTTTACAATACAACAATTTTTTTAAAAATATATATTTAATATTTAAAATCAACTTAATAATTTTTGTATGAACTTACACTCCTATTTTACTTAAATATATAAACATTATAATTTTACACTCATAATTATATTTTATAAAAAAATATTTATACAAACAGAAATAACAAATTACGCAATTTTACTTTGATTTAACCAACATGGTGCGGGAACATATTATTGTTATATGTTGCCCAGCATCTCTCCAGGTAGTCAGAAAAAAAAAATAAAAACTGATTGCTGTTTTTTTTTTTTTTTTTTTTTTTTTTAAGCATAAAAGAATGTACATGTCCATATGACTGTGTATCTACACCGTTTTGAGCTAAGTCTGTAATGTTCAGTTATCAATGGTTCTGGTATATTTTATAAGAAGTTCTTCTATTTTTCATAACAGAAAGTTCAACACATGATAGCATAGTTGTCTGTTGACATTCACATTTATAGAAGACATCTGTACTGAAAATCTGACATCTAACTCGAAGCCTTTTTTCTTTACCACACACATGTTTAATAATTTTGTAACTTTACAGTTTAAGTGCCCAAAAATACATTCAAAGCTATAATTTTGTATGAAACTAATATGCCGAAATAAAGCTAAATACAGGAAAAATAATGGCATACACATTTGACATATCATTTTATCACATATAACCTTATGACACAGTGTTTCATTTAAAACACATTTTATACTGAATAAAAGTAAATACAATGCTTGTAGTATGACATGTTATATTTTCACATAATTAATCTGATGTATTCAAAGCATACTCAGCAAAATATTGTATACAAACTGGTTACCTTATTTTATTTATTTATTTGTTACTTCTAACTTGTATGATACGTCAAAATATACAAGCTATTTCATCTCCTTTAATATATCATTACGTAATGCTCTCCATCTTCACCCGAGACGAAAATCAAAACAGGGTAGAAAAAAAAAAGGAAAAGAGAAGAAAACCAGTTTTTGACCTTCCCCATCCTCCTAAAACGAGGGGTCGGTCAAGCTACTAATCACTTTTTGCTGAGGTGATTTGGGCTGTGACAAAATTTTACGACTTCCAAAAGTATGTATTTAAAACCATTTCATGCTTGTAATTACCTTATTAATTAGTATAATTTCTTGATATACTTTCTTCTTAACTAACTGTGCATGCCTGTATGTAATTTTTAACATAATCTATGTATAAACAGTGTATGTATTTGTATCATATCTAATGTAAACCTTCTGCTTTTTTTTATTATTTTGCAGGGGAAAATGGCGACTCTAGCATTTGAATTCTCCTGCCTCGTACTGCAACTGAAGCGAGCGTGCATTTATGCTGTCAGGTTCAGATCTAAACAAAATTGCCTTTCAGGATTTAAGAAAAAATGCATATAATTTTCTTTAACTGATTACATTGTATATTTTTAGACCTTTCTAACAAACACAAATTTTGATTCATGATATTGTTTACTATTAAAATGTAAACAACACGGAAATGTGACTTCTACAGCCTCTCAAAATGCAAAATATGCATTACGCTGACCTTAAAAATGCACCTTCATTTAATACTATTAAATTGTGTTGTCAGAAAATGCCATTGGCGAAGAAGAGAACAATTTTTTGTCTTTAATTATTATTTATTTAGCCAACAATTCTATCTTAAAAGATTGTTAAATTTTCATATTTATTTATTTATTTATTTATTTTTTTTTTACTGAATGAAATAAAAATTTATTTATTCAAAATTTTATTTATCATTAACATTCCGTATGTGAATTCTACTGTCTAAAATTTAATGATATGTTTAAAAATAAAAGATAATAAATTATTATTATTAATCAAACATTAATAATTATTATTTAATTATAAAAAAAATGTTATTAATACACTTGTATAATTTTAAAAATACAAAAGCAAATGATAATTACTACGTAAAATCGTATGCAGCCATCTATGAGTACCCGGCCGGACCAAAGAACTTCTGCCAGCAGAAAAAATCTTTGTGTACTCACAAACAACCACATCCATTTTTTATTTTTTTTTTTTTTTATTTTTTTTTTTTTTTAGATCAAGTTTTTAAAATAATTACTGTACGTACTATAAAAAAAATTAAGTAAATAACTTTATTAAGCCATACTACATATTTTAATAAAAATAAGGCCAATATATATAAATATATTTATTTATTTATTTTGTTTCCTTATGTTAAATAGGCCAAATTATATAAAAAAAATTTATGAACTCACATACTCAAGTTTATCAATACTATGTATATTTATATGTGTTTAATTTAGAATTGCATTTAATTCTAAGGGAAAGAAAAGAGAAAAAGAATACTTAAATTCTAAAATAACATAAATTTATAAAATATTTTATTTAAAAAAAAAAAAATCTAATTTCTAGCTGATTTCAGCAAGATGTCATTTAATATTTATATTAAATAATTTTTCTAATACATTTTATTAATTATTAAATTCGCATATTTTTATATATACAATAAAAATATAATAGTCTTACATAAAATTTTACACTATAACAATGTTATTAATTAATTTAACTTGGATTTAAGCCTACTTTAATTCTAATTGAATACTGTTAATAAAAGTAAATTAGCTTATCAAGTTAAATATAATATAAACTATGTTTGTCTAATGTTAATTTTGCTGAAAATTCCATAAATTTTAACTGTAAATGCTAATTGCTATACCTTTTGTTATTTATTTTGAAAACAACACCAACTTATATTTTTATTTATTATTTTTTTATTAAATCTAGGACCTATACACTGAGCTAGACACTCCATAAATGTGTAAAACCTAAAAATCAAAAGTTTTCCTAAATAAAACTCAAAATGCTGCTTTTTACAATATAATATTACTAATTTTATTGTTTCTGAGCATAACATCTAGTAATTATACCATACTTAATTTTTTCTTCGATTCCTTTTTCAGCCAAGAATCCTGAAGTTAATGACCAAGTGATGACAAAATACCTTGATGTACCTGTGAATAACTTTTCTACAAATATTTTGTTGGTGTTGGTGCATACCCAGCCGTAGGCCAAAATTGCACCCTATACAGAAAGCCTTTGGTGAGAAAATTTTAATTTTGCTTCAATTAATTATTTGTGTATTTGTTTACTATAATTTTGTGTGCAATCATATTGAAATAACTTGCCTTGTCCATTGTTATACATATATATGTTTTTTTTTAAAAACCAATGTGCTACACCAAAATCCTTTTTTTTTTTTTTTTTTTTTTTTTTTTTATAACACTTTTGTTCATAAAACTTATCCCTGCTGTCTAAATTCTAGTATTTCATATAAGTTGTAATTGAACTACCGGAATAAATCTTAGCACTTTCTGTCTATTTTATTATATTTAGGCTTATAGCTGACCGCTATCCTAATATCGAGTGCACTAATAATTTATTCCTTGTCAACCATATATTTATATAAGAAAAATATATATATATATGAGTATGTTATAAAGCTGTTCTAACTACCCTGAACCTAATAGCTTACACTTACTCATTTTAAAGAGTAATTCTGAAATTCTGTCATCTAAATTGTAAGGCTATTAGCAAAGGCTACCCTTATAGAAAACAAAAAAAAATCTCTTTTTTTTTTTTTTTTTTTTTTTTTTTTAATTACTCCAACATTATTCACTATTAAATTAATTAAGTTTTAATGTTATTTGGCTTTGTTAAGATTTTATATTTTCTAATTCATATTCGAGAAAGAAAAAAAAATAAATATATATAAATTTCGCCTGGAGAAAAATATTTCACTGCTCCAGTGAAGTTTTGTGAAGCACATTTCATAATTTTATAAGTATGTTTTCGGGTGCGCCCTGCACATTTGCTCAATATTGTAACCCTGAGACAAATTGGCGTTCCCATCTTCCTATCCTTTCTTATTATTATTTTGAATTTTAAAAACGCAAGTTATTAATTTTGTTTCAACTTTTTTTTTTTTTTACCTAAAAGAGAAAAATTTATTTTTAAATTTTGAAAATTTTTAAATTTTGAAATTCGATTAATTATGTATTTTGTTTTATTTTTAATACCAATTCATATCCCATGGATAATACTGGGGAGGGGGGAAAGTGTAATGATCTTGTATAACATCCCCGTATAAGTTTGTATATGGTGTATAACCATATAACGACATATTTTTATCATAGTAATCTCTTTGATACTTTAAATATGGGTCTACATTCTCAGAATATTTATTTTTTGTTTTATAATACTTTTTAGTAACTTTGTCACCCTTTTGACTCGTATTTTTATTTAATTCAAACCAACAATTTTCAGTTGAGTGCGATTTTCTCTGACAAATGCCACATTTATTTTTGTAATTTTTATCACCCTTAATTTTTTTCTGAGACCCCTGTAAATTCGTAATTTCCGCCTCTGTATGACCTGTTGCATATTTCGGAGCGTACAATTGATCCATATGTCGTTTGATCGGCTCTATTGATTTATCTGGAACATATTGTAATAAATAATTAAAGTTTCTAAACTTTTTAGTAACTTCGTAGGGTCCTTGAAATTTTGGCTCTAATGCGCCTGGTTTTCCAATACATTTTAAGTATACTGTTTGACCCAAATTTAAATCCTTTACTTTTTCGTATGCCTCTTCATCTATATATTCTTGCATTATTTTCTCCTGGTTTGCAAGGGATTGAATTTTGATTTCCTTCATATGCTGTATTCTGCTTTTAACATAAGAGTGGGTATATATTTCCTCGGAAGGAATATGGGCTGTGAAGGGATTTTTTATTTCCCTTGCGAAAAATAGCAGTGAGGGACTATATCCCGTAGCGCGGTGTTTCGAGGAATTATACGCTAGTTTAAAAAAATCCAGTCTTATGTCCCATTCCGTAGTGCGTTTCGACATAGCTACAATTGATGTTTTTAATATTTTATTGGTAACTTCACAAAGTCCATTTCCTTGCGCACGGTATACACTCACAAATTTCCTTCGTATGTTTAAAGATTCCAAATATTCTTTCATAATTTCGCTTCTTAAATATTTTGCGTTATCAAATATAATTTCTTTACAAATCCCATAATTTGCAAAATATTTATTTAGTACATTTAATATAGTCTGTGACTCTACGTTTCGTAGGGGAACAGCTTCCAGGAATCTCGATGTCGAATCAATTATAATTAAAATGTATCTGTTTTTCCTTAACGTGAGGTTTAAAGGTCCAATGACGTCAGCATGCAGGACTGTACCGACTTCGTGATCTTTCACCATTTTTTTAACAGGGACTTTTATTGTCGTGTGTTGTTTAGATGTGAGGCACTGCACACAATTTGCACAATACTGTTTAATATCTTTGTACATCCCGTGCCAAAAAAGCCTTGTTTTCACATTATCATAAGTTTTTTGAAATCCGAAATGCGCTTTATGAGCTTCTTCTATGGCTGCAATTTTTAATGAATCCGGGGTAATTAAAAGCTCCTTTTTATCTGAACCAGGTTTTAAAATTAATAATTTATTTTGATTTAAAGTAAATCTCTTCGTGCTTCTATTATTTTTGTCTTTTTCGATTTTATTTATTATAATTTTTAATTTTTCGTCTGCATATTGCTCCGATTTAATATTTTCGTCTGTAAGTGCTATGTTACTTGCAAACAAATTATTTTGGAGTTCTCTGTCTGTTGTAAGATTATCTAAATTCCTGCTCAAATAGTCTGCTGGATTGTTAATTCCTTCGAAGAATTCGAAGTCGAAATTAAAGTCTTGTAAATCTGCTACCCATCTGTTTATAATTTCCGATTTGTCTTGTAAATGTAAATGCTGAGTTAGTGCTTTCGAATCAGTTAACACAGTAAACCTTCTACCCGAAAGCATATATTTAAAATGCATAATTGCTTCATGCACTGCTAATAACTCAAATTTAATACTCGGATAATTTTTTCCGGTTCTCTAAGTTTTCTCCCGAAAAATTCAACAGGTAGCAAATGACCATCCTTTTCTTGAGCTAGAACACCTGAAATTGCAACTTTGCTCCCATCCGTGAATAAGAAAAATTCCTTATTAAAATCGGGGGGTCTGTGTGTTGGTTTTTGTACAATTTCTTCCTGAATTATCAGAAAAGCTTTTTCTGCTTCTGGACCCCACTTGAATTTAACTTTATCTTTAGTCAGTTCTACTAAAGGTTTAACATTGTCTGAATAGTTGGGTATTAGTGTCCGAAAATAATTCGCTAAACCCAATAAAGATCTGACCCCCTTTTTCGATTTTGGTCTGACTAAATTTTTCACTTTTTCTATATTCTTTTGTGATGGAGAATATCCCATTTGATTCACCCTAAATCCTAGGAATTCTATTTTTGGTTTGCAAATTTGCATTTTTGAAGGTTCGATTGTCATGTTATGATTTATTAATACCTGTAAAACTTCTTCTAAGGTTTTCATCATCTCTGCTATTGTGTTTGCAGATATCAACACAACATCAATGTAGTATGATACTTTGCTTTTATCAAAATGTCCCAGAATTTTATCAATTACTTCTGCAAAAATTGCGCTAGAATTTCGTGTGCCAAAAGCTAAACGAAGCGGCATATGTTTGCCAAATTCCGTAATAAAAGCTAATTTTCTACAATCTTCTGGTTTTAAATTGATTTGAAAAAATGCACTATGTAAGTCTAGCACCGTATAATATTTCTTACCGCTTATTTTTTGTAATAAGTCTTTTACGTTAGGCATCGGATAAGTGTATGGTTGTAAAATTTGGTTCAATAGTCTTAGGTCCGTTGCCATTCTAAACTTGGGTTCTGCATTCGGGTTATTACTCGGATTTTTCTTTCTAACGAAAATAACTGGAAAAGCATACTCGGAGTCAGTCTTCTCTATAATTTTAGCCTGTAACAATTGTTCAGTTTCCCGTTTCGCATACTGCCTTACTGCCTGAGGCAATTTATATGGCTTAGCTTGTACCGGGAATTCATGATTCAGTTGAAAACTTGGTGCGACAAACGCTGATTGCCCCAATGTTTGATAACTTTTTGAAAATGCGTGAACATTGCCCATTAAAATTTCTCGAAATTTTTGTTGTACTTCCTCTGATAAATGGCTTAAATCGAAATCCGTCTTTTTAATTTCTGCTTCTCGCAATTTTCTTACATCTTCTATATTTAAATTATTTATTTCATAAAATGTCCCTTTCTCTATATTATCAGTTGAGTCATCTTGCTTGCACTCAAAGTTCTTTATAATTTCCCCCATTTTAGTTCCTTTCTGAATAATTAACTTTTCTAACAGTTTATTCTTTATTATAATATTTATGTTATTATTTTTTTTTTTAACTTCGTGTAACGAAGTCTCGCATGAAAATTTACTATTTTCTTGAATGGGGTCAAAAATAATCACATCTGACATATTTATATCCTCTGGGCATTTTAATTTTATAATTTTCGATTCTTCAGGTTGGAGAAAAATTCTATTTTTAGTAATGGCAAACATAATTTTATTTGAATGTTCCCCTGAATTACATGGCGTAATGTTATTCACTTCATAATTATTTACTTCACTTGCAACGTTTAAGTTAATTTGTTGATTTTTAAATTTTAAGGTTTTATTGCATAAATCCAAAATCATATGATTTTCTTTGAGATAATCGTACCCTAATAACATTTGGTACTGCCTATCAAAATCATCATTAGTGACATAAAATGTGCCTGTTGTGAATATACCTTTTAATCGAAAAGTTAATTTTACACATTGTTTAAAAAAAATCTTTGAATTCGTTAAAGTTTTAATTTGGATCTGATTGCCCAAATATTTGATTTTGACGTTTGTATCTTTAATTTTTTTGAATAAAGAAGGTGATAAAAGGGAAACGGCAGCTCCAGTATCCAATAAAGCTTGTATTTCGACGCCCTGTATACTTAGTGATATAATTGGCAGACTATCTTTGTCTGCATTTGTTATATTTGCGATTGTTTTATTTATTTTATCGATTTCCGTCTCTAAAAATCCCGAATCTTGATCCGATTTCGCTGTTTTCTTTGCCCATTTTTTTTTCTTTTTGCGCTTTTCAAATTGATAACCATTTTGATCATAATTCTCAGAAACATATCCAAAATCCCTATTTCCCGAATTCCAGTTAGGTTGTGAATAATCATACATCCCATAATGCGTCGGGTAATTAAAGGAATTGTAGTAATCATTATAATATCGTTCATAATCATTATAATGAAAATTGTTATTGAAATGGGGACCCTGATAATTATTGTGTTTATTAAAGAGTTTCTTATTCCGCGGAACACTATCATCTCTAATTGCATGGTTTTTTTTCTTTGATTTTTTTAGTTTTTCAATCTCCCCTTTTAATTTCTCGATTAGCTCTTTGTTTTACTTACTTGATTCTATAATGTTCTCATACAGATCTTTGTTTTCTTTATTTATTGCGCTAATTTCCTCAAACTTTGATTCATTATACGCACTTTCCATAAGTTTTGCTAACTCGCATGCCTCCTTGAAGGACCTGGGCGCATTTTTACGAACATCTAGTGCAATATCCGGTCTAATTGCATTTAGAAAATTCGACATTTTTAAGATTTCGATAAAATTCTCTTCCTTATTAACCACATTTTCGCCTGCACTTTCGATATAAGATTTTACACCCTTTTTAAACTCCAAAATGAAATCCTCTATCGTTTGACTTGCGGCCTGTTTTAAATTTAGGAAATTGCTCTGAGCATTAAGGAAGCTTAGTTTTGTACCAAATAACTCCACCAAATTATTTTTAAATAAATTATAATTGGTCTCCTTATATTTTTCAATCTGTTTACTTAAAATATGTTTTGCGTCCCCAGTAATTTTAGCCTTTAAAATTAATAATTTAGTTTCTTCCTGTATATCTTTCGAATTCAAAATATTATCAAATTCATCTAAGAAAAATATAATGTTTTTGTTCTTTTTATTGTCAAATGGTGACACTAACTTAATACGTGTATCTATACCCAGCGTCTGAGTCATTTTTAACAAATATTAGTAATCAATGTATACTTTTTCAAAATATCAATTCAAAATAGATCCTATACCTCTTAAAAGAATATTTTGCATCTCATACTATTTTCTCTATATTACAACATATGTATGAAAATATTCTAAATTGCATAAATACATAAAAAACAACAGCACTAAAATTTAAAAAAAATATTTCTTAGCAGATGAAGTTGTTTTGTAGATTATTCTTTTACACACATAAATACCCCTAAAATGTTTATAATACACGTATATATAAAAAACAACATAATTTCATTTAACAGAAGGATATCTGTCTTTTTCTACAGAAACAACAATCTTATTTTTTTTTATATATATAAATATTGTACCACTACTTCGTAGTACGACTCATAAATTTTCTTTTGTATCACCTTGATATAATTTCAAAAACCATGATCTATTGACATTTCAATCATTTTTATACCAGTCATATTATAAAATTTTACTCATTATTCTTATTATTATTATTTATACAGTATATAATAATAAAAAAAAAATATTTTAACAAATGTGTCATCCGTGATGTGAATGCCATTATTTCTCAATGGTAACTGAGATCCAACCAAAAGAGAAAAGAGAGAGAAAAAGAAAAAAAAAAATTGTAATTCCTAAATTTACCTATTATAAATCCCAGAATTATTTTTTTCATTTCTTTTTTATTATTATTATTGCTAACATATATTATTCATTTTATTTATTTAAATCATTATATGTGTGTCATTATTGTTACAATAATAAAATTAATTTTAATAAAATTTTAATCAATTAAACTTACATACCTACAATATCTTTAAAATTGTGACATTAAAATAATACTTAAATTTATTTTCCTTTATTATTATTATTATTATTATTATTATTATTATTATTATTATTATTATTATTTCTAATGACCTCAGATGAACGTTCCTGAGTCATAGCACCATTTTAATTAATGAGGGGGGATGCTGGACAGATAATTACACTTGTTTATTTCCTATTTAATTTACATCCAAAATTGTTAATTGGTCCAAATCATCCAAGCAACCTCATAGTAAATCGGTATATAATTTTATATACCTTAGATAAATTCAAATAACATAAGTGATCGTAATTACGTAATTCTAGTAGAAGAGCAACGCGAATAATTAATAAAATTAAATTATAATCCGCGTAAAACTGTAATTATTAAATTTAATTAATTACGAATAAAATTAAGAGTTTGCGTTGTGAACTATTTAGACGAACTCTTCCACTTATGAATTAAACTAAAATTTAAGCTGTAAAAATAAGTTGACACACCTTAAACATTTATCAATTAAATAATTACAGAAACTTTTTAAAACTTGATTAAATATTTTATTTACATTGAACACACCTATATACATATACACATTATATTAATTCAAAAAAAAGAAAGCAACACTTTTGTTCGCTGCTCATTATTACATGTATATTTAATCTTTTTTTAAAAAAAGACAATGTTTTCATTCACTCTTATTATTATATATTTTCTTTCATTTTTTTTTAAATACCTTAATTATATTTAATTATTGGTTTTGTTGGATCTCAGATTGCTCTCTACTATAAAATATCATAAAAGGATATTTATAATTTCTCATATAATTTAAAGTGGTAAAAGAAAAAGATTAAGGTAATACCTTGAATCATATACGGGATGGTGGCCTTTATTCATCAAATTCAGAGCTGTCGCGTTGCTAAGGATCATATCCAAATGTCATCTGGATTCAGCTTCTTATCAGAGCGGCGAAATCGGGATGGCAGGATGCATAGCTACGGACCGCAGTAGAACAATCCATTTTATTTCAACATCAGGAAGACATCCTCAATTAGGCTTGCTTAGGCTCACTCCGATATGTCCATCTCGCCTGGGCATTACTAGGGCTCTCTGGATTCATTGCATGGGCTTTCAGGATAGCTCCTGCGTCTTCGACATCTTTTTTCAGACTCTCTTTTTCAAATCTTTTTCTTCTGGCGCACCAACTCTTGCAGTGGGTGGAACTATTTGTCTAGTCCTCCCTTATTGGATATGAGAAGATATTGCATTATCCTTAGATAGACCTATTAGCTAACAGTCTGCAAATGGCCCCTTACATATACTTTAATATTATTATATGCCTTAAAGTTTGGGTGGTCTGAAAAGCCATAAATTTATTCCAACACTTTTATTAAGGCCATAAATTTATTCCAACATTTTTATTATTTTACGATTTCTAATTATACACCACTTTCCACTGGCTTGTCATAAAACGACACCATGGCGTCTGGCTATTGTTGTTATCTGAGATCCGAACTATATTCAACATTATACATTCATTTTACAATACAACAATTTTTTTAAAAATATATATTTAATATTTAAAATCAACTTAATAATTTTTGTATGAACTTACACTCCTATTTTACTTAAATATATAAACATTATAATTTTACACTCATAATTATATTTTATAAAAAAATATTTATACAAACAGAAATAACAAATTACGCAATTTTACTTTGATTTAACCAACATGGTGCGGGAACATATTATTGTTATATGTTGCCCAGCACCTATTCTAATAAAACTAATTAAAAGCTGGGAGGATTTCGACGAAGATTTTATAAAGGACCGCTTAGAAGTAATTATGACAGCTAGAAAAGAAAAGGCTGAGCTTGAAGAGAAGGCTAAAAGAGATAAAGCTGAGATTGATGAGAAAGTTAGAAAAGAAAAAGATGAGATTGAAGAGAAAGTTAGAAAAGAAAAAGCTGAGATTGAAGAGAAGGTTAGAAAAGAAAAAGCTGAGCTTGAAGAAAATAAACTACAGGCACAAGCAGAGATTGAAGAAAAGAAACTGAAAATAGAAGAGAGAAGATGGAGAATAGAATTGGAAGAAAAGATCGCGAAAGAGAGTTTGAAATTAAGAAAATTTAACTACAGGAAAATTCAAGACAACACATCGATATGAACCTAAGAACAAATACAGGTAAGCAATATGAATTGCTCAGATTATTAACAAAATATGATAGTACGAATGATATTAGTTTATGTTTGGCTATGTACGAAAGACAAATGTCGCAAACGGGCATTGATAAAAAAGGGTGGGTCAACTATTTAATTAACCTAATGCCATTAGATGTGATTAACATAATAACCAGGGAGAATGTACCCGAAATGTATGATTATGATTACGTAAAAATTATTCTTTTAAAACGGTACAAACTATCTCCAGAAGAGTTTAGGCTAAAATTTTTCTCACTTAAAAAGGAGCAATCGGCAAATTGGCGCGATTTCGCTTATGAGATTAAAGTGTATTTCAAACAATGGATTGACGGTCTTGAAATAGATAACTTTGAGGAATTATCGGAATTAATTGTAGTTAATCAAATTAGGCATAATTTACCTGCAGAAACAAAGACACATTTTACAGAGGAATTGTTAGTAATAAAAAAGATAGACGACTTAGTAAACAAATTAGATATTTACGAAACGGCACTAAGGGTTTGCAATAAACAATCTATAAGGAATACAAGTGGGAGTTTTGAGGATAAACGATCGAGAGTGGATGACTACGCCAGTTCGAAAAGGCGCCAAGTTGACAATAGGCACAATGTGAATCATGGAAGAAACGAGGCGCATATAATATGTTATCGTTGCGGCAGATCTGTTCACGTGAGTGGGGAATGTACCATGGGGAGTAAAATACAACAAGAATATTCAAATCATAACCCGCAGCGTACTCAAAATTGGCGAGAAACGAAATACCAAGACTGGAACCAAAACACGCAAAGAAAAGTAGTTAATATGGACACGTTAAATGGTAAGAAAGGAAGAATCCTGGATATTAAAGGAATAAAAACAAACATAATAACTGATACAGGGAGTGATATTTCAATCGCCAAATCAAGATATCATTCTGCAGTAAACGCACCAAAATAAACCAGCGACAACATATCTATATCGGGCATAGGTGGAAAAGAAATTAAGCTAACGGGTTTTTTCTTACATAAAGTTTATGTAGAGGGTATAGAAATACAGGATAAATTTTACGTGGTATAAGAAACCGACTATGATCTAATAATAGGTAGAAAAGCAATCGAAGGCTTGATATTAAAAGTAGTGGAAGATGTTAGAATAATAGACGACACTACAGTGCAAGTAGGATACATCAAAATTAATGAAATTCCTTTCAAAACAGATGAAATAGCCACATCAAATATAGACAACGATAATCGAGGTTGGGAAGATATGGTTAACAATAACTGCATAAATTCCGAGGTGGATTTGAATCATATTACAAATTTAACTAACAGAGGAAAAATACAAGAATTAATAAAATCATACAAACAGAATAAAACAAAAGATACTAGGTTAAAGATGAAAATACTATTGGCAGATAAAAACCTATCTGTGAACGGCCAAGGAGGTTACCTCTAGTTGAGCCGGAAATGATCAGTAAGCAAATACAACAGCGGTTGGAAGATGGGATCATTAGACAAAGTTACTCAGATTTTGCGGCCCCAGTAGTCGTGTGTAAGAAAAAAGATGGGTCACATCGGTTATGTATAGATTATAGGAAATTAAATCGGAAAATATTAAAAGATCGCTATCCACTACCATTAATTAAGAATGTGATTGATAAATTACAGAAGACAAAAATATTTACGATATTAGATCTCAAAAGTGGCTTTTTCCACGTCGAAATAGAAGAAAGCAGTCGTAAATATACAGCTTTTGTAACGCATGAAGGGGAATACGAATTTTTACGGTATCCGTTTGGATTGTGCATATCAGGTAATCAATTTCAAAGATATGTAAACACGTATTCCAAGATTTACTGCGAGAAGACACTATTATTGTATACGTGGATGATTTTGTGAATCCCTCAAACGATGAAGAAGATGGGATAAAAAAGCTGAAACGAGTATTAGAAGTAGCATCAGCGTGTGGTTTAGAAATTAACTTCAAAAAATGCCAATTCCTTAAAAAGAAAATAGAATTTTTGGGATATATAATTGAAAATCGGACGATAAAACCTTGCGAAGCGAAAATAAAGGCTGCGCAAAATTTCCCTAAACGAAGTACAACAAAACAATTACAATCATTTTTAGGTTTAACAGGATACTTCAGAAAGTTTATCCCGAATTACGCCAAACTCGTTAAGCCTCTAAGTGATTTATTAAGGAAAATAAATTGTTTCAAATTTGAAACAGAGCAGCTCGAAGCTTCCAATGAATTAAAGAGAATATTATCAACAAAACCAGTTCTTCACATATATAAACAAGGATCCACACTGGAACTCCATACCAACTACAGGCACAAGCAGAGATTGAAGAAAAGAAACTGAAAATGGAAATGGAGAAGACAAGATGGAGAATAGAAGAAAATAATTAAGAATAAATAAATAAAGAAAGAAAGAAATTAAGCCAATGGGTTTTTTCTTGCGTAAAGTTTATGTAGATGGTATAGAAATACAGGATAAATTTTACGTGGTACAAGAAGCTGACTATGATCTAATAATAGATAGAAAAGCAATCGAAGGCTTGACGTTAAAAGTAGAAGAAGATGTTGTTAGAATAATAAACGACAATACAGTACGAGTAGGATACATTAAAATTAATAAAGTCCCTTCGAAAACAGATGAAGTAGCCACATTAAGTATAAGCAGCAATAATCGAGGTTGGAAAGTTATGGATAATATCGACTGCGAAAATAACGGAATGGATTTGCCTCATACTGCAAATTTAACTAACAGAGGAAAAATACAAGAATTAATAAAATCCTGCAAACCAAACAAAACAAAAGATACTGGATTAAACATGAAAACACTGCTGGCAGATGAAAAACCTTTCGGCGAACGTTCAAATAGATTCTCTCTAGTTGAGCAGCGATGACCACCTCGGGAACTCAGCTTTCGCTTTAGAGTGTTAGTGCAATCCCGAGGAGTAGACCACATCCACTCCTCCCGACTCTCAACCAGAGTCTGAGAGGGAGCGTCGGGTCCCTGATCAAGCTGCTGAGATTTATTTCGGTTACTGTAAGATTTACAATTACAATCACAATTGGTTACCCAATTTTTCTGGGCGAACCGAAGATTTCACATCGAGATATATGACTGTATGTAGTGATTACATGAGGATCATTTCACCTAATGTGATTGCATAATTGTTTACAATTTTCTTGGCTATATATACGTCACAGTACATTTAACACACAATATTTAACATGACAATTAGAAACACATTACAACACAATATCAAACACCTACTATTTACATGACTGTGTGTAGTGATTACATGAGGATCATTTGAATGTGATTGCATAATTATTTACATTTTTCATGGATTTACAAGGATTTCACAGTACATTAAACACACTATATTGGACATCACAATTAGAAACACATTACAACTTACCTACTATTTACAATTTGCACATACAAGAGTTTGGAGAGATGCACAAGATAAAAATTCAAAAGTGATAGAAGTTTCTGGCACCCGCTAATAACCCGTTTCGGAAATCATCAATAAACAAATACGACAGTATTTAGATAATGACATTATCAGATGGGGCGCCTCAGATTTTGCGGCACCTATGATCCCGAGTATGGAAAAAGAAACTGATAAGAAAATCATCATCACTGGACAGAAGAGATCCGAAAGTAAAGACAATGAGAAGAAAATAGAAATTAATACCTATTCAATGAATATTTGTGCAGATACTAATAATTTTAAACACAAAAACAATAGAAAAAGACCTAAAAGAAAAACGATTAGATAGAAAAAGTACAAAAACAATTCTGATCAGGAAATAAAAGATAATCCTATTGAAAATAATACAAAAAATGTTAAAGAAGAGAAAAATAATAACGCAACAAGATCTACAGAAATTTTTTTTAATTCAACCTGAAGTATATAATGATGAATCCAAGTGGTATAAATATGTACCAAAAATACAAAGAATTATCAATAGCACGGTAACACGAAGCACCAAGTATAGTCCATTCGAATTAGTGACAGGAGTTAAGATGAAAGATAGTGACATTCAAAACATTAAGAAGATTTTGGAAGAAGAATTTACCGAATGTATTATGGAAGAACGCAAAGCCATGAGAGAAGAAGCAAAGGAAAATATACATAAATTTTTGTTGTTGCCGTTAGATAAAAATTTCTAGGAATCCAAGTTTCCTAGAAAAACTTTAGTAACTTTACAGATTTTTTTTTTTTTTTTACAGTGTAGGTAAATGGTGAGAAAATAGCCATATTAAAAAACATTTATCTTCCACTGTTTCACTCTACTTTCTAAATACGATTAAGGAAATTATTTTGTATGAAAAGTGCAATCTACTTTTATTAGTAGGCAAATTAAATAAATTTTACATTGAATTTTCTTTAATGGTACTTAAAAGTACCGTCAGGATATAAAGGGTTAACAACAGTGTAGTTCGAATATTTCAAATGTGAAATTTACATAAATTATTCATTAGAAATGGTTGCTTACAACAAAACTTAAAAAATTAGAATTTATAATTACTATAAATGGAAAAAAGCATTCATATACACTGGTGCACAAAATTTAAGGACCAGTCACAAAATGCCAATTTTCAAACGATAATTTTCACGCGAATACTCAAAAGGAAGTAACATAATTCGAATAATTACTATCCCTGCAGAGCAGCTAGTCCATATAACACCTCATTCAGGTCACACATGGCCACAAGAGTCATAGTCACTACGGCGAAACAAAAAATAGGAATTTGCATACGTTTCTTTTATGAGTCTTAAATGACTACTATATGTGACTCCACTGACAGGTCACTGTGACTGCTGCTTTGTGGCGAGTCACCAGGTGACTTTACAATGTCGTTTCATTGAGACTCTCATGTGACTGTCATTTGGAGACTCAATTTCAAAGCCATTGTGAACGTTGCATTATGATAAATCAACAAATAATGTCACATTAAAGTCACATGGTGACTTTCTGTCGCATGACTTTGTCAAGTGGTGACAGAGAACCTACTGTGAAGTCACCACTGTGAAAAGTGGTGAAAAGTCACCATGTGACTTTAATGTGACATTGTTTTGTGATTTATCATAATGCAACGTTCACAATGACTTTGAAATTGAGTCTCCGGATGAGAGTCATACAAGAGTCTCAATGAAACGACATTGTAAAGTCATCTTGTGACTCGCCACAAAGCAGCAGTCACAGTGACCTGTCAGTGGAGTCACATATAGTAGTCATTTGAGACTCATAAAATTAACGTATGGAATTTCTTATTTTTTGTTTCGCCGTAGTGACTGTGACTCTTGTGACCATATGTGACCTGAATGAGATGTTATATGGACTAGCTGTTCAGGAGGGATAGTAATTATTCGAATTATATTACTTCCTTTTGAGTATTCGCGTGAAAATTATCGCTTGAAAACCGCTTGAAAATTGGCATTTTGTGACTCGTACTTAAGTTTTGTCCACCAGTGTATATGAAACAGTGAATACACTGTTAAAAATTTCCGTAAAAACACAGAATAAAAACGAGACTCTCTTTTAATTTATACTGATTGAGTTTATCGGTCATCATTTTACAGACATTTCCCATTTCGTATCTCAAATTCCCTGTAGGGATTTTCACGTCTACATTTAAAGATATTTTTATCTTTCTTATAACTTGTAATTCAAAAATTTTTTACAGTTTTATTCGAAATATTAAATGAGAAAATTTGGTTTAAAATTGTTTTACTAAAGATTAGAATATTTTAGAAAGGAAAAATTCGTCTCTGCAGAGTTAGCAGGGATTTTCATCGACAATTACTTCCCAGTTGTTCCATTCACCATGTGCATGCAACTTGATAATGTTAAAAGAAAATTAAAAGCAAAAGCATTTCCCCCACTGAATAACAAAATACATCCTTTGCTTGCACACAGTAGAAATAACTCTTATAGCACAGAGAGTGCGGCGTTCGTCTTTCACTCGAAAAGTTCCAGTTTTTCGAAGTTCAAGAATTCAGTAATTTATAAAAATAAAATTATTTTTATTAAAAATAAATAAAATAAATAAATTTACAGAGTCTTAGGTATTTTTATCGATGTAAATTTTCAGAGCTTGCTGTACTTCGGGTCGGGTACAATCCGAACCGTGCAGGACTTAAAGCGAAAACAATGGCTATTTTAATTGAAAATTTCTTAATCTATTACACTGAAAACAAGTTGGAAATTGCTCATCAAACGTGGCAAATGCGGTGCGTTCGTACTATAACTAGTTTTATAATTCTTTTTTGCACCCCATATTGTACTAAATGTATATTTTTTTGCACTTCATAAGTGCATAGTCTGTAACATCATTAAAATGCACTTACAATAATTTGTTTCCCATTCCCCGTAATGTAACGGAAAACTTTTGACTGCCCCTGTAATTAAACTATCCATCCGATTTTCATATGATTTGAAATGGCTCGACAAAATTTTACAACAATTATATACTTAACATTTCAGACCATTCGGAAGGCTGTAACATCATTAAAATGCACTTGCAATAATTTTTTCCCATTGGCCGTAATGTAACGGAAAACTTTTGACTGTCCCTGTAATTAAACTATACATCCGATTTTCATAAAATTTAAAATGGCTCGACAAAATTTTGAATCAATTATATATTTAAAATTTCAGACCATTTGGAAGGCTGTAACATCATTAAAAAGCACTTGCAATAATTTTTCCCATTGGCCGTAATGTAAAGAAAAACTTTTGACTGTCCCTGTAATTAAACTGTACATCCGATTTTCATAAAATTTGAAATGGCTCAACAAAATTTTCTAACAATCATATATTTAAAATTTCAGGCCATTCGGTTAAGTAGTTTTTGCTCTGTTATATGCGGGCAGACAGACGGACTGAACGACGACTATAGGTGCTACGTATTTATATCATTACGAATGCACCTAAAAATGGGTATTCAAAATTGAGTAAAAAGCACTCAATTTTAAATACGTGGCATACTCAAAAAAGCTCCGATTCAAATGTACTCAAAATTGAGAAACACATGTACTCATTTTTGATCCCATGGTTGTGTTCAAATATGAATCATTATGTACTGCCCCATGAACCCACAAATTAAAGTAAAAATGTACTAACATTTATTTTCCGTTCTAATTAATTAACAAGAAACCTTTAATGGATTATTTATTAAGAAAAATAGCAAAAATATTAGCGAAATACCCAACCTGAATATTTTTATAACAAGAGCTATATTTGTAAGCACTTTTAAATTATTTTAAAATACTATACATAATTTAATATTTGAATCATCATGAACATATTTTATCCCACCATAAATGAAATAAACCATTACAGAGTACAAAATTATCGTTTTGTTTGGTTGATAACATGTGATGTTTCAAAATTGAGAAAACATAGGTTCTTTTTTTATCCAAACATACTCAATTCGATATGAGTACATCTATTTAGTCATTTTTGAGTACTTCGTTTTTTTCAGGGTACAAAATTATCGTTTTGTTTGGGTTTGATAACATGTGATGTTTCAAAATTGAGAAAACAAAGTTTCGTTTTTGATCCTAACATGCTCAATTCGATATGAGTACATCTATTTAGTCATTTTTGAGAACTTCGTTTTTTTCAGTGTATAATTATAACGCAAATGTCTATGAGACAGACAAAGCAATAGTTATTATTTTTTAAATAATTTTTATCACAAGGTTTTCTATAACAAAAATATGAAAAACATTATTTTGCATTTGAAAATTTCTAACAATACGATATGCATGCGATATTCATATTACATATTCTCTAGATTCCTATACCCTATATGAAATGTCATTATAATTAAGTAAGAAAAAAAGACGAAAATTAACAATTTTAAAGTTGCGAAGTTTGTCAATTATTGTCATTAACATAACAGAAGTAAATGATTTATTTAATTTATATAAAATGTGTATATATTTTTAATATAGAGCACTGACGGTATCAAATGACAATTTGAATAAGGAATTTGCTTTTACTGTTCCTGTACTACATTTAAACAGTAACATAAGATCTCCAAATTCTATTAAAATAATAATAATTAGTGCATTTTGAAGTTGTGTAGCTGGAGTAAGTTGTTTACAATATTATAACTAGTAGCAGTTCGAGATACTTTTGTAAGTATGTTTAGTTTTATTGAAACCTGGAATGTTTCTAAAAACTATTTTTTCTAAATAATAATAATAATAATAATAATAATAATAATAATAATAATAACTCTGTTATGAATAACAATTTATAAATACAATTTCCCTTCATAAACCTAAATATTTCGAGTAACATTATTTTATTTTACATTTTTTACAAACGTTATTTAAAAAAAAATAACCAAACAACAGTTAAAAAAAAGAGCAGCAAAAGAAGCAACGGGATTCTAGAACTGACCTTATAAACAAAATGTTTCTTCTAAATATTTACAGACAAAATGCTTAAAATTCCTTCTTTATATAACTGATAAGTATGTTTAAAAAGGAGTTTACTTTTTAGAACAAGTTTATCATCACCGAAGATTTATACTTGATTTTTTTTTTCTTTTCTTGTTCTTTTACTACATTATATCAAAACATTAAATATTGCTTTTGATAAAATCTAACTGAGTAACAGTTATTTCTCTTTTTCCCCCATAGCATTGGAACTTGATTTTTTAAAGAGAAAATAGTGTTCAAATAAAGATTATTGCATTAAAAATGACTCAGAAATTCCATGCAAAATTTTTGTTTCATTAAATACAGCATTTTTATACAATGCAAGATAGTAGCGTATTGTTATATTGGAATTTTGAAATAAAGTTTAAAGGGACAGTTTACCTTTTCAACAATTTTGTTTATTTTAAAAAGTATGGTTAAAATGGTGAACTCACTGCATTTCAATGTTCAAATAAAAGCGCATTCTTAAAAAAAAAAAAAAAAAAAGTTTAAACTGCATATTTAATTAAAATTAAAAAAATATATATATAAAAATGTGAATTTTTGAAAATCTTTACTACTTTTTAAATATTGATATTTTCGCCCATTTTTTAAGAGTTTCAAATGTATTTTACACAAGAGGAGTTTTAGATACATCTAATATTACATTTAATATACAGTGAAACCTCCCTGTGCGACCACCTTCATTAAGCGACCACCTCCCTGAACGACCATGTTTTCATGGAACGAAATTTAATCCCATAGGCTCAATACTAATTTTACCTCCATTCAGAGGTCATCGCAGTTGAACTCCCTCCATGAGCGACCCATTTCTTTGAAGAAAATGAAACAAATTCCGTTTTTTTCATTTTCGCTTGAAGAAAGTTTTATTAGAAAAATAATTCCGGAGAGCGCATTATTCATCAAACTTCTGAACTAAGCTTAGATTTTTTTTTATTCCGGTAACTTTTAAGTGTTTAAACACCTTTGTGCCTTTTTAGACAATGGATTTAACTCTGATGACAAATTAATAATGATGGTCGATAAACTGCCCTGCACTATTCTGTCATAAAACTTTCAAAGAAATACATAAATTAATGAAATCGTCATTACTTGTTCTCGTCAAAAAAAAAAAAAAAAAAAAAAAAAAAAAAAAAAAAAAAATAGCATTTATTTACTGAACTTCGAAAGGACTGGAAAATAAAAGTTATAAAATATAAAACCGTAAAATCAAATGAAACGTCAATGTATACATTTTTTAAACTCTGCAGTGATGTAACTTATATAATTAACTTTTGTTTTGATACTTAAATTTTCATATTTTTTCCTAATGTGAAAAGTAAATTTTAGTAACATTAATTGTTACCTTTTTTCCACAATTAAAACCTAGATTTTAACATGACCTCCATTAAGAGACCACCTCTCGGAGCGACCACTTTTTATTGGAACGGAACGTGGTCGCTTTATGGAGGTTTTACTGTAATTTTTTTACTGATATATATAGCGTAAAACGATGAAATCTAACACATCTTCATATACTTTTATTAAAAAAAAAAAAAAATAACAAAAAACCTGAAGGCTAATTCCATGCGCAGATTTTTTCACTTATATAATAAAGAACATGTATAAAAAAGTTTAAATCTCTATATCAAATACAAAAAAAAAGCCTTTAGAATTTTTAAAACATGAAAATGAAGAAAATATAAACATGGAGAAAAAGCCATTTAAAGTTTGAATTTGTGTGGGTAATTGCGCTGGGTGTATTAACAAAGTTTACAATATCTCGCGATATAATTGCCGTGTGGGTAAAAATAAGGTGTCAAAATATTCACAATTAAACAGGCTTTCATTTAATATTTAAAAATAAAAATCGATTTTTTGATCAATTTTGAGGTAAACTGTCTGTCCTCTTAAATATTCTTGTACTTTCAAAATTCACTAGACAGTCATTGTGTTGAAACTTTAATGAAGTTTAAGTTAAAACTATGTAATAGTAAAAAGTGCTATTAAAGTTTTTTTCAATTAAGAAAACATTTTCAACAGAACAATATTTACTTATTTTTATATAGCGATCAAAAATTAGTACTAAGATCAGTTTGGACAACGTACGAATATATTGCCAGCATTTTCCATTAAGAATTTTCACTAATTATATTTATTTAGTATGAAACTATAAAATAAAGACCTGATTAAGTTGAATTATAGTATTTTAGAGTAACAAATTCTCAAGAAATGTCAGGTTGTCATCGCTGAAACAACGAAAATGTTCATGTTACGCAAGAATAAATTCTTCTTCAAGCACACACTAAGATTAAGAAAAAAGAATAGAAAGTGTTACATATAAGGTAATGTACAGCTCTTTCTGATTAACTGTTTTATTTTCAGTTTTATTTTAGTCTTGTTTTTAGCACTTTCCAACAGAGTTGAAAAGTGTATATGAATACGGTTTGTCTAACCGTCTGTCTATCCGTACTCTAACTCGCGTAGATATAGCCCGATTGCCATTAAATTGATATATGTTATTGGGGTTTAGTATGACATGTTCGGTATTGAAAATGAAGTGTGTAGCATTTTCGGTTCATTCACGGGGGGACTCAAAAGAATTCCGTTACATTACGGTCTATGGGGAAAAATCGTTTCCTGTGTATTTTAATGATATTACATAGTATTTTAAACATATTGAAGTTTATATACATCACTGAGGTGTACTGCAAGGTTCTTTCTACAGAATATGGTGTGCACAGAACTTATCGTTCATTTACAGGAACACAAAAGAAAATTTGGCTAAAGAAGAAAATGAGGAATGATTGAACTATTGAAGCCTACGAACAATAATTGCTGGAAGTGCGTTTTCAGGTGTAGTACGCATTTTAAAATTTAACTGTTTTTTAAATATCACTTAGCATACATAAATTCTATAGATCATATACAGGGTCGCACAAAAGTTCTCAACAACATCTGTTTATTGGCGGAAATTGCTGAATGGAAAATTTCAACTGTATTATGCGTTTAACTTTAAACAGGCAGAAATAAGTTATTTGAAATATTAAAGGAATTTAAAATAACTGATAAAATAGTTAAGCTTATAAAATTAACACTAGAAAATACAAAAGCTAAAGTTAAGGTACAGGGAAGACTTTCAAGAGAATTTGCAGTGAATTCAGGTCTAAAGCAAGGTGATGTTCTCTCGACAATTCTTTTTAATTTATGCCTGGAGAAAATAATTAGAAGCATTTACAACAACAGAGGTGGTACTATTATGAATCGCTCCCTCCAAATTCTTGCATTTGCAGATGATGTTGATATAATTGCTAGGAATAAGAAAGTCTTGATTGAAACATACAATAAATTAGACACTGAAGGAAGAAAACTAGGCCTCGTGGTTAATAAAGAAAAAACAAAATACATGAAAATGGACCGAATGAAATCACAGGCAACAGCAGCTTTAACAATAAATAATGAATTACAATTTGATGAAGTAACAGAATTTAAATATTTAGGATCTACGATCACCTGTGATAATATGGTAGAAGCAGAGATTAAAACCCGACTTGCAGCACGAAATAGATGCTATTTTTCTCTTCGAAACATTCTAAAATCATCTCTAATATCTCGAACATCCAAACTTAAAACTTATAAAACTGTTATAAAACCAGTAGTAATTTATGGTAGTGAGACCTGGACCACTACACAAAAAGATGAAAAGCTACTTATCACTTGGGAAAGGAAGATCTTAAGGCAAATTTTTGGACCTATTAAAGAAGACAATACATGGCGTATAAGGACAAATATGGAGTTAGAATTGTTATATAATGAAAAAGATATAATATGCAATGGTTAGGCCATCTAATCAGAATGAGGGATGAGCGAAGCACGAAGAAGATTTATAGTGGTAATTTAATTGGGAAAAGAAGTATTGGTAGACCCAGGAAGAGTTGGATAAAAGAGATAGAGAAAGATCTTGCAGAAAATCAAATTATAAATTATAAAGTAAAGGCCAGAGATCGGAAGGTCTGGAGAAGTATATTGAGGGAGGTCAAAATCCTACATGGGTTGTAGCACCATTGTGTATGTATGTATGTATGCGTTTAACTAAACTAACTTTTAGCATACTATATAGTATACATTTCTGTAGATCATATACAGGGCTGTACAAAAAACGCATATTTTAACGTATATTTTAACGTATTATTAACGTATATTTTAACGTATATTTTAACGTATTATTTAACGTATAATTAAACGTATATTTTAACGACTATTCATGGTAATAGCGGAAATCGGGTTTTCAAATGCGTTATGCATTTTCCAAATTGTTCATTTATATATCCAATATCCTCTTTCACCTTAGTAAACTATGATGTTTTGTTCTACTATGCTGAATGTGTTGGAAAGCGGTTCATAATCTATGCTGCATGCATAAATTTTCGTTCTCTTTTTAAATCTAATTTTATTCAGTATCCATCTGCTCTTTTGATGGTAGTTTGATGTATGTTCAATAATTTCTCCCGTTGTAATCCGAAGAAGAATTATATACTCCTTTAAACATAAAGCTTTTTATTATTTTAATGTTTAAAATTTATTATTATTATTATTATTATGACTATGACTGTTATTTTTATCATCATTATTATTATTATGACTATGATTGTTATTTTTATCATCATTATTATTATTATGACTATGATTGTTATTTTCATCATCATTATTATTAAGTTTCTACCTAAAATAATGCCATACACTGTAAAAAAATATATAAAATGTAAAAAACGCCGGCCGGCTTTGCTAGTTGTCTAAGTGTAATTATTGCTATTTCATTTCTTTTGTGTATTTTGTATGACCAGGTCTATTCCCTTTTAAAAGTTTTATTTAAAAGCTAACTGAATAACAAACAGGAAAATCAACATTAATAAAAATAGTTACAAAGAAGCCACTTGTAAAATAAAAAGACTCCTTACAGAACGACATAAAAGGATTTTCATTAAAAAAAAAAAAACTGTAAATGATATTTTCATCTTTTATCTATTTAAAACTCCCTTTTAGTTTGCAAATTTAATGCTCTCTTTTTATGTTTTTAGAGTCGACTTCTCTTTATTAGTATTTTGTTTTCTTCATTTTAATTTCAAAGGAGTAGTTAAGGATTTTACTAGAGATGTCTCCTTTTTCAGATTAAACATTAAATTTGTTTTTCAACTAATTATTCATTAATATATTTTGCAAATATTGATAGAGAGAGAGTTATAAATAAATACATAAAAATGCATTTTCTGTTTATTTTAACTAAAAATTTCTATTTAAAACTACTTCTGATATCAAAGCCTTTTAAAACAGAAAATTAGAAAAACAAAATAAAATACATTAATAATAATTCTATTAAACATATATTTTCTATTCCATTTAAAATGTATACATTTTTACTTTTTAAATGCAGAGGTACTTGCGAATGAATGAAATACTGTATGTTTCTTTTCTATTTTTTAAACATTGTAATCGAAATAAAAATTTAATTACATAATTATCCGATAGTTTTTTTTATTAATGTCAACAGTTTAAGATAACGATTGGGATTTTTTTTTCATTTTTATGAATGTTTATTGATTGATACATATTTGACAGTAAGAGAGTGCGGTCACCTTGGGTTATTTTTCATTCAATTCCTACTATTAGTTCACACTCTCCCTATATATATATATATATATATATATATATATTTATATATTTATATATCTTGTTCAAATTTTCAATCGTTAATAAAATGCTCATTATTCATCCTACCAAGTTGAAATAAATTTTTTTTAACTTGTACTGGATGACAATTGATGTTAATACAGTTTTTTTTCAAATATTAATTCATTAATTAAATTTTAATTAATTAATTTTAGTTTTGCATGGGAAACAAAATGACGGCCATTGGTTATTGAAGATCAATGAAAGTATTTTCAATAAGGGGTTACCATAGTGGAGACCCTGTTCTGTCGCCAAATACCGCCAAGTTTGTCGCCAATTTGGCCATATGCCGCCAAATTTGGCGGCCAAAATGAGTCGCCAAAAGTGACGCCAACTTGGCGATATATCTAATATTTCGTCAAATTCCCGTACAGTTCCATTGTAAACCTACTTGCTTATAGAAAATCTACAAATTGAGATATTTTATTGCAACAAAAACTAATATTAGCTTAAGGGATTATATTAATTTTTTCTTTGATGACTTAAGTAGGAATTGACTTTAAAAACAAAATTTTTATATTACTTGTTTATTAGTGATTTTTGTTCAATATTTACCCGATCAATATAACATGTAGCCTGATCCTGTAGAAAAATAAATAATAATAAAAGTGAATGCAATAGATGACTTAAAAAAATAATTAAAAGAAATGTATGTCTATTCATCTATCCCAATCTCCCCACCTGATTGGATAGAATAAAATGTCCAAAATCTAAATTTTGGATACTTCATTCAAGATTATTATTAATATATGAGTTTATCATAAATAAAATTAATTTTTTCACCACGTTAGGACAGACAGCCGCTCACACGAACCGGACCACTTTCACGTTTGATAGTGAGAAAAGAGGTGTTTTAAGAAATAAGTACCGTATTTTATGGAAGAAACGCCGCGGCGTTTATGAGTTTAAAAGTTAATTTTTTTCCAAGTGCGGCGTTTACGCCATGTGCGGCGTTTACGATTGTTTTTAAGTACCAACTGAGTTTCCTTAATTAAAAAATTCATAAAAATATTTAAAACCGAATTTAAATATTTTAAATAAAACTTCAGACATCTTAAGATATTAAAAACGAGGCATCCTACACTGCTCAGAAAACTTTGATTAATGTTAGGTCAATGTGACGCTGTCAACAAAAGTAGCGTTCCGAGGGATGCGGCGTTTATTACGGGTGCGGCGATTACGATATTTTTAAGCTTATTCAGGCCAATTTGAGGAGTGCGGCGTTTCTTCCATAAAATACGGTATATGGTTAGGGTTCAGTTTCTGCCAAACATAACACTGATACCACGACAAAAGCAGATAATTTGTTTTTTACTAAATAATATTTGACTTCGATTGTTTTGAGACTTTTAAATTTGATTTTCAGGAAAACTTCCTCGTTTTTTCCTTTTTTGCTCTCGGTTTGCTTTATATTAGTTGTGACGTGAGTTTTTTTTTCTTCTAGCTATATACGGCCAGCGTAAATTGTTTTTCTTCGAATCTTTTGTGCATAAGCAACTTCTCTTTATACTTGGAATACTTTGTGTAACAATTTTTGTATCACTCATTTTGAAATATATATATTTTTTATTACTTCTCAAATGACTTTACACTTTCCCCTGAAACTGATGATTCCTTTTCTTCCTTTTCCAATTTTATTTGAAATTCCTACAATTTTTTAATTCTCTTGCATATTTTTTGAAACCACCCATCAGTGCACTGAATTTCCTTTGCAATTACTTTAAAATTTTAAAAATAAAAATTTACCTTCTTTATACATCTTATTCACACATTTTGAAATTTTCACAGCGGTTTCATCTTAGAGTTTTATTTTGATTCTAAATTTGTATGATTAGTATCTTAATGTAATAAAACTGTCACACTGATTCCTTTAAAAAAGATTTTGGCAGAAAAATCACTATTTTTAGGAAGTGCATACTGAATTTTGTAACTCTGAAATTTGCAATTCCTCAACAAGGCTATGCTAATATTATTGGCAAATCGATTTAATATCGATACAATTCAAGAACCGAAATTCGCCAATGGTTGATAAAGCATCATTCAAGAAATCCGGCGCAGTTTTTAAATATTTTCTTAAGGATAAATATTTAAACTTGTATCGAGGTTCGTCATGATCTATTTTACCATTTTATCAGAACTTCTACTAAACATTACAGTAAAAATAATTCAAAAATTGAATAATAATTTTAAATCAGTGTACTGTGGACAAATTGGAAATCTTTAATCTAAGCTAATTCATTCATCCGGAATTTTTGGAAACGTGCTAAAATAAAAATGCAATTAACTTGTGCAGTAAATAATTTATTGTATTAAAATAAGCAATATAAAGCTGAATACTCGAATAATATTTATGTTACAGCATCTTTACTATATTTAACGTATAAATCTAAAATATTATTCCCATAATCCTGACACAATCGCATTTCCTTACTCCGATTTTCTATAGTTACAAAGCGTAGTTTTTATAGAAATTTTAACTTAAAATATCGAAAGATATAAAGTGTTTTTTCCCCCCTACTATAACTATCTAGTGAAAAAATTTCATCATACAATTTTGTCCATCACATTGGTGTTTTAGTCCCTAGAGAGTATAAAAAATATTTTTCTTTAAAAAACTTGAAATTTTTCCTAGGCGAAAATAACACCTATATTACACAAAAAATCTTCGCAAATATATACACTACCCGCTTTCTCTAATGCACTTAACATAGGAAGCGTAAAATAAATTTTCTTTGTAACACAAAACCTTGCTTTTTATCTCATAACACGGTGTAGACAAAACCCTCCTGAATCACAAGATATCAACACCTGAAAATCGAACATGACGCAGAGGATCTCATCTCTCCCCCACACCCCAAACGATCCCAATAGATTTCGAATGACATATGACACCCTCAAGGGATGGTGCTGTTAGTAAAGTGCATTTCTGGCAACATTGGCATAAACACCATCAGTCAGGGAGCAAATTCCTGTTGTAATGGGATAGTCTTAGAAAAAGTACCGGCGAATTTTTCTTTATTATTTCACAATCTGATGGTAGTGGCCATTACCGTTTATCAAGAAAGCTCCACCCACATATTCGTTCTGAAATGGATTTTTCTAAAAGATTTTCCACTTGGATGACAGGTGAGAATTCACTAAATATATCTCATATATTTACTGAAGTAACTAAGAGCTTTTGGAGTTAAGACATAAATTTGGAATTTCATGGGAAACAAAGGATTTACTTGCTTTTCGACGAAATGTTCCTAAATAATCTGTTTCTTTTAAAAGAAGTATATGTGAGAACTTTCAGACATGAAAAAAAAAAAAAGGTAAAGAAAAAAACTGAGAACTTATTGGAATTTTTTTAAATTTATAAATTACTGGTTAGTAGAATCAACTGTTTTTGCACATAAAGTCTCGAGATATGAAGCAGAAAATCAACTATTACCGCTGCTGTTTCTTAAATTCAGATAATGCATATTCGATTTTTAAGATGTCAGCAACTGAATTTCAGCAAGGATAGTTCTGGAGGTTCCCCGCACCAGGCGCGATCAATTAATGTGGGCGGTTGCAGGTTTCATCGTCGCCGTCAGTTATCATTACTGATGCGCCGACGGCAGTGTTCTCGCTGCCGCTGGCCATTGCGCCAAATTGGGATAAAATGTTTCATTTGGCGAGTAAACGAAAAATGAGACTCGCCAAACTGCGAGTGCTCACATTCTGCTCTTTTTGTGTGTGTATGTGTGCCACAGTACAGATTCTTATCCGCGTTACTGAATGATTGATGTCACTTTTCATGTTCAATTGTTCCGTGCCATTTAAATTACTCTTTTTATAGAGATATTAAGTCAACACCAATCTAGTTCAGCAACAGCCAAAGACACAGACAGGATTATGTGATAGGTATTTCGCTATTGTCAGTTGATCACTATTTATGCGCCGGCGTCGCATCGGGAAAAACACTAACAAAATTACTCTCATCAAGCCCCAATAGAGAAAAGTTTTGTTGGAATGCGGTGTTGAAATTAGCCATTTATCATATTGTTTATCAGTTGTATTTGTATGCAAAGTATAATTGGCCGGTCAATCTTCTCTATCTGTTAGAGTCGAAATCTCATAGCAAATTTTAGTGTATATTTTCACACAACGGTAAATCAAAGATCGCTGTTTTGTATTGTTATTTAGACTGCTAAAAGAATGTTTGAAACACTTACACATTTAGGAGACATTTAGAATGTACTTATTTTTAATAGTCTAGTCAAATTTCTATTTTATAAGCAATTACAAAAAATTACTTTATTTTAGAACATATTGAAAATAAAGGAATACGATAAGGGGTTAAATATAAAATTTTCAGTGATTCATGCCGAATCCATTTTGCTACCATTTTCTTTCATTTGGCTACTGTTTTTTATTTCTTTTTCGCCAAATTGCTAATGTTGCTCAAAAGCCAGCGAGAGGTAAAGTATGTACGGTATGTAAAGGTTAAAATCAAGGCTGCGGAGTCGGAGTCGTGGGGTCGAGCCCATTTTTAAGCGAAAGAGTCGGAGTCGGATCTGTTAAAATTCCCGGAATCGGAGTCGTCCATTTTACAAGCAGGCCTGCATTGTCGGCCCATTTTTGAGCGAAAGAGTCAGAGTCGGATCTGTTAGAATTCCCGGAGTCGGAATCGTCCATTTTTTCCACCGACTCCGCAGCCCTGGTTAAAACACGCTAGGTATTTGCTAAGCGGAATCTTTCTTGCAATGAGGCACTCTTTTTCATGTTTCATTACTTCTGTTGGAGTCTAGAGGTCAAAGGTCAGCAGTGAACACCGTTGACATGTTTATCTCCACCTCTTTCTTTCGTTGAGATTCCCCTTTCTTTTGTTGAAGTCGTGAACGTTTGGAATAAAAAAGCCAGGAGAGTGATTTAAGAGTTTTCGTCGGGGATTGTGGAAATCTTATATAAACGCTGCCTAACAAGGTTTATCGCACCAGGTACCAAATGAAGTTGCTGCGGTGCTGATAAGTGTAATTCATTTGAATAATGGTTACTTCAACTCTCGTAAACGAAGAAAATAAATTATATAATATAAAAATATGTATGATAATCATAATGAAACAAATTACCGTGTTTACTCGCGTAATAGTCGCACCCCCGATTTGAAACAGAAAAAATTGTCAAAATAATTTTCTTCTCATAAATTGGATGGATGAAAAAATGATGAAAGATTGGGTTCGCAATGTTTGGAAGAAAAGATTTGGAGCATTGCTGAAAAAACTAGCCATGCTGGTACTCGATAGCTTCCGATGAAATCTTGTTGATGATATAAAGAAGGAACTTTCAGAAGGCAAAACAGATCTTGTGACAATTCCTGGGACACTCACATCGATTCTGCAACTGTTGGTCGTATCGGCTAACAAACCGTTTAAAGACAATATAAGACGGGAATATGGATATTGGGATGCTCAACCGGAACAAAGAAAATACTCTCAATAGAAAAGTAAGGCGTTCATCTCTGGAACATAATGTGTAGTTGGATATTACAATGCTTCACTTTAATATCAAGCGATATAATTTCAAAAAGTTTTAAACGCGTATATCTCCGACGCTTTGGACGGAAGCAAAGATGACCTTTTATCGAATGTTGGACATACTTTAGACACCGATTCATATTACAATAGTGATACTGATACCTTCAGTGAAAACGATTTATTATGAGAATTTGTCAAAATTTTTACAAAGATTACTTGTAAATTTTGCATCTATAAAAATATTACCATAAAAAGAAAACTGGTATTCAATAAACAACACATAATCTGGAAACATTTGGTAAGTTACTAATTTTATTATAATGTGTTTTTTTTTTTAACCAGTTTTAGCATTAGAGTGTACAATATTGTGTAGTAGATTTCCCCGCTTAATAGTTGCACCTAGACTTTCACAATGAAAAATTGGCAAAAAAAGTGCGACTATTACACGAGTAAACACGGTAAGTTAAAATTGCTATAAAAGTGATAAAATACCTCTATTTAGATTATCTAGAAGAACACCTGACCTCACCTGACATACAACTTTTAAACTGAAATAAATTTCTTCTAGACAATTCTTAAATAAGCGCAAAGAAAATAATAACATTTAAATCCCACTGACGACGGCCTTGTGAAGGTTGAAAACATTCTGGCTATTTTTCTAATGTATTTTAAGATATTTTGATGCATTTTAAATACAGTCGAGTCTCTCTATAACGAAACTCCATACATCGAATTTTTCTATATAACGAATTTTTAGTAGGAACGGTCCCTTTTTCCCATGATCTCATTAAAAACAGTCTCCATATAGCGAAAGATCTATCTCCATATAACGAATTTTTTCATAAAATGTTCTTTATGTATTGTTTTAAAAATACTTCCAAATCACATGGAATCAATTTTCCATCACTGATTAGTGATTTATTGTTCAGTGCTGAGTTTTTTTATCTTACTTTTCTACTTTGAATCTCCTTGTTTTATGCCCATCGAATTCATCTCCTCCCCCCCCCCCCTCCCACACACCTTCCAACATACTTCTTAAAACAGTGTCAATTGGATTGTTACACATACATATAAGAGCGGGATCAGAGAGGTAATTGAAGTTTAAGGTGAATGAGAATTCAAATGGAGGAAAAAGTTTCCGATACAATTTTTCATTCCTTGTTAAAGTGAGAACATTTTTTCGAGAGTGTAACAATTTTGAAATCAAAATAGCGAAAAATTATAGATTTCTTCGTCTAAAATGAATGTAAGTTTTCCTTATGTGATTTTTATTATGAAATGTCTGTTCTCTTTTTGAAACTGTTTAAATAATTCTGAAATACAATATTAGGTTAATATTTATAGTTAAACATTTTAAATTCTGACTTAAACACCTCAAAAGTAATTTTTGTTCAAATTTTACAAATTAAATAGGAATTTTTACTCATTCTCTATATAACGAATTTCTCTATATAACGAATTTTTTACTGGAACAATGGATTTCGTTATATAGAGTCTCGACTGTACTTGTAAATTATATATATATACACCTGAAAGTAATTCTTATACAGGTATTTGTACTGTTTATATGAATTAAATTTCTTGATTTTTCGAATTTATGAAATGAAATACTATTCTACACTTGAATCCAAAATTTGAAATTTCAACCTCAAATAGTTTTTAAATTTTCAGTATGCTTTAAAATATCACAGTCTGTTCTATATCTGTGTTTTTTTTTAAAAAAAGTCATACGATTTCATAAAACACCTCACAGAGTCTGGCGACTCTCTTCAGCTCTGAGCGATTGAAACAGATAACAGATGTTGGGTGCGTTTCTCTGCCTTCCTTTTTTTTTCGGTTCCTCGAAAAGTCATAAAATCGCACCTGTAATGAAGCCTCTTTAATTAATATCTCGACCAATTATCAAAAGTTTTAAATTCAGAGTCTCAGGTGCACCAGGAGAGGCCTTCGAACCCCCTCACAAAAATTTTCAGCCTCGTACATGCAACAGATTTCCATAGCCATCGCACACACACACACAGAACAAAACTTTTTTTTAGCAGTATAGATGGAATATCGATTATAATCTTGATTAATGAAATTTATAATACATTTTCTATTTGAAAGTAAACAAGATGGAAATCTTAAGGGGTCTCAGGACTCTTAAAATTGGAAAAATCGAAAAAGAAAATACCATTTTCAACATATAATATCTTAAAATGTAATTGATTTTAAGACAAAATTTTATATTGGGATGAAAGATATAAATATGTTCTTTCATTTCATGTATTTGAAAAATTACAAGATGCAGAATTAGAATTTACAGTGGGTTCTAAAATGTCAGACATTTGACGAGCGGAAAATCGGCATAACAGATTATGTGCTCGATTACAAAATAAATTTTGCAAGTAGAAGAAAAACTTTGGGTCCTACTTATGCTTCATATTCTAATAATTACTCTGAACATAAATAAATTTATATTTAAAGCATTTTTCTATTTTTAATACAAAGTTGTATTTAGTTAATGCAAAATTTAGAAATTTTCAACAGTATAATCACCTATAAAGAATATATTTCTGAACAATAAGAAGGAAATTTTAGGTTCCGTTTATACAGACTAACATGAAACATATGTTTTGAAAATTTCATGAAAAAAAATTCAGAAGTTTTTGAGATATCGTGCGCGTTATACCCAAAAACATCATTTGGAGAAAATTGACTTCAAAGTTTCTGAAACGCCGCTTCAGCTATTGAGCGTGTATAATTCTAAAAGCCATAACTTCTGTTCTAATAGGAATTTCAAGGAAACATTTATACCAAAATGTTCAGTAAAGATAGTAGTTTAATATCTAACAAAATTAAAATTTCGATAATTTTAAAGCTTTAAGAGTCCTGAGACCCCTTAAAGATGATATAGTATTTTACAAAATAAATAAATACAGAAATAATTAAAAATTACAAAGCAAAATTAGATTTTCTTGTAAAAAACGAAGAGCTAGAAAATCAATAACATTAGGTAATGGATTATTTAAATTTAGGCATCATTGAAATGCAAGTTCTTACACAACATTAATTTGCATTTAAAAAACCATGAATTTTCACATTCGCTAGTTCTTTTTTTTTATTTTCTCCAGCTTACCGACTCCTTTGATTCAATCATTTATATTCCAAAATCTATTCTGGAAAAAGGCAACTCCTGAACATGAAACAAGGATTTGTCCATTCAGGCGTGATATAAACTATTTATCAGGCTGTATCTAAGCATTTGAGAAAGCAATTTATTGGACGCATAGAGAGCGGATGAGACGATTTTGATAAATGCTTTGTCAGATTCTGAAGATCACAGAAGGAAATGCTATATGATCCGTGTTTATCTTTTGAAACAAGCTATTTTTATACATCGACATGATTTATTGTGACAGGCAATATCAAATTTGAGCTCACATTTTGAATATATATATTTTTTCATATTTTCTCGGTGTAATTACTGTTAAAATAAGAGATAAAATATCATTAGTTATGCGAAGATAATAGTATACTTTTTATCCCTTTAAAACACACACTATTATTTTTAACTCAATTATACTAATTGGGAAAGTTACCATACGAATTCAATTTTTCCAACTGCGTTGAAAATATGCCCAAGCTGGGGTTCGAACCCATGACTTACATTGTCAATGCTCTACCGTATGAGCTATATGAGCTCACAGCCGGCATGCATATTTCACTGAGATAACCTTATCCGGTTCTGGGTTCGATTTCCGGATTGGGCATACTTTCACTCAGTTGGAAAAATTGAATTCGTACACTGTTAAAAATTTGCAGTATTCTGTCCAGTCATTCGACCGTTTTTCAAAAAAACGGTTTAATAGCCGTAATTTAACGATATTTTGACCATAAAATGGCCAATAATATGGTCAGAATAGTGTTAAATTACGGCTGTGTAACCGTTTTCGATAAAAACGGTCAAATGACTGGACAGAATATTGCACATTTTTAACAGTGTATGATAACTTTACCAATCTCTATGATTGAGTTAAAAATAATAGTGTTACTACACTGTTAAAAATTTGCAGCATTCTGGCAGGTCATTTGACCGTTTTTTCCGAAAACGGTTACACCCACCGTAATTTAACACTATTCTGACCATATTATTGGCCATTTTATGGTCAGAATATAATTAAATTATGGTTATGAAACCGTTTTTTTAAAAAACGGTCGAATGACCTGCCAGAATGCTGCAAAATTTTTAACAGTGTACGTCCCTATTGTTTAAATGGAATTCCATCACCTGCGGTTTATTCTGTTGAGCTGTCTACACACTGTTAAAAATTTGCAGCATTCTGGCAGGTCATTTGACCGTTTTTTTTCCGAAAATGGTAAAAACAACCATAATTTACCACTATTCTGACCATATTATTGGCCATTTTATGGTCAGAATATTGTTAAATTATGGTTATGAAACCGTTTTTTCAAAAAACGGTCGAATGACCTGCCAGAATGCTGCAAAAATTTTAACAGTGCATAGCGGACCAGATGCCATTACCAATAAGGTTATCTGAGCGAAATATGCCCGCCGGTTGAGATCCCAGGTAGCTCATATGGTAGAGAGCATTGACAATGTGAGTCAAAGGTTCTTGGTTTGAGTCCGGACTTGGGCATATTTTCACTGAGTTGGAAAGATTAAATTCGTATTATAACTTTGCAACATAGTTGAAATGTGTTTAAGAATTGGGTTTTCCTGTCTGTCTGTCCATGCTCGCGTAAATATATTCGGATTGCCATGTAATTGATATAGGTTATTGAAGGCTACCATGACACGTTCGGTATGGAAAATGAGGTGGATAGAATTTATAGTTCATTTACAGGAGCACTCAAAAATGCTCCGTTACATTATGATCTATGGGGGATAATGATTTGTGGTGTATTTTAATGTAGTTACACTACTTTAAATAAGGATAGACCGAAACAGGTTTTTAAGACCTTAACCGAAACTGAATTTCCGTAATCTTGCTATTTTCGGCCGACAACGAAAACGAAAGTGTCCAAAAATTACTTTTACAGTAATTAATACTTGGGTCAATCCATTTCAAGAGGTCCAGCCCTGGTTGCTCGACCATTTTTAAAAAATCTGAAAATTTTTGTACGACAACCCTAACATGATGGAAGTTCAAAATGACTATTATTTTAATTTTATTAATTTTTGTTTGTACATGGCGACCATCTTTGTTTCATCGTCTGCAGCAATTTTCTCACATGAAGGGTTTACGGAATTGTAAATAATTCATCGTTTATTTTTCCAATTCAAGTGCGGATTAAAGCAATTTGTACAGAATACATTGGGCTAAAAATTTGGTAATAGAGTAGTTTCCGAAACTAATTGCTTATTAGTGAAATCTAAGCATAAAGTTTCAGTTTTTTTCCAAAATTTGTCCGTTTACAAGAGGAAATTTTTCTAGCAAAGACAACTGTCAACATGACAAATTTTTTTTTTTTTTTACAAATAGGCCGAAAATACTTGTACTCATACGCCGAGTTCCAGATCTGGGACTTGCTTTCTCTTCGCTAAACAAAATTCCAAATTTTTCAAAAATGTCAAAAATCGCATTTTTGAGGCTTTGATATCTCTGGTCGGGCACGAGATAAAAATATGAAGTTCTGGTTTCTGAGAGTATTGCATGGTATTGATATGCACAAGAAATTTCAGGATAGAGATATGACTACAAGCTGAGATATGGCAAGGGCAACATGTCAAAACGATACTGTCAAACTATTGTTTTGTTGTAGTCACAGGTACGTATTTATCTCAGAGTGTCATTTAAATTTATTTTTTTTTTATTATCTTTAAATAATAGTAACAGAAAATAAAGCCTTTTGAAAAACTTAGCAATTAATTAAAAAGTAATTATGCCTAAGGCCTACATTTTGTATGGTTTCAGTAATTTTTGTTGTAATTTTAGTAACTAAAAGAAACCTCAGCACTTTTACATAAAGAAAAAAATATTTTTATACAAGACCTGAGACAAAAACAGAATAGGGAAAGAGAAAAGCTGTTAATGTTGGCATACTTGTTGAGACATGATCAAACGTGTCAAAACACATCCCTGCTTGTTGGTTTAAAAACCACCATTTTAATGCTGCTTGCCAGTCCCTGAAACTACCATAAGTATGTTCCTGTAAATGAAACATTATACGATGTTACCATGCATCAGCCTCAAATAGTTTTCAGAAAGTAAAGATATCCAAAGCCCTTTCAAAATTTATACTGCAGAAAAATGACATTTTTGCATAAGAAGTAAGCTAGGAATTATTAATGACGTGAGACTTGTACATAGTGATTTCAAAGTTTATTTCTATGAGCCAGCAGGGCCAAGATCTTCAATCAAGTTATCAAGAGATGACAAGACTTGTTTCGTACAAGTAAAATTTTCAGAAAGATCAAAATTGTGGTTTTTAAAGCAACAAGCAAGAATGTGTTTTGACACGTTTGATCATGTCTCAACAAGAATGACAACTTTAACAAATTTTCTATTTCCGTATTCTGTTTTTGTCTCATGTCTTGTATAAAAATATTTTTTTCTTTAAGTAAAAGTGCTAAGGTTCTTCTTAAAACATAAATTACTGAAACCATACAAAATGTATGGCCTTAGGCATAATTATTTTTAAAATTAATTGCTAAGCTTTGCAAAGGGCTTTATTTTCTGTTACTATTATTTAAAGATAATCAAAAACATAAATTTAAGTGACACTCTGAGATAAATACTTAGCTGCGACTACAACAAAACAATAGTTTGGCAGTATTGTTTTGACATGTTGCCCTCGCCATATCTCAGCTTGTAGCCAAATCTCCATCCTGAAATTTCTTGTGCATTACACTACCATACAATACTGTCAGAAACCAGAATTTCAAATTTTTATCTCGTGCCCCGCCTGAGATATCAAAGCCTCAAAAATGCGATTTTTGACATTTTTCAAAAATTTGGAATTTTTTTTAGCGAAGAGAAAGCAAGTCCCAGATCTGGAACTCGCCGTATGAGTACAAGTATTTTCGGCCTATTTGTAAAAGAAAAAAAAAATTATGTCATGTTGACAGTTGTCTTTGCTAGAAAAATTTCCTCTTGTAAAAGGACAAATTTTGGAAAAAAACTGAAACTTTATGCTTAAATTTCACTAATAAGCAGTTAGTTTCGGAAACTACTCTATTACCAAATTTTTAGCCCAATGTATTCTGTACAAATTGCTTTAATCCGCACTTGAATTGGAGAAATAAACTATGAATTATTTACAATTCCGTAAAACCTTCATGTGAGAAAATTGCTGCAGACGATGAAACAAAGATGGTCGCCATGCACAAACAAAAATTAATAAAATTAAAATAATAGTTATTTTGAACTTCCATAATATTAGGGTTGTTGAAAAAAAAAATTTCAGATTTTTTAAAAATGGTCAAACAACGAATAAGTGATTTTCTGGACCACTTGAAATGGATTGATCCACTTACATAAATATACATAATTATTAATTAATTATACGTCTGGCCCAAGTTGGCTCTCTGTACCTCAGACCAAAACTTTTTATTTTCATATAAAATAAAATGTAATTAATTCACGAATGACACAAAATGATTTACATCTAATTAAAATATACTTTACATATACATGCCTCGATTTATCTTTTATAGTGATTTTTGTAATGATTATCTGTTGAACTAAAACGTTCTCAAAAAGTATTCGAAGCACTTCTGTGGTTTTAAACTAAAAAAAAAAAGATTATTACTGTAAGCCTGCAGCTTTTAATGGGCACATGAAAAGCGTCTTCAAAGTTTAGTTATACATGCATTGCTTGCTTTATAATTTGCACTCGCGCCTTGAGTCAGTAATAAACGATAATTGTAAACAGTTACGTTTATAGCAATAAATAAAGAGTGTCTTATTTGAGCCGATACGGCTCAAATTAGTGAGTAACGTGGAAAATTTCAGAAAGAAGAAAAGAGATTTTTGGAATACAGATCGTTTCGGTCTGACCAAATTTTCGGCAGCATTTTCATAGAAACTTAGAATTTGGGCCGAAAACGAAACCGAATTTTCGGTCGATCTTTAATTTTAAACATAATGAAATTTGTATTCAATATAGAGGTTCTCCAGAAGGTGGTTACTACGGAATATGTTACGTGTAGCACTTACAGCACTTGTACAAGGAAACTCAAAAGTATTCCGTTATAATACGGTCTCTGAAGAGAAATCGGAAGTTTACTAAAAGATGCTTGCAGTAGAAAATGCTGTGCATCGAATTTATTGTTCATTTACAGGAACACATAAAAGATTTCGGATACAATTCTGCATCCGATTTATAGTCTATTAAGGATGATATCTAAAAGTGCGTTTTCAGTTATGGTATGCTTTTTTAAGTTTAACCCTATTTTTGCATTCTACGTGGTGTGCATAAATTCTACAGATCATGTAGAGGGCTACTCAAAGGAATTCTTAACCACTTGCCTGTGGAATATATTTGAGAAAAACGTGCTAAAAATGAATTTTTTTTTCTCTTTAATTTTGTTTATAACTGCAGAATTACAAAAATCCGACAAATGGCGCGAAACAGCCGAACTTTTTTCGGGAAAGTATCGCCATCTATTGGGAAAATGGTAAATTACATATAATGCATTGGACGAACTGAGTTCGGGCTTCACGGAATTGAAACACCGATTTTTCTCTTGCCCGAATTCAGGTCGGGCATTCCAAAATTGGCGCATTTGCGTTGCCCGAACTGAGTTCGGGTGTCACAGGCAAGGGGTTAAGCATTACTGAGAATAAGCGGGAATTGCTTAAAGGTGTTTTTTAATTTAAGTTATGCATTAAGCTCAACTAAGAGATGTTTGTAGAATATAAATAAAATTTATATTTCAAGTTCAATTATAATACAAGTGCAGGGCTTTTCAAAGAACTAGATACATAGCCGCCTATGGATGATAATTTCTGGAAGTGTTATTTCAGTTGTTTTAAGCATGTTTGTGCCTGAATTAAATTTCGGATAAATATGTGGCATATATAAAAATATGTAATCAATATACAGGGCTGTAGAAAAGTATTCTAGTACGTTTCCGTCTATTAGTAGAAATTTCTGAAAGTATAAATTTTCAACTGCATTTTGCGTTTTCTTACGATACTAAGTTTTAGCACACTGTGTAGAGTACATACAAAGCTATAGATCATATACAGAGCTGCAAAAAAGAATTGGAGTACCTTTTACGGTCATGGGCGGTAATTGTTGAAATCCGGTTTTTAAATATGCTATGCATTTTCTAAAATGTTTACTTAATTATCTTTTTACTTTATTAATTAGCGAAGTTTTGTTAACGTATTCTGGAAGTGTTAGAAAGTGTTTTATAATCTATGCTTGACGTACGATTTTTCTTTCTTGTTTAACATTATGCGCAAATTAACTAAATCTATTTAAAAGGAGAAGAAATTCTCGTTGTCGAATAGTCCTCATACACCAGATAACAGCATTGCTATATATTTATTAAACTGTTTTCTTTGATGGTATTCCGAATTCTTTTAGATGTGCAGTATATAGCCATTAATCACCTGACACTTTCAATTTTAGACATTTTGTCGCATATTTAAAGATATATAAGTCGCATTTTTCTGGTAATTCAGGATTATGAAGAATATGTTTGACTTCATATTTATCAATGGCGATTTGATCAGAAGAAGAATTAGGGGGTCAAGAAAAAATCAAAGAAAAATAGTAATATATGGGATCACCCTGTAAAATAAAATACAGGAAATGATTTATAGCTGTAGCATAAGACTATGTGGATATCGTAAAATATGTGTATTCATTTGCGTAATACTAGCACGTATATTCATGGAGATTATGTCGATTTTTTCAAAAAATTCTTGCATATTTTTCATAAATATCATGCAAGGTTTTCAATCAAATTTAACTCAAATTTCAGAAAATTTGAAAAAATTTAGTAGAAATAATATAGTGCAATGTCAATATAAATATATTAAACATGTGATGAAATATGAGCAGTTGTATGAAATATTTTTTATATGCGCATACGTGCACGATAGCAGACATTTATTTTTCATGATTTAATAGACAACTTTATGCAGCAACTCATATTAAAAAAAGTCAAATATCGTAAAAATTCAGAAAGATGTCGGCGATAGAGTGAGCTGATTTTTAGATAGAGTGAGCTCTCTAAAAGCTGCTAAATGATAAGGGACTTTCCACAAATTGTCATTTTTTATTAACAGGGTTTCGGCAAAGGAGTTAGTATTTAATGACTGTCAACGAGTAGATTTAGAACAAGTGCTTCGATTTTGATGCTTCATTTTTCCTTGGAATAGGCTCGTTCAGGTGGTTTCCTAAAAATAACTAATGCATCAATAAAAAATGAAAAAAAAATTGAAAATTAAAATCGACGATTTATGGAAACTCCCTTTACATTTAGTTGTTTTTACAGAACAACTAAAAATCAGATAGCTTTATCGCCGGCCCCACCAGCGTCCGAGAGGTTCTGCTCTCGAAGCTGGTAGACGGGAGGTGCTGGGTTCGAACCCAATCGCACCCGTCGCCCTAATCTTTCGGAGTTTTCGTGGTTTTCTTCGAACCTTGGATTTCCAAGCGTAAATACGGACTAGGTTCCCTTAGAAAGACCCCCCCCCCCACGGAGGGCACTTCCACCCGCGCCTATATCCTTCGAGTAGATAATCGGCCATCAAAAATCAACTCAACTCAACCCGCTCTATCGCCGATATATTTCTGCATTTTCAAGATATTTGACTGGCTTTTTTATATGAATTGCTCCATAGTGTTGACTGTTATATAATGAAAAAAAATCGTTGTTATCGTTCGCGCATGAGTAGATAAAAAAAAAAAAATATTTCATGCAACAGCTCATATTTCATCAAATATTTAATATATTAATACAGCATATGCATAGTTTTTCCTTCTTGTTATTATTTTCTCACAATCAATGAACGATTGTTGATTATTTATACCTGGTAAATGGGAATGAGTTTTTATAAAGAGTTAAAGAGCTTTTAGTGTAATGCCGAACTATTAGCTTTTCTTGAACTTTTAAAGTACAAAAATGTTGTAAACAATACTAACAGAATAATAAAGTGCAGCCAGAACATTGCTGCAGCTTGTTTTTTTATTTATTAGCCTGAATAAGTCGAATTATTTCAAACAATCTTCCACTCAAACTAGAAGAACTGAGTAATATCCGTATACATATTGTATTCTACCCTTATTTAATTTTTTTCTATTCAAACTCGTTCGGTATAACCCTATTTAAACAATATCTCGTAGCTTTGCTGAAGCACGAACTGTTCTCCAATTTTCGGAATTTCTCCTTCTTACATAAGCAAAACTGCAAAAATATTTGCGTAATTGATTTTAAATATTTGATTAATTTTATTTAGTTTTCTTAGTTCATATTATTTATCTTCGTATTTTTGTCATCCTTCGTTTTCTTTTGTCAGGGGAAAAAATACTTCTTCCTAATGTTGTCAGCCCTTGAACGACCCATTGTATACAAGTAAAAATCTCTAAATTGTGAACATATCACAGAGGATCTCTTCCCCCACGTGACATATTGATTACAAAATAACTGCATTTTGCTGTAACGCTGACAAAACAATCGAAGTACGTTTTGTGGATTATATCTTAGAAGTTATTACATACTTTAGATAATATCTTTGTATAACAGAACATGGTAACGGCGGATCAGGTAATAACCTATCTTCCCCAGACATACACGAAAAAATAATAGGTAAACTGCTGGACCATCTCCACCTTAATGCACTATATTAGTCAGAATTAGCCGTTTAACTTGGTCATTCAGGTAGGTATGCTCGAAGAGATAGAAAGCAGCAAAAATCGATTGTAACGGGGAATATAAAAAAGTGATACTTTATAGGCATTATATCGAAAAATAACGAATTATTTTCAAATTTTCGCAAAGCAAAGCAGGAAGTAAAATCTTACCTTTAAATGGGTTTTAAAGTTTCTTTTATCTTTCAAAAGTTTGACTTATAATCGATCATCTTGTTTTATACAAATGATATTTTCCCTTAATGTTTTTATTATCACCAACAGATAATATTTCTAAAATATTTCTCGTCTAATAGTGCTCACTGTGTATTATTACAATTAATCCTCTTGGGAAAAAAATTACATCGGAACCTTTAGCAGTATTATCCTCTTTTCGGGAGCTTCTTCAGTAACTAACTGCATTACACTTCTAATGTATTTCAACGTAGGTCATTAAGTAGGTATTATAACGTAAGTCAGCATTTATAAACCTTAGTCATAAATATCGGTTCTCTTCATTCAGTTTATTTTAGAAGTATTAAATAGAATACTAAACATCCTTAACAGCAAGTGTTATAATGACCCCGCCTATACTTTACTCATATTTAAAACTTAAATAAAAACTCAAACATTGATTAACAAAATAAAAATAACAGTTCATTAAATTCAACAATGGATAATTGGTGAAAGTGATAGGGGTTTTAACTAATCAAACTTCATTTAAACTTCACTAAATTAAATTCTTTACGGAATACAAACACGTCCAAAATCTAGCTCTCTAGTTAATCTTTAAATCACACTGTTCAAACTTTAAAAATTACTACAACAGAATTTTACAATATTTCATTAATACTAAGAATCACATAAAACTTGCCTTTTATTATTGCAAAACTAAACATGTTCCGTGATACTAAATCTTAAAATCTATCCAACTTGAAAGACACGGCTAAGTAGAAGGAAAATGGGGGTTCTATGCCACCAGGAGCCAAGAGCAGGGAGCAGGGATGATTGACAGGTGGGCGGAGTCGAGTGATTGACAGGTGAGGGGAGATAAGAAAGTGATAGACAGGTGGGAGGAGTCGAGACAGACAGGCGCCAGCGCGTCATGCTATAGTAGAGGGGTTAAAACAAAAAAGAGATAATGAAAAGTGTACTGTAAGAGAGGGGTTAGAACAAAGGATAATGTTAATGAATCAATTAAAGTATAATGAATTAATAAAAGTCTACTGTAAGAGAGGGATTAGAACAAAGGAAAATGTTAATGAGGATGATTAATGAAGGAAAGTCTGTTGTAAGAGAAAGGTAGAACAAAGGAATGATTAGAAAAGATCGCATGCAATTAAAAAATACTTACCACGGAGCAGCGTCGAGACACGTCCTACCTGTATGACATCCACCGGGCTAATGAACGAAGAAGCGTGCAACAACCGGCTTCATCAAGATAAGGAGCTTGCTTCTGATTGGACGAGAGACGAACCTAGGGGGCAGCACAATCGCTTTCACCCGAGGGCATGAACACGAGCGCCCTCTCGTGAGAGGATTTTTAACTCACCTGTGATGACATCATCATCCTATTTGAACTGACATAAAGAGGTAATACATTTTTTTTTCTGAGTTTTAACGAAATAAGTTATAATTATTTTTTAGACATTTGTTAATTTTCAAATCATGATTTTTTATTTAGTTATTATAAATAAAGTTTTAAATAAATTAGTTAATATTTTTTATAATCATTTGTTCATTTCGATTTTTTCGTTTTTTTTTTTTTTTTTTTTTTTTTTTTTTTTTTCAGATAAAGCTTTTTTTAATAAACAAGTTTAATTTTTTTTCATTAAGTAATTTTTTAAGAATACATTTTTTTTTAATCTAAAGAGCGTGAATAAGTTTTTGATAATAATGTATCATGTTTTTTTTTATTTAGTTATTACAAATAAAGTTTTAAATAAACTAGTTAATATTTTTTATAATAATTTGTTCATTTCGATACAAGTTTTTTTTTTTTTTTTTCAGATAAAGCTTTTTTTAATAAACAAGCTTAATTTTTTTCATTAAGTAATTTTTTTAATACATTTTTTTTAATCTAAAGAGCGTGAATAAGTTTTTGATAATAATGTTTTCTGTTTAATTAACCAAGGGTGGATGTTTATCGAAACACAAGTTGAAAATTAGTTTACCCTTAAACTAAACTCTTTAATTTAGTTATTTCAGTGACTGATGAAGTAAAGTATAATTTTCCAGAAAAAGTGGTGTGAATTGAATATTTTTTTTTTTTAACATGTTAGTTGTTTTAGAATTTTTTTTTTATTTTTGAATTATAAAAAACAATTATTTACTTACTTTTATCAATTAGTATAGTTAAAGATTTTTTTTTTCTTAAGATCAACAGAATTCATTGATTTCAAGACAAGATCTGCTGAATAAATATAGTTAATATTGTCATTGACATACCGCATAGACTATAGAGAGGTTAAGTGAAAACGTTAACATATTCAAGTTTTTATAGAAATGTCTTTAGAATTACTCATAGGTTTCAAACAGATTAACATATAACTATTTTTAGCTTTCACATAATTTAACGATTAACAAAAATAACATGCATAAACATTGGATAATAAAAATTTTCCTAACTAGTTTAACGTTTTAGAAAAAAAGACTTTCACACATTGAAAACACTTATAAAAATTATTTTAGCAATCTCTCAAAAATATATATAAATAACGTTTAAAAACTTACCTTTTTAAAATCCTGTATATTAGTTCAAGTCACAAGATATATCACAACAAATATATAACTTAGGGCGAACAACACTTTATAAAAAATAATCAGAAAATGACATGACTATTTTCTAGAACCTTTAATATTTCTTTTAAGAAAGCAATATTCTAGTTTACCCTGCAACACACTCCCCTTGAAGTAAATAGATTATATCAGTATATCTTCGGAATTTTTTTTTTTTCCTGCCCAGGTGAAAACTTGATCATTATCAGATCTCTCTCTCGGAGAGGATACATTTTACACAGATTTGCTGAAATAGGTTATTATTGCAAAAGCATAAAGAAATGTGCTTATTTCAATTGCGTTAGACAACACAAAGAATAATATTTTGAACAACTGTTTATATTAAAAGAAAATAATTTGAAATGTATGAGCTACTGAACTCTTTTCAAATGGAATAAACAAGTTCTTTCAATAGTTTGAATCTTATACCAAAAAAGGTTAATGATAATATATTTTATCATATAGCAATGTAGACAATTAGATAATTGTTTTTTAACTAGTAAAATAAATATTTTAAAAACAGAAATTTTAATCTTTAATTCTTAGTAATATATGTTTTAAAACAAAATTTCTCAACATCTGTAAACAAAATCTTACTTCTTCAAATTGAAAATCCTCATTTAATATCCTGATCTTGAAAACACACTAGCAAACAATTTAGAAGATAGCAGTCCGAATGAATGTTTTCAGTGTTGTCATATTATTTTGTTTTCAATGACATCATTTTTAGAACCTCTGATTTGCTGAAACTAACATTGCTTTGAACGAATGAGAGTCTTGGAAAATGACGTATAGTTTTCTGTTTACCTTATATATAAGTTTAAATAAATAACTTTCTAAGAATTTCGATTGCACGCGCATTATCGAGTCACGAGATCTCCCTTGCGTTTCTTTTGCAAGGCAATTTTTTTTTTTCATATAGGGGATCTTTATCTCACGGTTTCAGACACCCCTTTGATATGCATCTACCCTTAACTTAATTGGTTGGGGATAGATGTCGTACAATAAGCAAGCATTTCCTTATCGAAGGAAATATCTGTTATCTACCTCTCTTTCATACAATCTATATTGCAACTCAAGAAATGGGCAGCTGAAACAATTCATAACTTCTGTTTGCTTAAGGTTAAAAATATAATTTCATGTAATTTACCTAATTAGAGATTATTAATTTACTTTTTAATTAGGAAAAGGAATTTTCACAATTTATTTTATTTTTATAACTTAAAAACAGCTCATTTAATTTATTTTTAAACTAGCAATTTTTTATTTAAAGAAATATGTTTGGATAAACATTTATAAAAAATAGTTTCAATTTTTTAAGCAAAAATAGATATTGTTTACAAGACATTTATTTGTAATGCACGAGGGGTATTCTTTTCAATTAGGGTTGGGTTGAGTGGGTTGATTTTTGACGGCCGATTATCTTCACGAGGGATATAGGCCCGGGGGGAGTGCCCTCCGTGGGGGTCTTTCTAAGGGAACCTAATCCGTATTTACGCATGGAAAATCCACGGCTCGAAGAAAACCACGAAAACTCCGAACGATTAGGCCGACGGGCGCGATTGGGATCGAACCCAGCACCTCCCGTCTACCAGCTTCGAGAGCAGAACCTCTCAGCCACTGGTGGGGCTCTTTTCAATTAGAATGAACAAGATCTTACGATAGTTTGAATATTAAACCAAAAAGATTAATAGTAATTTAGTTTAACAAATACCAATGAAGACAACTATATGAAACATAAACTCAGTTTACAAATAAGTTTTAATGTCAGAACTAATTGGACACTTTGTTGTCCTAATCGTAGATGTTAAAAAACTTTCTTAGGAAAGTTTTTTTACTTTGATTCGAACTGAAGATAAAATACTTTACTAATTTAGGATATTTTTTCCATATCTCGTTTCAAAATTATATTTAACTAAAAAATAATTTATGTTGCATTGTTTTATCAATTTTTCTAATCAAAGAACGTGTATTAGTTTCAACTGATAATAAAGGGTTTATTACCTATTAGCAAAAGATAAATTAGTAGTCACACTTACATTTAAGTTATTGAAAACATATGATGAACATCTATGCTGTTGAAAGGATGAAAACTAACATACATACATAGGAATCGACTGATTTATGTTGCACTGGTTGTGATGTATATAATAGATGTGATTATATATTGAAAATGATATACACGATGGTTGTGATGTATCCAAAGTAGATGTCTTTAAACTAAATTATCAAACATATGAGTGAGGATTGCTACGTGACAAAAATCGCCTTTAACAGTGAATTTTGAGTCAGTTTTAATTTAGAAAAAAGTAAATGGTTAACTTTAATGACATATTTTTAGTTTTGTTGTTAGAAATAATATGTTAAACAAATCACACTGTTTGAAAATATATTTTTTCGAGTTTATTTTCAACAATTGTTTTTTTAAATGAAATCACATATAAAACTAAGGAAAGCTAAACTTGTGAAACACAAGTTGAATATCGAGAATGACAGAACATGTTTTGAATTAAGTAATGTAGAATGTACAAACTTTTGAATTCATTCATTCACAGTAACAGAAAGTGTGAAATTTTAAGTTCAGTTTAATAAAGCAAATAATTAAATTGAAAGATACATTTAAAAAGGATTGTTAAAACTTTTTTTGTTTTAAGAAATACTAGACAAACATTACACTTAAAAGACAAAATAATTATACATACCTTTTGTTGATTGAAGCAAGCAGACTCATTGAAAATAGCAAGAAGCTGAAAAGTCGACGGTGATTTTACTCAGCAGGATGCCGAAAATAGTAGGGATAGATGCCGCAGAGCTTAAAGCCAAATGTCCGGTAAACGGGAGCTACGAAACAGACGACCTTCATCCACCAGATCCAAGACACAACTGATGTGCGCGGGGTCTAACACCTGCAGATGAAGGTCACTGATTAGAGATCAAGGTCACTGATAACAGATCACGTGACCGCTAACAACCAATCAGAAGCGAGCTTTCAGGTATGACGACATCTTGTGGCAATACCTGTAGACAATCTGGCGCCAGTTGATTGACAGGGGGCGTCGTGGAATGTTAGGAATGCAGACAGAGTGGCGCCTACCTTCTGCATCATAGTATTTTAGGGAAAATATATATTACGTTGATGTAAAAGACATTATTTTTTAAACTGTTAATATTTTTGAAATAACATACTTTTCTCACACAAGCGAAAAAAGAATGTTTCAGAACATGTCTCTAATCATGATTAAACATAACTTTAAGCATAGTTAACCATCTCAGAGTATGATTAAACAAATTCGAACATAACTTTGGGCATGTTTAAACAATCCGAACTATATTTGAAGATATCCGAACATGTTCATTCATAACTTTGACAGTTTTTAATCTTTCAGAATTAAAAAAAACATATTTATAATTTTCTTTTTAAGCTTTTAACTTTTTTTTTGTTAAAACTTTTTTTAACGTTTTAACTTTTTTTGTTAAAAATTTTTTAAACTTTTTTTTTGTTAAAACTTTTTTTAACGTTTTAACTTTTTTTGTTAAAATTTTTTTAAACTTTTTTTTTGTTTAAACTTTTTTAACTTTTTTTAACTTTTTTGTCAAAACTTTTTTTAACTTTTTTTTAACTTTTTGTTGTTAAACATTTTTTTTTTACTTTTGTTAAAAAAAAATTTTACAAACTTTTTTTTAAAATTTTGTTAAAACTTTTTTTTATAAAACTTTTTTTATAAAACATTTTTTTTTCTTAAAACTTTTTTTTGTTAAAACTTTTTTTAAACTTTTTTTTTACTTTTGTTAAATCTTTTTTACTTTGTTAAAACATTTTGTTTTACTTTTGTTAAAAAAAATTTCTGTTAAAACTTTTTTTATATATTTTTTGTAAAACTTTTTTGTTAAATTTTTTTAAATTTTGTTAAACTTTTTTTTATATTTGTTAAAACTTTGTAAAACTTTTTATCATCTTTGTAAACTTTCTATAATTTTTAAAACTAATAAATTTTATACATACATATGTGTATATATATGTATATATATATATATATATAAATATACATATATATATATATATATATACATATATGCATATACATATACATACATACGTATGTTTTATATATATATATATATATATATATATATATATATTTTTTACACAAGAATCCATACATAAACATTTAACTTTCATATATTTAGAGACACGTAGTCGTGGATGTATGCTTTTACTTAAACATTTATATAGATAAATACTACCCTTAAATTTACGTTCATGCAAAAAAACATTTTTTTCTTAAACTGTTAATATTTTTGAAATAACATACTTTTCTCATACAAGTGAAAAAGAATGTTTCAGAGCATGTCTCTGGCCATGGTTAAACATAAATTTAAGCATAGTTAACCATCTCAGAATATGATTAAACATGTTCGAACATAACTTTAGACACGATTAAACATATATCCTGACAATATTTGAACCTATCCAAACATGGTTAAACATGTTTGAACAAACTTTGAGCATATCCGAACATTGTTAAATATATCCCAACTAACTTTGAGCGTGATTAAATATACTCGAACTATCTTTAAGCATATCCGAACATGGTTAAACATGTTCGAACATAAGTTTGGTCATGGTTAAACATATCCTGAAGAAAGTGCGAGCTACCGAACAAAATTCATTAAGAAAGACAAACTCATGAATTTAGTAATCACAAGCCAGTTCCAACTTTTAAAAAGCAACTGATTAACTTAATTTGGAAGAACTGTTATAAGTTTTTTTTAAACACTTTGTTAGAAACTGACGAATGAGTTTAACAAATTTTTGGAAATAATAGAGTATGATAATACTCTTAGAGTACATATACTACTTAGAGTATAATAATACATTTGATGTCAGAACATGTTTTGAATGAAATCGTGAATTCATAGTATGCTGAAAACGCGAACTTTGAAATTTATAGTTAGGTTAAATGAAGAAAAGTAAAGCAAATTACTAAATTGAAAGACACATTTTGAAAGGATCGTTATAAGTTTGTTAAAACTGTTGTTGTATTAAACACTATATTAGACAAAAAAATTTACATACCTTTTGGAAAGAAGTTTCCCTAAGCTTTTGATGATTCGAACAAGCAGACTCATTGAAAAGTAGCAAGAAGCTTAAATTCGACGGTGATTTTACTCAGCAGGATGCCGAAAATAGTAGGGATAGATGCCGCAGAGTTTAAAGCCAAATGTACGGTAAACGGGAGCTACGAAACAGACGACCTTCACCTACGAAATCCAAGACACGAATGATGTGTGCGGGGTCTACACCCGTAGATGAAGGTTACTGATAAGAGATCACGTGACCACTATCAACCAATCAGAAGCGAGCTTGTAGGTGTGACGTCATCGACTGTGCTGCCTACCCCATCGCAAACGAGGATGATGACATCGTATGGCAATACCTGTAGACAACCTGGCGCCATTTGATTGACAGGAGGCGTGGTGGAATGTCAGGAATGCAGACAGAGTGGCGTCACCATCTGCAAGAAACGATCATGTCGAAGCATGCAGCGACTAACTGGCGCCAGATGATTGACAGGTGGGCGGGGGAATGCAAGGAATGCAGACATAATGGCGCCCTCCTCCACCGCCTACTCCTTTCACATATCAGGTGATCTTCGCATCCAATCACATACAAGTATTAGATGGTAGAGGGTGCTCGTGTTGTCTTCAAGTACGACGTCATCACTTGTTTTGTGCTTTGTCATCAACCATTTCCCCTTCAGTTGATGTCCTGAGCAGGTGCTTCGCAGTAAGTAACACCATTTAAATTTTAAGTTTTTTTGTTAGTAATATTTTTATGTATAAAAAATAACAAAAAAGACATTTTGTTTAAAATAACAAGTGTCTTTCATCACTTTTTCGAATATCAAGTTTAACTTTATCGAATAACACACTACTTAAATTATCACAATTAGAAATATCCACTTAACAAGTTGTTGAACAAGTTTATTGTTCCGACGAATTTAGTCATGTTTTAGCATGATTAGTCATGCTTAAATAATCTTTTTCTGTTTAAAAAAATTAGATTTAAAAATCTAAGTAAAAAATTTTTCTCCGATAAATATTTTACTTAAATAGATTTTTAAATCTAATTTTTTTAAACAGAAAAAGATTAGTTAAGCATGACTAATCATGCTAAAACATGACTAAATTCGTCGGAACAATAAACTTGTTCAACAACTTGTTAAGTGGATATTTCTAATTGTGATAATTTAAGTAGTGTGTTATTCGATAAAGTTAAACTTGATATTCGAAAAAGTGATGAAAGACACTTGTTATTTTAAACAAAATGTCTTTTTTGTTATTTTTTATACATAAAAATATTACTAACAAAAAAACTTAAAATTTAAATGGTGTTACTTACTGCGAAGCACCTGCTCAGGACATCCACTGAAGGGGAAATGGTTGATGACAAAGCACAAAACAAGTGATGACGTCGTACTTGAAGACAACACGAGCACCCTCTACCATCTAATACTTGTATGTGATTGGATGCGAAGATCACCTGATATGTGAAAGGAGTAGGCGGTGGAGGAGGGCGCCATTATGTCTGCATTCCTTGCATTCCCCCGCCCACCTGTCAATCATCTGGCGCCAGTTAGTCGCTGCATGCTTCGACATGATCGTTTCTTGCAGATGGTGGCGCCACTCTGTCTGCATTCCTGACATTCCACCACGCCTCCTGTCAATCAAATGGCGCCAGGTTGTCTACAGGTATTGCCGTACGATGTCATCATCCTCGTTTGCGATGGGGGAGGCAGCACAGTCGATGACGTCACACCTACAAGCTCGCTTCTGATTGGTTGATAGCGGTCACGTGATCTCTTATCAGTAACCTTCATCTACGGGTGTAGACCCCGCACACATCATTCGTGTCTTGGATTTCGTAGGTGAAGGTCATCTGTTTCGTAGCTCCCGTTTACCGTACATTTGGCTTTAAACTCTGCGGCATCTATCCCTACTATTTTCGGCATCCTGCTGAGTAAAATCACCGTCGAATTTAAGCTTCTTGCTACTTTTCAATGAGTCTGCTTGTTCGAATCATCAAAAGCTTAGGGAAATTTCTTTCCAAAAGGTATGTAATTTTTTTTGTCTAATATAGTGTTTAATACAACAACAGTTTTAACAACCTTATAACGATCCTTTCAAAATGTGTCTTTCAATTTAGTAATTTGCTTTACTTTTCTTCATTTAACCTAACTATAAATTTCAAAGTTCGCGTTTTCAGCATACTATGAATTCACGATTTCATTCAAAACATGTTCTGACATCAAATGTATTATTATACTCTAAGTAGTATATGTACTCTAAGAGTATTATCATACTCTATTATTTCCAAAAATTTGTTAAACTCATTCGTCAGTTTCTAACAAAGTGTTTAAAAAAAACTTATAACAGTTCTTCCAAATTAAGTTAATCAGTTGCTTTTTAAAAGTTGGAACTGGCTTGTGATTACTAAATTCATGAGTTTGTCTTTCTTAATGAATTTTGTTCGGTAGCTCGCACTTTCTTCAGGATATGTTTAACCATGACCAAACTTATGTTCGAACATGTTTAACCATGTTCGGATATGCTTAAAGATAGTTCGAGTATATTTAATCACGCTCAAAGTTAGTTGGGATATATTTAACAATGTTCAGATATGCTCAAAGTTTGTTCAAACATGTTTAACCATGTTTTGATAGGTTCAAATATTGTCAGGATATATGTTTAATCGTGTCTAAAGTTATGTTCGAACATGTTTAATCATATTCTGAGATGGTTAACTATGCTTAAATTTATGTTTAACCATGGCCAGAGACATGCTCTGAAACATTCTTTTTCACTTGTATGAGAAAAGTATGTTATTTCAAAAATATTAACAGTTTAAGAAAAAAATGTTTTTTTGCATGAACGTAAATTTAAGGGTAGTATTTATCTATATAAATGTTTAAGTAAAAGCATACATCCACGACTACGTGTCTCTAAATATATGAAAGTTAAATGTTTATGTATGGATTCTTGTGTAAAAAAAAAAAAATATATATATATATATATAAAACATACGTATGTATGTATATCTATATGCATATATGTATATGTATATATATATATATATATATATGTATATTTATATATATATATATATATATATATATATATATACATATATATACACATATGTATGTATAAAATTTATTAGTTTTAAAAATTATAGAAAGTTTACAAAGATGATAAAAAGTTTTACAAAGTTTTAACAAATATAAAAAAAAGTTTAACAAAATTTAAAAAAATTTAACAAAAAAGTTTTACAAAAAATATATAAAAAAAGTTTTAACAGAAATTTTTTTTTAACAAAAGTAAAACAAAATGTTTTAACAAAGTAAAAAAGTTTTAACAAAAGTAAAAAAAAAGTTAAAAAAAAGTTTTAACAAAAAAAAGTTTTAAGAAAAAAAAATGTTTTATAAAAAAAGTTTTATAAAAAAAAGTTTTAACAAAATTTTAAAAAAAAGTTTGTAAAAATTTTTTTTTAACAAAAGTAAAAAAAAAATGTTTAACAACAAAAAGTTAAAAAAAAGTTAAAAAAAGTTTTGACAAAAAAGTTAAAAAAAGTTAAAAAAGTTTAAACACAAAAAAAGTTTTAAAAATTTTTAACAAAAAAGTTAAAACGTTAAAAAAAGTTTTAACAAAAAAAAAGTTAAAACCTTAAAAAGAAAATTATAAATATGTTTTTTTAATTCTGAAAGATTAAAAACTGTCAAAGTTATGAATGAACATGTTCGGATATCTTCAAATATAGTTCGGATTGTTTAAACATGCCCAAAGTTATGTTCGAATTTGTTTAATCATACTCTGAGATGGTTAACTATGCTTAAAGTTATGTTTAATCATGATCAGAGACATGTTCTGAAACATTCTTTTTTCGCTTGTGCGAGAAAAGTATGTTATTTCAAAAATATTAACAGTTAGTTTAAAAAATAATGTCTTTTACATCAACGTAATATATATTTTCCCTAAAATACTATGATGCAGAAGGTAGGCGCCACTCTGTCTGCATTCCTAACATTCCACGACGCCCCCTGTCAATCAACTGGCGCCAGATTGTCTACAGGTATTGCCACAAGATGTCGTCATACCTGAAAGCTCGCTTCTGATTGGTTGTTAGCGGTCACGTGATCAGTTATCAGTGACCTTGATCTCTAATCAGTGACCTTCATCTGCAGGTGTTAGACACCGCGCACATCAGTTGTGTCTTGGATCTGGTGCATGAAGGTCGTCTGTTTCGTAGCTCCCGTTTACCGGACATTTGGCTTTAAGCTCTGCGGCATTTATCCCTACTATTTTCGGCATCCTGCTGAGTAAAATCACCGTCGACTTTTCAGCTTCTTGCTGTTTTCAATGAGTCTGCTTGCTTCAATCAACAAAAGGTATGTATAATTATTTTGTCTTTTAAGTGTAATGTTTGTCTAGTATTTCTTAAAACAAAAAAAGTTTTAACAATCCTTTTTAAATGTATCTTTCAATTTAATTATTTGCTTTATTAAACTGAACTTAAAATTTCACACTTTCTGTTACTGTGAATGAATGAATTCAAAAGTTTGTACATTCTACATTACTTAATTCAAAACATGTTCTGTCATTCTCGATATTCAACTTGTGTTTCACAAGTTTAGCTTTCCTTAGTTTTATATGTGATTTCATTTAAAAAAACAATTGTTGAAAATAAACTCGAAAAAATATATTTTCAAACAGTGTGATTTGTTTAACATATTATTTCTAACAACAAAACTAAAAATATGTCATTAAAGTTAACCATTTACTTTTTTCTAAATTAAAACTGACTCTAAATTCACTGTTAAAGGCGATTTTTGTCACGTAGCAATCCTCACTCATATGTTTGATAATTTAGTTTAAAGACATCTACTTTGGATACATCACAACCATCGTGTATATCATTTTCAATATATAATCACATCTATTATATACATCACAACCAGTGCAACATAAATCAGTCGATTCCTATGTATGTATGTTAGTTTTCATCCTTTCAACAGCATAGATGTTCATCATATGTTTTCAATAACTTAAATGTAAGTGTGACTACTAATTTAACTTTTGCTAATAGGTAATAAACCCTTTATTATCAGTTGAAACTAATACACGTTCTTTGATTAGAAAAATTGATAAAACAATGCAACATAAATTATTTTTTAGTTAAATATAATTTTGAAACGAGATATGGAAAAAATATCCTAAATTAGTAAAGTATTTTATCTTCAGTTCGAATCAAAGTAAAAAAACTTTCCTAAGAAAGTTTTTTAACATCTACGATTAGGAAAACAAAGTGTCCAATTAGTTCTGACATTAAAACTTATTTGTAAACTGAGTTTATGTTTCATATAGTTGTCTTCATTGGTATTTGTTAAACTAAATTACTATTAATCTTTTTGGTTTAATATTCAAACTATCGTAAGATCTTGTTCATTCTAATTGAAAAGAATACAGTACCTCGTGCATTACAAATAAATGTCTTGTAAACAATATCTATTTTTGCTTAAAAAATTGAAACTATTTTTTATAAATGTTTATCCAAACATATTTCTTTAAATAAAAAATTGCTAGTTTAAAAATAAATTAAATGAGCTGTTTTTAAGTTATAAAAATAAAATAAATTGTGAAAATTCCTTTTCCTAATTAAAAAGTAAATTAATAATCTCTAATTAGGTAAATTACATGAAATTATGTTTTTAACCTTAAGCAAACAGAAGTTATGAATTGTTTCAGCTGCCCATTTCTTGAGTTGCAATATAGATTGTATGAAAGAGAGGTAGATAACAGATATTTCCTTCGATAAGGAAATGCTTGCTTATTGTACGACATCTATCCCCAACCAATTAAGTTAAGGGTAGATGCATATCAAAGGGGTGTCTGAAACCGTGAGATAAAGATCCCCTATATGAAAAAAAAAATTGCCTTGCAAAAGAAACGCAAGGGAGATCTCGTGACTCGATAATGCGCGTGCAATCGAAATTCTTAGAAAGTTACTTATTTAAACTTATATATAAGGTAAACAGAAAACTATACGTCATTTTCCAAGACTCTCATTCGTTCAAAGCAATGTTAGTTTCAGCAAATCAGAGGTTCTAAAAATGATGTCATTGAAAACAAAATAATATGACAACACTGAAAACATTCATTCGGACTGCTATCTTCTAAATTGTTTGCTAGTGTGTTTTCAAGATCAGGATATTAAATGAGGATTTTCAATTTGAAGAAGTAAGATTTTGTTTACAGATGTTGAGAAATTTTGTTTTAAAACATATATTACTAAGAATTAAAGATTAAAATTTCTGTTTTTAAAATATTTATTTTACTAGTTAAAAAACAATTATCTAATTGTCTACATTGCTATATGATAAAATATATTATCATTAACCTTTTTTGGTATAAGATTCAAACTATTGAAAGAACTTGTTTATTCCATTTGAAAAGAGTTCAGTAGCTCATACATTTCAAATTATTTTCTTTTAATATAAACAGTTGTTCAAAATATTATTCTTTGTGTTGTCTAACGCAATTGAAATAAGCACATTTCTTTATGCTTTTGCAATAATAACCTATTTCAGCAAATCTGTGTAAAATGTATCCTCTCCGAGAGAGAGATCTGATAATGATCAAGTTTTCACCTGGGCAGGAAAAAAAAAAAATTCCGAAGATATACTGATATAATCTATTTACTTCAAGGGGAGTGTGTTGCAGGGTAAACTAGAATATTGCTTTCTTAAAAGAAATATTAAAGGTTCTAGAAAATAGTCATGTCATTTTCTGATTATTTTTTATAAAGTGTTGTTCGCCCTAAGTTATATATTTGTTGTGATATATCTTGTGACTTGAACTAATATACAGGATTTTAAAAAGGTAAGTTTTTAAACGTTATTTATATATATTTTTGAGAGATTGCTAAAATAATTTTTATAAGTGTTTTCAATGTGTGAAAGTCTTTTTTTCTAAAACGTTAAACTAGTTAGGAAAATTTTTATTATCCAATGTTTATGCATGTTATTTTTGTTAATCGTTAAATTATGTGAAAGCTAAAAATAGTTATATGTTAATCTGTTTGAAACCTATGAGTAATTCTAAAGACATTTCTATAAAAACTTGAATATGTTAACGTTTTCACTTAACCTCTCTATAGTCTATGCGGTATGTCAATGACAATATTAACTATATTTATTCAGCAGATCTTGTCTTGAAATCAATGAATTCTGTTGATCTTAAGAAAAAAAAATCTTTAACTATACTAATTGATAAAAGTAAGTAAATAATTGTTTTTTATAATTCAAAAATAAAAAAAAAATTCTAAAACAACTAACATGTTAAAAAAAAAAATATTCAATTCACACCACTTTTTCTGGAAAATTATACTTTACTTCATCAGTCACTGAAATAACTAAATTAAAGAGTTTAGTTTAAGGGTAAACTAATTTTCAACTTGTGTTTCGATAAACATCCACCCTTGGTTAATTAAACAGAAAACATTATTATCAAAAACTTATTCACGCTCTTTAGATTAAAAAAAAATGTATTAAAAAAATTACTTAATGAAAAAAATTAAACTTGTTTATTAAAAAAAGCTTTATCTGAAAAAAAAAACTTGTATCGAAATGAACAAATTATTATAAAAAATATTAACTAGTTTATTTAAAACTTTATTTGTAATAACTAAATAAAAAAAAACATGATACATTATTATCAAAAACTTATTCACGCTCTTTAGATTAAAAAAAAATGTATTCTTAAAAAATTACTTAATGAAAAAAAAATAAACTTGTTTATTAAAAAAAGCTTTATCTGAAAAAAAGAAAAAAAGAAAAAAAAAAAAAAAAAAAAAAAAAAAAAAAAAAAAAAACTTGTATCGAAATGAACAAATGATTATAAAAAATATTAACTAATTTATTTAAAACTTTATTTATAATAACTAAATAAAAAATCATGATTTGAAAATTAACAAATGTCTAAAAAATAATTATAACTTATTTCGTTAAAACTCAGAAAAAAAAATGTATTACCTCTTTATGTCAGTTCAAATAGGATGATGATGTCATCACAGGTGAGTTAAAAATCCTCTCACGAGAGGGCGCTCGTGTTCATGCCCTCGGGTGAAAGCGATTGTGCTGCCCCCTAGGTTCGTCTCTCGTCCAATCAGAAGCAAGCTCCTTATCTTGATGAAGCCGGTTGTTGCACGCTTCTTCGTTCATTAGCCCGGTGGATGTCATACAGGTAGGACGTGTCTCGACGCTGCTCCGTGGTAAGTATTTTTTAATTGCATGCGATCTTTTCTAATCATTCCTTTGTTCTACCTTTCTCTTACAACAGACTTTCCTTCATTAATCATCCTCATTAACATTTTCCTTTGTTCTAATCCCTCTCTTACAGTAGACTTTTATTAATTCATTATACTTTAATTGATTCATTAACATTATCCTTTGTTCTAACCCCTCTCTTACAGTACACTTTTCATTATCTCTTTTTTGTTTTAACCCCTCTACTATAGCATGACGCGCTGGCGCCTGTCTGTCTCGACTCCTCCCACCTGTCTATCACTTTCTTATCTCCCCTCACCTGTCAATCACTCGACTCCGCCCACCTGTCAATCACTCGACTCCGCCCACCTGTCAATCATCCTTGCTCCCTGCTCTTGGCTCCTGGTGGCATAGAACCCCCATTTTCCTTCTACTCAGCTAGATTATATTGACTGTCTCGCTGTACAAATCATTCAACTATCTCACAAGGGAACCACTTTTGGTGTTGCTCGCACCTAGCATTGAGACCTGATGCATTTTAAAGCCCTATATTATTTTGTTTGAGAATCGATAAAATTTTTCTGTTAAAATAATATTTCTTGATTTTGGAGCAGCTTAACTTTCGGAAAATGCAATTTTCGAGACCACTTATCGGACTATTAACACTGAATTTTTTTAAAGAAAAGGATTTAAAAATAAAAATTAGTTAATAATAAGTATAAAATATTTAAAAATGTTCGAAAATTCCTTCAAAAACTCACGAATTTGATTTTAAAAAATTGCAACATTGTATTCATATTTTTGGCGGGGAAACAGTTGGCGTTTATTTTCAAAAGTAGAGCTTTACGGCAACCCTAGCCAAATGTCATAGCTGAATTTGTAATGGCTAGAAATTGCAATGTCCGATATATTTAACAACAGTAATTTTTCTAAATTGTGTAAAAATATTAATTTACTTTATGATTACTTTTACCAAAGGACCATTTAATACAGCAACATTTCATTTTAAACATTCGAAACTTTATTCCATTCGATTTCAAAAGAAAATTGCTTGCTTATTTTCTATTTCACTAAAAAATAATTTTCAATGATCTTCGAAGCTTTTATAGAATTATATTTATTACTTATATATTTATCGTCTGCATAGAAAAAGAAATAAAAACCTAATATTTTTTTCTTATGCTATCAATTATTAAAAAAAAAAAAAATCGCAATCTGTATACTAGTAATATGTACTGTATATTTACTCTTTGGATAAAGCTGCCGGGGAAATTGTAGCACCATATTTGGCAACTTAACTCACGTTTGGCGTGAAATACACAAATAAAAATGTAATAATAAAAAATTAAAAGTATAAAAAAGTATATCAAATATGAGTTTAACAGAGAAATTTTATCGGTTCTCTAACTTTTATGTATAGGGCTACAAAACGCACCAGGTCTCTATGCTAGGTGCGAGCAACACCAAAAGTGGTTCCCTTGTCAGTAGGATTCCCGCATTATATATAGACTAAACAATCACGTGGTAAAACTGCATTATCATACTACGTAATGTAGTTAAAAATTCATATTCTGCCGAGCTGAGATGCAATTTAGTAAAATTAAGGAATAAACTAAATTATAGCTTTATTTACGAACAGTGTTGGTTGCAAAAATAAACATTCAAAAAACAAAAAATAAAGAACAGCGTTCGGATGAGTGCCTATATAACTCAGAGGCGCATGTCTTCTTGTTTGTGTAAGCTCCTAATAAAGCCTTATTGTAAATAGTATCGACATGTTTTTGATGTTGATGAATCGGTGTAGAGAAAAGTGGTGGTGCTACAGAAGCTAACATTTTTGCTTCGACATCGAAGCATATGAGCTTAAGGGTGTATTTGCTGCCATCGAAATACTCAAGGCCACAGGACACGCATTCTGACGTCATCACTAATCGACCGACTTCTCACTAGTGTTGGAATTCACAACGGAAAATTTTGAATGCCAATTTTCTTTTATTTTATTTGTGGAATATCTATCATCGTATAAAACACTAATAACTATTTAAACTTACTGGTGAGAATTTGGAATAACCCAATAAAAAATCAGCCAGATACAGCAACAATGTGGCATTCCTCTTCTGACTGAAGTTTTATTTAGAGATTCCGAATACTCACCAGTAAATTTCAGTAGTTATTATTGTTTTATACGATGATAGATATTCCACAAATAAAATAAAAGAAAATTGTTATTCAAAATTTTCCGGTGTAAATTCCAATACTACTCAGAAGGCGGTTGATTAGTGATGACGTCACAACTCGTGTCCTCTGGCCTTGAGCATTTTGATGCAAATGGTGTACTCCAATCCAAACTGCTAATTTTCTGTCTCATTTTTAAATTCATTTTTGTTCTGAAACGCATCAAATTGGCAGATTGTCTTATTCAGAAACTATACTGTATAATGTGCCGTGCTTTTCTAATTTTTGATAAAGGCAGAATATATTGCAAAAAATGCTGTCAAAGTTGGCATTTTGAACCGAATTTCACGAAGCGAGAGAGCTGGGAATGAATAAACGTAGTCATACTGAGAAAATAATTATTTATAAATCAAGTTCTAATTAATTGAGCGAAAAACGAAAACACTCGGCCGCTTATACATCTTTTCAAAAACCACGTCAGCAAGTTTCATGTTTTCAGTTTTAAAAATAAGTTCAAAAATGTGTCAGAAAATTTCGAGTTGTTGAGCGAGGAAAAATATTTTTTGAATACGCCTTAACACGTTCGGGACCATGGGTGCATAGATGCACCCTCAAAAAGAGCATACAGACCTTGTTTTTCGCATCAGTAAAAAAGAAAAGTAAGACTTGCTTTCTTTAATTAGAGCATTTTCTTGATTATTTAAGTAAATGTAACTTTTTAAAAAAAAGTGGTGCTAACCGAATAAAACTTGTGTAAAATTCGCCGGTCCCGAAAGGGTTAACAAAGAACATCAAACTTTAGGAAACCAAAATCCATTAAATATATTAGTATCATTTGATTTTTAATTCCTTTACTGTAAATTCTTATTGTAACCCACTAAACAAACTGAAGAAAACAGTATATATAAATATTATATACAGACATACATACAATAAATACAATAAACCCAACTGGAGTGAAAAATTATCCAAAGCCAGGAATTGAATCCGGGACCACAACATTCCACGTTGTCGCTCTAACTACTGAGCTACTCCGGCCGATACCTGGGTCTGCCATTTTGCCGGGGTAGCTCAGTAGTTAGAGCGACAGCCTGGAATGCTGTGTTCCCGGGTTTGATTCCTGGCTCTCGCTAATTTTTCACTCCAGTTGGGTTTATTATATTTATTGTATGTATGTCTGTATAATATTTATATATACTGTTAACTGTTAAATGCAGGCGTTATTTGTGTGTGTTATATTATATATTGTAGTATGTGTGTTTTATTAAACTGAAGAAAGTTTTATATTTTCACTATTCTGTTGTAATGTCACTTTTTTAAAAAAATAGTAAAAAAAAAAAAAAATCGTTCTTTAGTTACAAACTAAACTAATAAAAGAAGAAATCTACAAAATTCACAAATCCTGTTCTAATGCGTGATCGACCGTTCAGAAGCCTCTTTAAAAGGCAAAAAATATCGAACGGAAATTTCCATTTGCTTTATAAGTCAAAACGTTTCTTTTGTATGTTTTAGCTTTTTCATTTTCTTCCTTCAGTGCATTGATTCACTCAGGACAAGGCAAAAATCATTCCGAATTCCATTCAAAGATTTGAAAGAATGTATTTTTGGACGGATCTAAATATAGAAAGTTAGTAAATGCATAATGGCAACGCTTAAGGGCTCCGAAATGCAGGGGAATCCCAGATTACATATTTTCTGTTGATACAAAAAGAAAAAAAAAAAGCGTTTTGAGTAAGAAATAAAATAGGAAATCTTGATTTAGCTATGCTTCAGTATTCGAATTATTAGATATTGAAATCTTTTATATGTCTACTTATACGAGTGTAATAGGTTTTGTGTTATTATTCAGAATTGCTCTTGAAAATACTTCTATATAAGAACGAAATTATTTTTTATAATTTATATTTTATGCATGAGTTATCCAGTAGATTTTATAAGATTAAATATGAAAAGAGCCATTTCACGTAAGTATCGTAAGAATAACTCATATACCACAGTTCAAAAATCTAAATAAAGAACATTATTTTATAATAGAGAAATAATACAATTTTACTTCAGAACAACTACAAATATGTAGCATATCATTCTAAGGTAGAATATCCTAAAATGAGAAAATTTCTAGAAAAATCTACCTCAAATATTTCTTACGATGGACATAAATCATTTATTATTTAAAAGCTGCTTAAATTGAAATTTCTTGGTTCAAAAATTGAAATATGATAGGAAAATCGAATATTTTTATAAAAAGCTGTAAGATTATACGATATGAAAGATTTTATTGATCATTTCAAAAAGTAACTTGGTTCATGTTTTTTTTTTCCATAATAGAAACATAATAACCATTATTAAAGGCGGGCCAGTTCAACTGTAAGCCAAGCAGGGACGCATTTCACTTCAAAAGAAATTATTATTCACATGATTGAAATCATGCAATAATATGAGTAGTAAAAAAGTACCAAGATATCTGGCGTCAGATAACATAATCACTGTGGACCGTTAGGGGTTATGTAAAACTGATCCATCTTCAGGTGTAACGCAACACTTATTAGAAGGCAAATGCACCTTGTGCTTTGACTTCTAACCGACTAAGCACATATATGTTCTAAAATGGTTAAACATATGTTAAAAATTTAAATAATCTTAGAAAACCACCAAAAATATTCCACGTTACGCTGACATTTCTACACTCTGCACATTAACACACAATTATTCATTAATGTTTGTTAACTAATCAGAAGACATTAATTTTTATCATGTACAATACTATACAATGTTGTAAAACTACTTTATTTAAATTTAATACGATGGGAATTTGAAAACAGAAAAATAAATACCTTTTTTTTTTGTGAATAAGTCGACTCTGTAAACTGTCAAAACGGAAAAAAAAATTGAGAGATATACTTATACATGGATATAACATCCGACGATAAATTTCTTTTAGCGCCTGAGAAAATCCATATTAAAAATAAAGGTAGCGGGAAGCACACTCGCTTCATTTGTAAAAAATGACACATTAATTGCTGATCAAAACGTAAATATTCGAAAAAGTAATTTCATTCATTTAATTCATTAGTATTTAATTCATTCGACATATTCTCATTTAAGTGTAAGAATATATATAAATAGAGGAACTTTATTTCCTGCAAAAACACTTTCCAAAAGCAGAAGAGAAAATTATTCTTTTTATCTAAGATTATAAAAATAGATCAGAGTTCAGACGGCTCGGCGAATGATAAACTCTAATTGGATTACAGGAGAATGACGTCACACGTGATGAAAATGGTATTCAGAAAAAAGAAAGTATTTTGAAAAAGAAACTGTTGCCAATTTCAAAACTCAAATAAAGATATACGTAATTTTTGCTTCTTCTGAAATCTAATTAATAACAGTGTATGGCGCGCATAGGAATTTGGTTGTTTTGTCCGAATCAGAGAATTATTTCATCCTTAGTTTATTGAATCATAAAGAATGAAAAAAATTTGTTTATATCCCTTATCGTGCGATTAGCCGAATTTCAACTGAAGATATTTCTAAATCAAAATATATACATTTTTCGGAATAATTCATCTTTTATTATGCTTTTGTTTTTTCACAATGTTCCTAAAAGAGAACATTTTATGCAGCTTTATTCAAAAAATTAAATGTCTGAAATTAGCCTCCTACATCCGACTCTCAGACGATTTCACTAGTCGGTCGACAGGTAATGAACATAATCGGATAGATCTGGGGTTTTATTATAATGATACTGCACTAGACAGATTCCCCATAGTTACAGATACTGTTAATTCAATATTTATTTTGAATCTCTCTATTGTGTCTATAATATTAACTTGACAGTTATTCATAAGCAAATATTATTCCAGAACTGAAAGCTCTTTGACATAAATCTATGCACAGTAAATACGCTTTCCCATGCTTTAGAAAAGTATTTTATTAATTATTCATTCTATTAAATTCTGAATTAATGCACAAATTTCAGATTAGTTTAAATGTCCTTTAGCTGTCAGCTGTGATAGTCATTGCTGATGTCCTTAAAACATGAATATATAACATAGTTTCATAATTCAAAATATTTGCTCAGATGAATCTATAAAATAATATCATATATAATAGATTTTAGATACATGTACTAGGTAGCAGAAAATGCGAGCCAGGAGACGTACAATCGTGGGGAAAAAAGTAAACGCCCTCTACTAATTCTGCAACTAATTATAATAGAAGAAAGTTACCGGTACCAAACGATTGGGAATAAAGTCTACTTTTAAATGATGTATATAAAATTTGCTTAGAAAGTCATCTAGAAAACAAAACCAGAGCAAACTTTATTTTTTTCAATGGCAACACCCAATTTTGACAATATATTTTAAATCTTCGGTTCAAACTATGATTCGAAATGAAATTTCAAGTGATTTGTGTGATAAGTTTTTGAATTATAAACATTCAAAATTTAGAACTTCTAATGTTAAATTACATTTTAATATTTTTTATTAACATCTCTTGAAATTATAATTCTAATATAATGTTTTATGCGGTTATAATAATAAGAAACCCCCAAACATAAATACATTGAATTTGTAAGTTTAAAAATTTTATAATATGAATTTTGAAATTAATATTCGAAAAAAATATTAATTGCAATCTGCTATTTTTTTTATAGATTTATATTTATTAAGTCCTCCTTTATGCGAATTCTCAATTTAAAATTTTCTCCCAAGTAGTTTTCGAATTATGATAAAAAAAAACGTCAAAATGATGGTTTAAGGGGCCATCTATGATGTGAAGAAAAGTATAATTTGAAAAATATATATTTTACTCCTTTTATTGAAACATTTGGGCTGGCAATAGTCGAAACGTTTTAAGTGAGTGAAAAGGTCTTATTGACAAGAAATAATACAGTAACAGAAGTAACATAGTCATTACAATCGAGTACCGGACTTCAATTTGGATACAGCCCCTAAAATAGGCTCATTTTAAAATAATTAATTTCTCTGAAGCTAATCGTACGAATTTCATGAAAATTTGTATTTAAGTTAATTTAAGGGTGTAGAATATATTTATGGTCTTAAACTCGGATATTGCCATTGAAAAAACAGTTTGGGTTCGTTTTTATATGTAAATAGTCTCCTAAGCAAATTTTATATAGATAACTGAAAAGTATACTTTATTTTCAGACGTTCGGTACCGGTAACTTTCTTCTACAATAATTTGTTGCAGAATTAGTATGCAGTTTTTACTTTTTTTTTTTCCAAGACTGCACGTTTCAGCTTTTGAATTCAGTACGCGGCTTACAGAAAAAAAATGAAAGTTCTTAATATATGTATATTTTTTAATTATCTTCTATTAACTTTTGAAAGAACTAATTGAAATTTTTTGCATCAAACATGCATGAACAAACATTATACATTTACAAACATGCATCAACAATTTCCATACTTATGTACATGACTATATATATAAGCATACACTTCCGTCTGCAAAAAAAGAAAGAGGATAGAGACGCACACACACACATACATAACACCTGTAAATGTGTCCACGTGTAATTGTGCATAAATATGTCCAACGAATAGGTTGTGCGAAGTGTACAGCGCACTACAGGTCTGCATTATACGGAATTTCCAGTCCCGGGCCCGACCTGGCCCGAACGAAGACTATCTTGGCCCGACTCATTTTCTACGAAAAAAATTCCGTTTTTTATCGACATGCAATTAAGATTCTTTTAATGAATACTACATACATATACATATTTATGGGTATATTTTACAGCATATATTTTAGATTACTATGTGTTCGCAAAACAGAAAACACACAATAGTAACATTAATGATTGCTTACAGTCTTAGACGTTTCAAAATTCAAATAAGATTCATTAAAAAATTAATGTAGTTTAGAATATAGGATAACTTTTGAAGCTGTATAATAAAAAGTAGATTTTTTGAACATATTTCTCTTTCATTTTTTAAGGCTTTTCTCAAATCCAAAGGAGCTATATTCTGACACATTTCTGAATTCATTTTGTTTTTCGGAAACCCTTAAGATTGGCAGGTATTCTTATTCAGAAACTATGTAAATGGGGGTCTTTTTTTTATATATATAAAAGCAATATATTTTTGAGAAAATACAGCCAACATTAGCGTTTTGAATCGAATTTCCGGAAGCAATAGCACGGGAAAGGAGAAAAACCTACAGTCACGTGACAATAATCTCTTATATCGCTGTAAGTAATTTATCAAAAATCGAAAACGCTATTCGATTCCAAATCCCTTCAATAGTCTGGCCTTTCAATTTCATGCATTTACCACTAAAAATGAGTCAGAAAATGTTTCGGAAAGTTTCGCATTGTCGAGCAGTGAATTTGAGAACCACCGTAAAGTATATTTCGAAAGATACAGAAGTTCATTATCGCTATTAAGGGTGTATTCCGATCCAAACTGCTTATTTTCTGATTCATTTTAAAATTCATTTTTACTCTCAAACGCATCAAACTGGGAAATTCTCTTATTTAGAAACTATGTAATGTGCCGTGCTTCTTAATTTTTTGATAAATGCAGAAAATACTGTAAAAAACGCTGTCAAAGTTGGCGTTTTGAACAGAATTTTCCGAAGCGGGCGATCTGGGAATGAAAAAAATGATCATACTGAGAAAATAATTGTTTAAAAATCAAATTCTAATTAATTGAGCTGAAAATGAAATCACACGGCATGTTAAACATGTCTTCAGAAATCACCCCAGCAAGTTTCATGTTTTTACTTTTAAAAATGAGTCTGAAAATGTCTCAGAAAATTTCGAGCTGCTGAGGGTGGAAAAATATTTTTTCGAATACACTTACAAAACACATTGCTTACCCTACACATCCAGAGAACGATTAGGACCGGTTCCCTCCCAGCACGACTATGTAGGGGAAAATGCAAGCCTGATCTCGGCCCGGCATGAGTATTCTGAAAAAATTAAATCCGGGCTCAGACACCATGTAACATTCCGATCTCTACGATGGGCATGTTACGTTTCTGTATTGATGTTGTCAAAGTCGCATCGGCTCGTGATGCACATTTATATTTCTTCTCGCGAAATTCATATTCGTTGAAAATGGATCATATTTTATTGGCTTCGTTTAAATTCTTATATCGGGCCCATAGGCCCGCTTAATATTTTTTTTATCGGCCCGGCCCTGCAGGCCCGTTCAATTTTTTCCGGCCCCGGCCGTTTATTTTGTCAGCCCGGCCCGTTTGAAAGTTTGCCTTCATTTCGCCGGCCCTGGCCCGTGCAGACCTCTAATACTGGTTCTGGATTGAATGGTGACATGATTGCTTATGACGCTGAATACATCTGGATAATCTAAGAAAACTTTTCGCAAAATATTTGAATAAAGTTTAAGCCTTAATATACAATTTCTCTTGTCAAATTAAACTTCGTGGAAGAAATGCCATATTTGTCTATGAAGCAGTTAATTTGAGCGCGTAAAGTTGGGCGTGCAGTTCATTTGATCTCTTAAAGTTGGGCGTTCACACTTAACAATCTCTTGAAGAGCGTTTATACAAATTTAATAAAGGTCATTTAAGTAAGTTGAATCGTGAAGCATTTTGCTGTAAAATATTTTACAGAGAATAAATTGGCTTGCCAATGAAAGGAACAGATCACTTGGACAGAATTTGAGCAAGATAAAACTATACTAATAAAAGAAGATTTTGCTCTGTCTGTCTGTCTCTCTCTGTGTGTGTTTGTATCCGCGACGGCTAGCGAAATCTACCGTACGTATAAGGGTGAAATATTGTGTCATGGTAGTCAAAGGCTTCTCCTAAAGCACTTGAGACTCAGACTTTGAATATTTTGTTAATTAATTGAGATATTAATTAAACAGACAATAAACTCTCATCAAAAATTTACCTTTTTCATCGCGAGTTCTGAAAAGTGCTTGCACATGCGAAGAAACCCACTTACGCATTTTGAGAAAGCGAACATCATAGCGAAGAATCGACCATTCAATTTGCTTTGTGTTTTTAATAATTTTTATTTAATATTTTTCGACCAAACCACTCGGTACAGTCCAAATTGAAAGACATATTCCGAAAGATCGTGTTCTTACGTTTCAAATGTCGCAGTCAATTTGAAAATTTTTTTTAGTTAACCCTTTGATTTTTTTTTTTTCAAAAAGGGTCATTTTTTCCGAAAAACATTTTTCTCCCTTATGCCAACGCCCTTCTAGGACGCAATTTTAGAGATACCGACAAACTTAATATATGCTGTTAAAATCTGAAACCTTTTTCCAATCGTTGGTGTTATCGGGTTTTTAAAATATAAATTTTAACTCTTTAAAATACACCAGCGAACGTAGATCACGTCGCGCCTCATGGACGCGATATTGTTTCTAAGATAAAAGTAACTAAACATTCATATTTTAACACAATTTTTTTAGAGCCTCTCAATAAACTAGGTTCGCATCACCTACAAACATTTCTAAACGTTCGGACGGGTAAAAATATTTTTTACGAAATAAAATGAGTGAATATTTTGACGAAATCGGTAAAAACCTGAGTCTTTCGTCGCGGTTTCGAATCGCTTTTGACTCAAGTTTTCACTACTAAATACTTTTTTTTTCACAAAATTTGAAAGAGCACTCGGATACAGTTGTAACTATAACCTAATAAAATTTCAGAGAATTCGGATTGTAAGAACTATTTATTTTGATATGCTAACGGAACCGATGCGAAAAACAAAAAAACAAACAAACAATCAAACAAAAAAACGAGAAGAAAACACATTTCTTTTAACTAGATATCAATATTTTTTCCCAAATTTTTATCATGAGGTGCACCAGCATCATATTTATAACCGCTGAAAATATCGAAGAATTTGAAGAACTTTTTTTTAACTACTGAAACAGACCAAGTGAAAAAAAAGTCTTCTTACCAGACTTTTTACCCCGTAAATATAATTTTTTTTCACTATTTTTTCACGAGTCATTTTCAAAAATAATCAAAAAATAAAATGTGAGAAAAATAATCAAAATCAATAAAAAACAAAAGGCTTTCTTATTCCTCATAATATCGAAATCTCTTTCAAGAAAAGTATTTCGAATGCCAAAATTCTTCCAGATGATCCAGATTTGGTTTTTGTTTGCAGTTTCTGAAGTAAAAAGAAGGCAATACATTTCGGCGATAAACTAAAAATTATTCAACGGTTTGATAAAAATAAATAATAGTAATAAATAGAAGTAAATTTTGTGAAATTTTATTAATAACACACAAATGCATAATTTAAATTTTTTTTTAATCTTTTGCACAGGAATTTTTAAGAAGTCGAAAATTGTGCGTCAAACGTGGCAAATGAGGTGCATTCATACTATAACTAGTTTTATAAATATTCAGATCTCGGTGCAGTAGCTGTTGTACTCTTATGCAAAAATGCATGAATACAAAACTTATTACGATTATACATATTAAATTCAGTAATACGGAAATATTAGGACTCCATCTTAAATAGGAAGTAATCACCGTGGCAACCTAGAATCATTACCTATCACGGGATATCATTGGATTAATGATGTATGATAGGATTTAATAGAACGATGAAAACTTTTATTAATATCTTTTTAAGTTTTGATTCGATTTTTATAAAATTTGAAATGACTCGACAATATTCTGCAATGATTATTTATCTACATTAAATTTCAAACCATTCGGTTGGGTAGTTTTTGCGCTGGTATATGCGGACAGAAGGACAGACAGACACAGCTACGTATTTACATAATTACGAACGCACCTAAAAAGGGGTCCATGACCGAGAAGAATGAAAACAAATCAGTTCGTTTATGTGTGCTTTAACTTAGACTTATTTTAATTGTATTTGCTGAATATCATGCAAACAGACACAAATAAAAGCCGAGAGACAAATAAATAAATAAATAAAGTTTTGGTCCCTTTTGTAGATTTTCAGGGTAATTTGGATCATATATACACGTAAGTGTTCACTATCAACAACAACAAAATAAAAAAAAAATATTTAACGCTTCTATTGATGTAGATTTTATATGTTCTTTAATTCATGTTTTTTCCCATACAAAATGCCTTTTTATATTTTGAACAAAGTGTAAATTTGAATATATTTATTGCTAATTTCCATTTTCCATTTACGAGCCAGCTCCAAAACAAAACTGTATAATAAGATCAATACACACTTCTATGAATCTGAAACATCGCTTTCATGCATTATTCATTTTAACATTTGCAAAATTAAAGACATAGTGACATAATGCTATTTAAATTAACGTTGTTTCACTATGCATATGAAATTCAGTACTTGAATAATGCATCAATATTAATAGCAAATTGAAAACTTATGTTTGAATCCCAAATTACTAAATGCAGCCCGACAATCACTGCATGATTAATTCTCGCTGATTTAACTAACACTGGAAATACCTTTCGAACTCATCCATTGTAATCGAGAAATTTATTCTGCCAGGACTTTGAAATTTAATTTCACTAATGCAGATTATTTGTGACACTTTATATTGTACTCAAACAAATATGTGTATCAACGAACTTCTTTTAACATTAATCTCATCAGGGACGATTTTTTTTATGATGAGAAAAAAATTACTTTTTTTTACGATTTATTCATTTTATATTAATAGAAATTCAAAAAGAAATATATTTAACCACGTCTCATGTACTGTTTTTTGAAACAACTGTATTAAAAAAAAGAAATAAAGAAAAAAGACAAATTGATTTAGGTTTTTATTTTTAACTAGACTTTTTCTTTTAAATGTGTTGATAGCTACGATTTGTCTGTTCATCTATCTGTTCCTATTAATATATGTTCCCATCGTAGTTATTTTACTTTCTTCTATCTTTACAAGAAGAACGTATTGGATTCATGAAAATTTTCGACTTCCTGTTTTCGACGGATTTACACGTTTTAAAGGTCAGAGATTTCGAAAAACATGTTTTTACAAAATGCCTATCTGTGAGTGTTTCTGTCTGTCTGTATGTGACACAAATTTTGTGGGCGCTCTATCTCAAGAACTAATGCACGGAATTTAATAAAAATTTATATTCTAGTAGTACCTAATATATATTGATGTCGATTAGTTTTTGGTGTAAATCGCCCAACAGGTGGCGCTGCTATGCTGCATTTTTCGCGATTTCTGCAATAGCTCTGTCTCAAGAACTAATGCACAGATTTTCCATCAAACTTCAGATTCAGTTATTCCTTGATATGAATTGGTGCTGGTAACGTTTTGGTGTAAATCGCCCAATAGATGCACTGCTATGCTGCATTTTGCAGGATTTACACGATTTTCGCAATAGCTCTATCTCAAGAAATAATGCACGGATTTCCATCAAACTTCAGATTCAATTAGTCCTTGATATGAACTGACGTTTTGTACATTTTGGTGAAAATCGCTCAGCAGGTGGCGCTGCTATGCTGCATTTTTGCGATTTCCGCAATCTATCTCAAGATCTATCTCAAAAACTGGGTTTTCAACAAACATTAGATTCAGATATACCTTTTTCACGATTTCCACAATAGCTCAATCTCCAGAGCTAATGCACGGATTTTCATCAAACTTCAGATTCAGTTTGTCCTTGACATGAATTGACGTTTTATACATTTTGGTGTAAATCGCTCAACAGGTGGCGCTGCTATGCTACATTTTTCAGAATTTCCGCAATAGCTCTATCTCAAGAACTAATGCACGAATTTTCATCAAACTTCAATTTCAAATATACTTTGATATGAATTGCTGCTAAATTGATGTAATTTCTTGTACTATTTAAATGATTTAATATATGTGAATTTTATAGAACAATGTTTTGTGATGGCCACAACATACTAGTTTTAAATGTAAGTTTGAAATAATTTTAATATCTAAATGAGGTTCACAACAGAATGTAGCTGTTGCTGTAGTTTTGAAATTTTTTTTATAACATTTAGCAGATCCTATTTGGTGAACGCGCATTTTCTGAAATAAATTTTAAACATATTATATAGAAATAAATTGACTCGAAATTTGATCCCTCCCAATTCATGAATGGTTTACTAAATCAACTTCGGATACATTAAAAACGGATTTTAGTTTGGATTTGAAAATTCTAAAATTATTCTTATTTATCTTTCCCCGAAGAGATTGCACAGATAAAATTTTAGTCGAAAATTGTTCACACTACAATAACAGAATGTATCTGTTATGTGAATTTGTTAGATTATCATACATATCCGTTTAAATATCCCAAAGTCAGACATTCTCTAAAATATGATAGATTGTTTTAAGCAGGCAGGATCAATGCATGAATACATTAGGTGAATACCAGGTTAATAATGTGAAATAGCCAAATGAATATAAAGTAATTATTTGTGTACCCTTTGCGTATGCGGCTTTACCCCTCCATTTTCTATACTTTCTCAATTTGATGAAGTATGGGGTTAACAAACTAGCGAAATATAGTATAAAACAACTGAAACACCTTTTACGTGGGAACTATTGCAGTGATTTTAATATTTTTTTAATACTTTTGGCAGCAGTTATACTAAATTTGATCATTCGGCAAAATATAAAAATTAAAAATGCAATAGTTACGTGTTATAATTCTAGGTTATTTTTTTTAATTAACGTTATTAAAAAAGAATGACCATCATGACCCCCCCATGACCATCATCAGAATATTTAAACTATTCCTAATGTTAGAATCGATTAAATCATCTTAAAACACAAAAATATCATACTAAAAAAGCACATCTAAGTATCGATAATAATCAATTAGCATGTATATTATGATGCTTATAATTATTTTAAATTATTTTATAAAATAGAAGTAAATTAATAAAAATTTCAATAAAGTTACAATTATGATATAAAAGTATATTTTTATTATGCACATAATAAATTTAATGTTTTAAATTTTAAATGTACTTTACAAAATGGGGGGAGGTATATATTAACAAATTACAACATTTCTTTATAGTGATAATTACAAATAACAAACTATAATAACGTCCACCATTATAAATCGATATATATTGAAGTAAATCAATAAAAGTGACTTAATTTTATATCAATATAACATAAATATTTCAATACAGTGCCAAGGACAACAAACCTCATGAGGACCACCATAAACATATAAACTACAAAATTAACGAACCATTCCCCCCCCCCCCTCTTTATATATATATATATATATATATATAAGTACCATTCCCTATGTTTTTAATCTATATATATATTAAATCAACATTTACGTATAAATTATACAGACAACTCCGCCCTCCTCCATAATTTAACATCTACCCACCCAGTCAACCTATTTAAAAAAATTACATCTTGTATTTTTAATTTTTTTTGTTTATTTTTAGTTTTTTTATATGTATTTTTTATAAATATTTTTTGATACGCAATATGTTAATAGTAACATACAAGAAACCGCCCTACTATACATTGTTTAGATAGTTAATTAAGTGTAGATTAAAGAATATATGAATTTCTTAGGAAAACCATGATTTAATGCGTCAAAAATTAATTGTTTAATGTTTTTATTGATAAAATGTGATGAACATAAACTTGTGATTCTATATAAATGATTAATTAGAATATTACGGTAAACTGAAATATGTAGACAGGATTTAAAATGAGTAAATGTGTTAACTTTGAATTGAAAGTCTTTACGTTTTTCCTAAAGATCAGTAATTGTTTTGTTTTGTGCGATTATTATTTTTAGATCTAAAATAGTTAATGGTATTATTTGTTAATAGGTTTTCTGTCAATTCTAAATTAGTTGGATAATTAACTGGAAATTGATTAATATTTGATTGTTTAGTGTCAATCAAAATTATGTCATCAATATACCGATACAGTAGTATATTATCATCACTGAAATTACGTTCATATTGATATAAATATAAATTAGACATTAAACTGGATGTAGATCCGCCTTGTGATATTCCTTCTATTTGTAGATAAAAATATTATCTTGTAAGATATAGTTAATTATATTATAAAATTAGTTAGAGTGCGAAAATATTTTATATCCATATATGTAGGAAGAGTTCATTTATTTTTATATATTTTAAATAGTGTATTACTTATATTATGCAGGTTTTTAAGATTTATATTATTAAAAAGATCTTTGAAATCATATGTACGAATATTTTTAACTATATTCCCTAAATATGTTTAATTATTTACTGGTTCTTTATATGATTTCGCCTTGCTGTTGATTTTCCGTTCGACATTTTTGATAGTTTTAACTTTTTAATACTTCATATATTGGTGATTAGGATTTAGGTATATTAAATTAGAAACAATTCATTAATGATTCGTTAAATTAATAATAGCTGATCCAGCTTTATTAGGTATAATGTCAGAGTAATGTATTGATTCTCAATTTATTGATTTTTATTTTTATAAAAGATGATGAATTGTAATATTATATAATGGTTATATATATATATATATATATATAGGGATTCTACAATAAAATATGGAAAAAACTCTTTTACACATTGAAGCATGAAAATGCGTATAGGTAATATTATATTTGATGTATTTATCAGATTTTCGGTCACAAAATTAATTTGTAATTATTTTTTTTAACGGATATTATTGTTTACTCCAATATCAAATGTTTCATCCCCCCCCCCTCCCCGCCCCGAATTCTCCCACATGTCTACTTTTACTGTCACTCAACAAAACACGCTACCACGAATAAGAAATTTTCAGTGCAAGCAAATCAGCAGTTATGTTTCACAGTACTGATGATATTGCTTTATAAGTTACTAGCTAAAGTACCCGGCACTGCCCGTAATTTTAAGAATGTTCGTTTTGAAAAATCAATTAATCAATTTCAAAATTAAACATACTGTATAAAACAAATAATAATAATAAACTAGTATGTGTAGCCATCACAAAACTTTCTTCTATCTCATACATGCCAATACTTCAAAATTCGCTGTCACAGTGCCAAATTAAATGGCAACTGTGCTCATCATGAAAATTCTAAAAAGATGAAATTCTGTGCATTAGTTCTCGAGGTATGACTGTCGCTGAAATCGTGTAAATCCAGCAAAATGCAGCATAGCAGCGCCACCTATTAGGTTATTTACACCAGAACCTAATTATCACATACTTATGTCAACGTCTAACTGAATATGAAGTTTGAGGAAAATTCGTGCATTAGTTCTTGAGATAGAGCTATTGAGGAAATAGTTCAAAATGCAGCACAGCAACGCCACCTATTGGGCGATTTACACCAACACGAAGTCAGCATCATTTCATATGAAGGACTAACTAAATTCGAAGTTTGATGAAAATGTGTGCATTAGTTCTTGAAATAGAGCTACAGCGAAAATAGTGTAAATCCTGCAAAATGCAGCATAGCATCGCCACCTGTTGGGCGATTTACACCAAAACGTAAACATCATTCATTCATGTCATGGACTAACGGAATCTGAAGTTTTATAAAAATCCGTGCATTAGTTCTTGAGATAGAGCTTTTACGGAAATTCTACAAAATGCTGCATAGCAGCGCCACCTACAGGGCGATTTGCACCCAAAACTAATCAGCATCAATCTATATCAGGGACTACCTGAATATAAATTTTTATTAAATTCCGTGCATTAGTTCTTGAGATAGAGCGCCCACAAAATTTGTGTCACATACAGACGGACAGACTCACAGACAGACATTTTGTAAAAACATGTTTTTTGGAATCTCTGATCCATAAAACGTGTAAATCCGTCGAAAAGTGGAATTCGAAAATTTTCATCAAGCCAATACTTTCTTCTTGTAAAGAAAGAAGAAAGTAAAAAAAAAAAAAAAAAACAGTCGAAGTGTTATACACATGTGTCAAATGAAAACTCAATATAAAAACTATACATTTATATAAGAAACGCAAAAGATTACCGCTATAAATGAGCCTTTCTTCCATTAATCGTTTGAGCAACGAAAGATAAAAGGTGAAAACAAATTCAAAGAACCTCAAAATATTAAAATATGTCAATATTTCCATAATCGGGTTTTTATCATGTTTCAATATGCTTTTTGAAACTCATATATGACGTTACATATTCACCTGCTGAGGTGCATTATACAAGGTGGTCACAATTAAACTGACGGTACTCAGAGTGTTCTGTAGAGCGATCTAATTGCGAGAACGGCGCCAAATTTTGTAGGTAGATTAAACAAGACGGGGGACGAAGGATTCCGCGAAAAAAAAATTAGTTCCAAAAATCACTGCCAGGGGAATATGTGGCGCTGTGTATTCGAAAAAGAGAGTTTCAAAAAATGAAGAATCAATACTGAAATAAAATTACCGTTTATTTAACGAATTTAGCAATTTAATCCAAGATCAAAATGGTAACAGTTTATAAAAAGCTAAAAATTTACATAAACAATGCTAAAGATCCTTTATCTGCAATTTCACTTACAGAGCCCAAAAGAAAGCAACAGCAGAAGAAGAAGTTCTTTATTCAAATTTCACGTTACATCTTTTGGCCCAGTACCAGCTTGTTTGGCTTTAAAAAGTAATGGGCTACTGTTAGAAGCAATATCATTGAAAGTTATCTTTCATAATGTCTCCTTCTTTAGTCGAGCGAGCTCTGTTTCAAATTATTTTACCTCAACCAGTGCAATGCACCAACCGCTCTTCGTGCTTTTAGAAACCACAAAAAAAAAAAATGCATAAAGGTAACGGTCCTTGTCAGTTAATTGTTTAAAAGCAATGGTTGAGAAGTTTGAGAAAACAGGTTATCTAAATGTTCAGTCAGGCAGAGGACGAAAACCCGTATCACAGGATACAATCGAATAAGTGTCAACGGCGATTGTCGACAAACCACCAGGCAATATTGCTAACACTTCCAGCGTTCGTGAGATAGCTCGAAATCTGGATATGCCTTATTGTCCCATAATAAATTTGATTATGTGATATGATGCATTGTGGGTTTTCTAATTTTTCAGCTTCCATCCCTTCTTACACTGTGCACTTTTTCTTTTTCTCTGTAGTTAAAATAATTTTACTGCAATCTTCTCGTAGGCTAGTTGATATTCCATATTACCCATTTTATAAAAATTTTCTCTCCATTTCAAGGCTTTGTCATTAAGGCTCCTGTCCCTGCCGGCGAAGACACTCACGAGCTAATGCTAATCCTATGGGGAGGGATTTTTATAATATCTCATTTGCATTTCGACATTTTAAAATAATTTTTTTTGCATTGGATAGCCGATGTCCGTCTCTATAGCGCACCTTGGTTACTTTTTCAATTTTGGTTGCAGATATTTTTTAGAATGACACTTTCATTTTCAGAACCGGTTTTGAAACTGAAAGTAACTTTATTAAAAATATCTGTGACCAAAATCAAAAAAGTAACCAAGGTGCGCTGTTGAGACGGACCTCGGCTATCCAATGCAAAAAAAAAAAAAAAAAAAAAAAAAAAAAAAAAAAATATATATATATATATATATATATATTTAAAAATGTCGAAATGCAAACGAGATATTAGAAAAATCCCTCCCCATAGGATTAGCATTAGCTCGTGAGTGTCTTCGCCGGCAGGGACAGGACCCTTAATGGTTTAAAAGCAATGGTTGAGAAGTTTGAGAAAACAGGTTCTCTAAATGTTCAGTCAGGCAGAGGACGAAAACCCGTATCACAGGATACAATCCAAGAAGTGGCAACGGCGATTGTCGACGGAGCACCAGACAATATTGCTACCACTTCCAGCGCTCGTGGGATAGCTTGGAATCTGGATATGCCTTATTGTACGGTATGGAAAATCCTACGAAAGATTATATCCACTTCTATCCGTACAAGATCAGCCGTGTACAAGAGTTACGTCACACCGACCATAAAAAGCGATTGATTTTTACTCTCACGTCTGCTGTAACTTGTTCTGTAACCGGAGACAAATATCGCCAAATGCTAAACATCTTTGTTATTCCGGCATTTCAACAAAGACAGTGCCTGGAAAAAATCATTTTCATGCAAGGTGGAGACCCTCCACATATTGCTTTGCGGGTACAGCAGCTGCTACGACAGAAATTCGCAACAGAAAGAATCATTAGCCGCTGTTCCAACTGCATGGCCACCTCGGTCCCCTGATCTTACACCTTGTGACTTTTGGCTACGGGGTTACCTACAGTCCAAGGTCTATCACGGAGGTGTCCAGGACCTGGCTACGTTGAAGGATAACATATCGCGAACTGCACGGGAGATTCCTGCAGACATATTATTCTCTGCTGTTGTAAATACTGCGCACAGAATGCAATATGTGGTTCACAAGAACAGCGGACACATCGAACGTGAGTTGGATGTGCTAAATAAACGGTAATTTTATTTCAGTATTGATTCTTCTTTTTCTAAACTCTCTCTTTCGAATGCACAGCGCCACATATTCCCCTGGCGGTGATTTTTGGAACTAATTTTTTTTCGCGGAATCATACGTCCCCCGATATGCGCCTCGTCTTGTTTAATCTTCCTACAAAATTTGGCGCCATTCTCGCCATTAGATCGCGCTACAGAACACTCCGAGTACCGCCAGTTTAATTATGGCCACCTTGTATTTCCAATATGAGATAATATTAACTTTTTAAAAAAAATTATCTAACTATTTATTTTATTTAAATTTTTCACGTGGAAATCTTGCAATAGAAAAGTAATTGTTGTGGTAAGAATAGTATTATGGATTTTTAATTGTTGGCAACTGCTATCACGAAAAATGTTTAAATTTGATAAGAAAATGCTGTTAAAAGGGTGGTTTCTTATTAATTAAAAATTAACTATAATTTAATTACTTTAGTTACCGGATTACTTTAGTTACTTCGGCCGTGTTTTAATACACATTTACGTAACATTTCCCAATTCTGACTTCCAAACTGTGGATTTGTATAGAATTGCAGACAGACAGACAAATTTTCATTTTTATATATTAGATAATAGTAGAAGCTAAAGAAAAGAGACCGCGGAGAAAAAATTAAAAGAAATCCTAAATAATCAAACTGAAACATTGAAAATGAAAAAAAATATGAGGTATATGCATTTTCATTATTTCATAATCTTGTTGCGAAAATTATGCGAATCTTTGTTTTCACAGAAATTTTCTTTCAAAAGTACGGATCTTTCTTTCTTTCTTTTTTCTTTTTTTTTTTTTTTTAACCGAAATATTCTTTTAAAAGTACGGGATACTTAAAATATGTGGGTCAGCAAATTCCGCGAGTATATACAGTATATATCATTTTTTATTTCTTTATTTTTCTCTTGTTTCTTCATTTATTATGGGTTCCAATGAAATATATTGCCAAGTAACAGGCTATATTTTACTTATTTAGCTGCCTGTTCCATGAAATAATGCATTTTTTAGCAACACGTGCTAGTATTCCCAACTGAAGATTAAATATACTACGTGTTGCTCTGTTTGTCATCTTTATTTTCCTTCATTATACTTTTCTACTCCATTTTGTTCCATTTGTGATTAATTCCTTTTTATTTCAATTTTGTTTGATATCATCCATATATTAAAATGTTTAATATTGTCAATGTTTTGAGTTTTGTTAGTGGGTTCTATTTGCCAATTAGCTTTACTTTAATATATGATTTAGTATAAAAATTAATGTATTATTACATACCGTCTTCATTTAGAAATTTGGTTAATATTGTTACATGAACTTATCAGATAAATTTGTATTCAAAGTATTATACATATATATATATATATATATATATATAGGTGTAATTAAATTAAATCATAGGTGTGGAAATAAATGGAAAAATAAATGAATAAAAAGGGGAAATACAAAAATAAACTCTGGAGGTTTTATGAAACTACCAGTAAAACTTCATAAGCAGGATTCACAATAAGGATATATACACAACAGACTCTCGTTAATGTGACTCCGCTTAAGACGACCAGTGGTTAATGAGAACAGTTTTGTTTTATACTACCATTTTCTGCTTGCAATTTCTTTTATTTTATTTTTAATTAAGCTATTTTTTTATAAATGCGACGTATGTTATTTTTATACTCTTATTGAACATTAGACACTGTTCTTTTTTATCATCAAAAGTTGATACTTAGGCTTTAAAATTTGTTCGCGCACGGACTACGCTGCCTTTGTCTTTCTTTATGTTACTACAAAAGAAAGTCAATATACTTCAATAACATATATAAATTACATGGCAATCTGAGTGAATTTAAGCGAGTGGCGATATTTAAGCGAGTTAGAGCATGGAATGGCAAGCAGAGAGACAGACAAACAAACAGACAAACTGAATTTATAAACTCATTCAACTATGGCGGAAAGTATTTAAAATGAAATTTTTGACGTTAAAAACATCGAAATCGCCCTGAAACACATATTTATATGATGGATAGTAAGAAAAATCAGAAAATGACGCCATTTTGAATAACAGCCGCCATCTTGAATTCCCACGACTTTACGCGATGCCTTCCCCTCTGAAATACATTGTATTAATATAAAGTAGATACTCACCAATCGGTATATTCTTATCACAATTTGCAGTTTTCTCAACCGTAGCACCCAGACTATCACCTTTTTGCTTCATTTTGGAAACAACGGATTTTGAGCTTATTCTGTAAACGATTATTACCAGACTTTTCAAACTATGTTTTTGAGACTTTTACAAAAGTTGCTCTATATATTTAGTTAACACATTATACACATTATAGTCTGATTGCATTCGCGCATGCGCAGTGAAACATGTTTTAGTAAACCTGCTCATTTTTCAACCAATTTTTTTTTTCTGCTTGCAGAGTATTATGTACAATGTTGTTCATCATATTTTGTAAAAAGAACTTTTTCTTATGTTAAGAACTCTGCAAATTATAAGCAAAAAACTTCGCAAGATTTGGGACTGTTTTATAAAAACCTTAATTTCTCTACGAGCATACATGCTATTCTCATAAAAATGAACACAGTATATTATAATAAGCCATTTATTAATAATCTCGCGCTTGAACGCTTTTACTGCATTAGTTTTTACAGGGTTATCCAAAAGATATTCGTGCTTTTTCAATTTTTGACGGTCCCCTATGGGGTTTCGGGAAAAAACCTTCCCAGAAATATATGACCTGTACTATACTGTTTACACACCTGCAGTTTCATGTTAATTCCTCATGTATTTTTCTAGATATTTAACAAAACGTCTAAAATCGCAAGTGACCGGTCACCTTTGGCCATATAGTGTATTCACGGTTAGTGTCTCTTGATATAGCTTCTGTTATGCAACAGATACTGATTGGTGTACTTTTTTTTCTTCTTTTCTGCGAGATGTGGTTTTCAACAAGAGGTGTTACAAGGTACGCTTCCGTAATATATATATATAAAAGAAAGAGAAGATACAGACAACAAACCAGCCAATCGAAATCTTAATTTAAAAAAAAAATGGTAGTGAATTAAAAAAAAAAATCTGTGAAAATAAAATAAATCAAAATGCTTAGAAAGTAGTTCAGTAGATTAAATTATTTTATTGAAGTAATTCATTTATTGATGGTAATTTTAAAAGTATCTGTATTTTCTGATTTTATTATTTCGTTTAAGATAAACTAAATATTAAAATAAGTATTAAGTTTAACACTCATTTTAAGCCATATATTTGAAGTATGAAATTGAGGCCATAGGTGATGTTAATTTTTTTTTTTAATGATTAAATAATTTATTATTTCACACGAATATTTATCCTTCATACTTATAACACAATATGCTCTCAACAAACAGTGTTATCTCTCTACTCTCCCTAAATAACAGTCATCTCCAAAATATGCCCCAGAGGAGCCATTCTGAATTATCTCAGTAACTACTATTTCTGTTTAAATATTTAAATCTCGTGTAATTAATGTGTTTGTAAATTATTACACTTTGGAAGCTTCTTGTTTAAATAAAGGACTTTGTATCAGTAAACGTATGTCTTTTCCTTTACAAACATTTAGAAATATTTATTGATATAGAGGAATATACTAGCTATATACAACTTGTTATCTAATGAACATTAAATTCATTATATAAGTTCATTATCTAGTAAAAATTAAAATCACACATCTGCTCTGCTTATTAGCACTTGAATATCAACATTGTAATTATGCATGCTAATTTAGTAATTTAATCTCGTAAGATATGGCTGAAATAAACAGATAAGAACTTACATGAGTATTAAATTATTTACTTGAAAACCTATGACATTATATATGTATTTCATACACTAGGGAGAAAAATCCGAACAAGCCGTAACTCCTGTTCTAGCAACGGAATGTTGCTTCTACCGAATTTTCCTAATTATTAATTCTTTATACTATTGTTATAGTTAAAGCTTTTGGGAAGACAATTTGTATGATTCTTTTAATATGAGCATTGAAAATTTTACATCTCAATACAAGTTCTCATATTTTTCTTTCTTTTTTCTTTCTTTCTTTGAAAATGTATTTGCCGTGAAGCATTTACTCTAACTACAAATTTTCATTGCTTGAGAAATTGTGAACAAATATATGAATAAATACGTAAAATCGGCACTTTTAAAGGCTGTCAAAGAATATTCTTTAATTTTACTTTATTTAAGAAGGGTAAATTCAAGCAAAAAGATTCTAATAGTGATGCATATTTTTTTATGCATCACTATTAGGATAACAGATAAAATAATGCTTATATGCATTCACTATCATGCATATTTTTTCGAAAATTTATGTGCTGTGTGATACGTACAGCCGTCAAAAAAGTAATAATAATAATCACAAAAGAAAAATTATGTGTCCAGCATAGATTATGAAAAACTTTCCAACACATTCAGAATACTGTAACAAAACTTCATACTTTAACAAGTAATATAAAAATTTTGTTTTAAAAGTCAATTCCTACTTAGGTCATCAAAGAAAAATTTAATGTAATCCCTTAAGCTAATATTAGTTTTTGTTGCATTAAAATATCTCAATTTGTTGATTTTCTATAAGCAAGTAGGTTTACAATGGAACTCTATGGGAATTTGGCGAAATATTAGAGATATCGCCAAGTTGTCGTCACTTTTGGCGACTCATTTTGGCCGCCAAATTTGGTGATATATCGCCAAGTTGGCGTCAAACTTGGAAGTATTTGGCGACAGAACAGGGTCCCTACCTATGGTAAACCCCCCTTATAGATATGAAGATGCATTAAATGCTGTTCAATAACCAATGGCTGCCACTTTGTCTCCCATATAAAACTAAAATTAATTAATTAAAATTTAATTAATGAATTAGTATTTAAAAAATCTGTATTAACATCAATTGTCATCCAGTACAAGTTTAAAAAAATTTATTTCAACTTGATAGGATGAATAATAAGTATTTTATTAACGATTGAAAACAAGATATATAAATAAATATAGGGAGAGTGTGAACTAATAGTAGGAATTGAATGAATAATGTAAAAGACGGTGTTTAATAAACAATTTGGAACACGCAGAACACATTTGAAAACCCAATTTCAACAGTTAACATCAGCAGTCTGAAAAATATCCGAAAAGTTTTGTTCAACCCTGGGTATGATCCATAGATTTGTTCATACTATAAAACAGGCTTGTCCAACCTTTCAGTAAACAGGGGCGTCCCTCACGTGATTGCAAGCCCCGAAGGGGCACCATTGTTCACATAACTCAACCCTTAAATGCGCAATTTTTTATTTTGTTTCGAAAAAATTATATATGATTCTCTGAAAAGTTTATTACACAGGAAAAATAATGAAAAAAATCAGAGATACATTTTTCATATAATACGTCAATCTTTTCTTCTGTTGCACATCTGCAATATAAGTTAAAACTACTGTCGTGTGGCTGTTTTATTTTAAAGTATTGCAAATTAGTAAATATTTTAATATGTCTCCAAATACCTTATTTTATATAATTATTTATTTTATAAAAATTAACCTTTAACCCTTTAATTCCCATGATAGAATACGTTCTAGAAATTACGCAGTTCAGAAAAATCTGACTTTACACCAGAAAGTTTCAATGGTTAATTTCGCTTTATTTAAATACGGAATGTCTGTTGTTAATTAAAGCAGATATTTCTATTTTAATTTTCTGGTGTGAAATAGATATATACGAATAAAAAAATCCATTAAATTCAAAATACTTTTGTTTGCATATATGCAAAGCTGCGCACTAAAGGGTTAAAACATGCAATAATAGTGTATCAGTGTTATTGTGGCAGAGCATGATTACTGCAAGGGCTAGCTTTCATCAATATTTCTGTATAGTATTCGGCCTCTTATTCAAATGCAGAATGTGTCATAAATATAGAAAATAATTACTATTCCGAAATACTGGTAGAAGTTTGCCCCTGTGGTGAGCTCTGAATAGTGGTGGTCATATACGTCACACGCGTCCTTACATGATGTACAGTCGTGGAAAAAAAAAGTAAACACTCCCTACTAACTCCTCAACAAATTATCGTAGAAGAAAGTTACTGGCACCGAACGATTGGAAATAAAGTTTACTTTTAAATGATGTATACAAAATTTGCTTAGAGGGCCATCTACATATTAAAACGAACCATAACTTCATTTTTTTCAATGACAGTACCCAATTCTGACAGCATAAAGGAACTCTACACCCTTCAATTAGCCTAAAAACAAATTTTTATACAATTTGTACCATAAGTTTCCGAGAAATTAATTATTTTAAAACGAGCGTATTTTAAGGGCTGTATCCAAATTGAAGTTCGTTACTCGATTATTAACCGAGAGAGCCCCCTTCTTGATCAAGGCACCTTATGAAGCCTGTTAGATAAGAGGACAGCAGAAGAAATTTCAAAATATCTACTCACTTCTATCATAGACGGCCCCTTAAACCATCATTTTGTCGTTTTTTAAGCATAATTTGAAAACTATTTGGAAGAAAAATGTGAAATTTCGGATTTTCATAAAGCGGGACTTAATAAATCTAAATCCATCAAAAAAATTGTAGGTTGCAATTCATAATGTTTTCGAATATTAATTTCATAATCCACAATTCATATCATAAAATTATAAAAATTGCAAATTCAGCATATTTATGTTTGGGCACATTAGCATTATTGCTACACAAAAAATTAGCACATTAGGAGCATAATTTCAGAAGATATAAATAAAAATATGAAAATGTAATTTAACATTAGAAGCACTAAATTTATAATGCTTATAATTGAAAAACTTATCATTCAAATGACTTGAAATTGGGTGTCTAGGCATAGTTTGAACCGAAGTTTTGAAATATCTCGTTAAAATTGGGTATTGCCCTTGAAAAAAATGAGGTTTGGGTTCGTTTTAATATGTAGATGGCCCCCTAAGCAAACTTTATATACATCATTGAAAAGTAGACTTTATTTCCAATCGTTCGGTACCAGTAACTCCTGTCTACGATGATTTGTTGAAGAGTTAGTAGGGGGGTGTTTACTTTTTTTTTTCCACGACTGTACATACATCTCATAGTGGTAGTCATGCGTCACACACATCCTATATGATGCACATCCATCTCATAGTGGTAATTATAAGGTTTCTACGGTTCAGGAAATTTATGCAAATATCATTTGAAGAGATATCGTAAATTGTAATCAATTTAGTGTGCATTTTTTAAAAAGCGAGATGGGGCAACTATGTAAAAGGTTGTAAAAAGATCCGGAAACCTTAATTGCTTTAATAACAATTAAAAAAGGCATACAAATATAATTTATTTTTAAGAAAGCATCCTTTAAAATGGATTTTTATCCTTACAAAAAATTGGTGACATACGAAAAGGCGCCAGCAAACCGTTCAAAGAGCTCGATAGAGCCCGTGGGCGACACGTTTGACAGCCCTGTTACAGAGTATGTTAAAGTTTATTTCAGTTAGGAAACGGAGAGTACATTTGAAAATCCCCTGCTGAAATTTCCGCCAATAACCGGAAATGTACTCGAGAGCTTTTGTGCATTTCTGTGTAGGATCTATAAAATTTATACACACCGAATAATATGGGAAAAAAATAGTTAAATTTAAAAACAAGTGTGTGAACAACTGAAAATGCACTTCCAGCAATCATTCATGTAACCGAATTATTTTGTGTCCCTGTAAATGAACAATGTACACCACATTCAATAGGAAGCATCGTGTAATGCACCTCAGTGATATATTAGTAATTTCAATGTGTTTGAAATGGTTTAACATTACTAAAATACACCGAAAACGATTCTTTTTTCACAGACAATTAAGTAATGGAATTCTTTTGAATGTCCTTGTAAACGAACTATAAAAAATATGCTTAGGGGTTCGTCTTCATGCTGACATTTTACCATCTCAGAAACTTTCAATACGAACACCTAATTTTGACATCCTATTTGGATTTTTCGGCAAATGCTACCATTTTTCGGTCAAGTCGATTACCAATTATGTAGGTTTAAACTTTAGAACTCTTAATGAATTCGTTTGTAAACGTAGCAATGCGGATAGTTTTTTAAGCATAATTCAGAAACTACATGGTGGAAAGAGGTACAATTTTGGATTCGTATATTTAAAGATTTTAGAATTCAATTTCCATCAAAAACTTTATAGGTTTCAATGCGTATTTTTTTCGAAAACGATTTTTTTTAAATTAATTACAAAATATATGAATTGTAACCTAACATAAATCGATTTTTAGAATTTTCAAATGCAGGGAAAAAATGTATGAAGTGTAACTTATGAAATTTTTTAAAACATAAATCGATTTTTAGAATTTTTAATTGATGGGATGAAAATTTAAAGCTAATTCCGGCAATAGTTTTAGAGATATGCTTATAAAACCACCCGCATCGCAATCTGTTTTGCAACAATGGGAGTTCCAAATTTAAACTTTCGCAATCTCGAAATTTTTTGGCCGAATGACTTCGCATTTGGTATTCTACGGTAAAAGTTTCCAAAAACTCCAAATATGATGCCAAAATTAGCTGTTCGTATTTAAATACTCAAGTTTGGTACAATTACTGTATGAAGACAACCCCTAAGCTCTTTTTTAAGCTTAAAATTAAAGAAGACGAAATTTCCAGTAGAGTGGCTGTATTTTTTTTTTTTTTTTTTTTTTTTTTTTTTTTTTTTTACAATTGGGAGATTAAAATGTATGATGTTCTTCTTTCTTTTGGCCGATTGTATTTTAATAAGTTTCCGTTTAGTCCGTCAATATGGATTATCCGTCAATTTTTTCCTGTCTCAACTATGTTCTTAATGTAACAACGTTTAAATATTTCTTATAAAAATACCTGAATTATTTCAAAGAAAAAGTGCCGCTATTTTTTTCGTTATCAAAAATTATGACACATTTTAGTTTTAACAAACACCAATGCAGTAAAACCTTAAACACATTAGGTTTTTCATGTACTGTTTTACATGACACACTTGTTGTTCGTTTCGTTATGAAAAGCTATGACACAATTTTTTTTAACAAACAGCGAAGTAATAGAACCCTAAATACATTAGATTTTGCATGTACTAACGTCAACTCCATGATATGGTGTCAAACACTATTTAGGTCAATCCAAAATTAATTACTTAGTAAAAATCTAAACAACTCATTTTTTAAGTATGAAATTTGCAGACATGACAACCAAAACCAATTTTTACGCTTTTCTTTTTGCTCTCACTAATTTTTTAAAGTCATCTTCGTCGCCGATTTTAATCACCGAAATTTTGCGATTAATTAAAGCAAAATCTGATGTTAAAAACGGTTGAAAGAAAAACAAAACATAGAAGTTTTTCAACTATGTTAGAGTGCTTTATAATCAAACATTGTTTTTATCTTCAGATAAACGTATATCTGTACGAACATTGACGTGCAGTCGTGGAAAAAAAAAAAAAGTAAACACCCTCTACTAACTCCTCAACAAATTATCGTAGAAGAAAGTTACTGGTACCGAACGATCCGAAATAAAGTCTACTTTTAAATAATGTATATAAAATTTCCTTAGGGGGGCACTTACATATTAAAACGAACCATATCTTTGTTTTTTTCAATAGCAGTACCCAATTCTGACAGCATAAATGAACTCTACACCCTTCAATTAGCCTAAAAACGAATTTTTATGCAATTCGTACCATAAGTTTCCGAGAAATTAATTATTTTAAAACGAGCGTATTTTAAGGGCTGTATACAAATTGAAGTTCCGTACTGGATTGTTAACCCAAAGAGCCGCTTCCTTGATCAAGGCACCTTAAGCGCCACTCAAGGAGTCAATGAAGCGTGTTAGATTACAGTACGGCAGAATAAATTTCAAAATGTCCACTCACTTCCATCATAGACGGCCCCTTAAACCATCATTTTGCCGTTTTTTAAGCATAATTTGAAAACTACTTGGAAGAAAAATGTGAAATTTTTGAATTTCCATAAAGCAGGACTTAGTAAATCTAAATCCATCAAAAAAATTGTAGGTTGCAATTCATAATTTTTTCGAATATTAATTTCATAATTCATAATTCATATCATAAAATTATAAAAATTGCAAATTCAGCTTATTTATGTTTGGGTATATTAGTATTATTACCACAAAAAAATTAGCACATTAGGAGCATAATTTCGGGAGATATAAATAAAAATATGAAAATATAATTTAACATTAGAAGCACTAAATTTTGAATGTTTATAATTCAAAAACTTATCATTCAAATGACTTGAAATTTGGTGGCTAGGCATAGTTTGAACCGAAGATCTGAAATATCTCGTTAAAATTGGGTATTGCCATTGAAAAAAATGAAGTTAGGATTCGTTTTAATATGTAGATGACCCCCTAAGAAAATTTTATATACATCACTTAAAAGTAGACTTTATTTCCAATCGTTCGGTACCAGTAACTTTCTTCTATGATGATTTGTTGAGGAATTAGTATGGGGTGTTTACTTTTTTTTTTCCACGACTGTACTTCATTGGTAATGTCTTTATAGGAAAAAGAGGAACACTGTTGGATTTCTTAATTTATGAAAAAGACTAACTGTCAATTTCATACATTAAAGAGTATAAAGGGTTTTTCATGAATATGCAAGAAAATAACAAGTCTGAATTTGAGAACAAACAACATTAACAAAAGAAAAAAAATCACATTTCCATGATCGATATTGTATATTCCTCTTTCAGATGTTTCATAATAAATTATAATAATGTATAATTAAAGAAATAATAAAACATAATATGAAAACCAAATTTACTAATATCCTTGTAATTAATTCAAAAATAATAAGGAACACATATTTTCGCAATCTCAAACGAGAATGTCTGCATGTTTCTACATTTAGATTATTTTGATTAGTAACTCCCAACGGACAGCCCATTATATAAGTACCCATTATCTTTATCATAATTAGAAGCGGAAATAAGAATATATTATTATTTGTGCGTGACAATGCATTATCACACTCGCTAAGCAATTATTTTCTTATTAATAATTTAAAGGATGTTCTAATTAAGGAATATAATAACTTGTTAATAGGCATGTGTAATTTTCGTAATGCAATATCAGCGCATTTAATAACCCGCTTTTGTGGTTTTCTCTTCTGAATGACTTTTTAGGAATTACTTATTCCAGAATCTGATTTTCGAAATGTGATTCGAAAAGTATAGATGAGAAAGGATATTATATATTTAAAAAATTTTAAGACTATAGTTAAGAATAGTTTATTTTATTTTATTTTTAACTTCGCTGAAGAAAGTCACTATAAAAAATAAAATCTGAATAAGGTACACTGTAAATAAAAAGGAAAGTACCCAGTTAAACAGACGGCATTGAGCTCACAAGCTATTCACATTAATTGTCTTATTTCAAAGAATAATGCCCTCGAAAAAAAATTAAGGGGAGGATTAGCCCCCCCCCCCTTTCCCATCTTTATACTTAACCAATGAGCCTCCAAATCTCATCAGGGAAGCAAGCACCTTATCATAATAAACCGATATACCAAATTTGAAGCAAATCGGATAGAAAAACGCATTCATCTAAATTAAGGGTGTAATACACCCGTCCCCCCCCCCCTTTATATTTAAACAATGAACTCCAAATCTAATCAGGGAAGCGCTTTATCAGAATTAATCGGTATACCAAATGTGAAGCAAATTTGATAATTCTGCATGAAAAACCCATTTATCTAAGTTAAGGGGGGATTAGCCCCCGTTCCCCCCTTTATACTTAACCAATGAACCCCCAAAATTAATCAGGGAAGCGACTTATCAGAATGAACCTAAAAAAAAAAAATCTTTGAAGCAAGTCGGATATTTCTATCAAGAGTTACCACGTTACGTACATACATACATACATACATACAGAACCTGCGGGCACATTAGCTCTCAGACTTTGATAGCCTGTGAGCTAACAAAGACAGATGCTCTTTAATCTAGGAGAATATAATATAACTACTAACAAAAATATGTTTAACCTATTCCGAATAACCCACGATTGCGAAGACCGTTCTTTATATTTAGAAACATCGTAAAACAATACATTTTCGCGATTTATAGAAGCTTTTATTAAAATAAAGTTTCTTTTGCTGGCACTGATTTTCGGAAACGTTTCCTGGTATTTTTATTGTGTGCTAATCAGTTTTCTTAATTAGGAATATAGGTTTTTTAGATGCTATCCATTCTGTAGTAAACATTTCCATGTTCAACAAACATGTTTTACAGACAAACATGATACACTAACAGCATCAACATTAACACTAATATTGTTTGTTTTGCATGTATAAATTAATTATGTAGCTGAAAATGTTTAATTGTGAGTAACAGCATCCGAAAAATGATACTTCAGTTTCAGAAAATTTATTAACATATACTATAAAAAAACTACTCGGAAACGTTTCCAAAAGTCTGTTGCAGCAAAAGAAACTTTATTTTAATAAATAAGTCTTTAAATCTAAAAAATGTATTGGTTTCTGAAGTTTCTAAACGTAAAGAACGTTTTTCGGAATCAGGGTTAACAGAGAAGAGGTTATTGTACATTTCGTAGATTGAGAGACATTTGTCTTTTTTTCTTTTTCTTACACTGTGAAATATTGGATTTTTTTTTCTAATATAGCAGAAACGTCTACAGGAAATTGAGAGTAATATCTGGTATAACATTATGCGATTATAAAAAAAAATGCGCAAATCTTCAAAAAATATTAAGGGGCATGAAAGACTTTCGGCTTCAGACAAAACATTTTTTCCCTCGTATTTTTTAAGTATTTGATACTTAATGCATGTTCTCCTTAAGGGGATCGGGAAAGTTCTATCTCCGCCATTTTAAATTCACCAACTTTATGTACTTTTTCCTCAGAAATGGTGAAAGATAGAGATCTAGATTTTTTAGAGTAGTTAAAATAACATTATTTACGTATTTTAACAGATCATTTCATTTCTAAGTGAAACTCAAAATTAATTATTAATTATTTATTGAAAGGCATTTTTAAATTAGCATTTTTGATAAGATTTCGCTGCCTAAAATAAATAATTCTCAACACATCAAAATTTATTAATGTTTAGATCGTTCCACAATTTGGACATTGTTATTAAATAATCTTTTGGGGTACATTTGCTACAAAGAAAACTTTGCAAAATACATAAAAACACGTAAGATCACTGAAAAATTACTTTTGAAATAAAAAAAGAAGTTTTACTATTAATTTTAAATCATACCTTTAAATAAGCATGTCCCAAATTTCGTAAGGATCGCAGCGGTCGTCATTTTGTGTCGATCGCTACACACATTAGTTGAGCATGCTTCAAGTCAAGTTATATTATTACACGTACTAAATACACTTTATTTACACATAACACGGTAATTATTTACGATAAAACATTATAATATATATCTTTTTATACGTTTCAGGACATCAAATCATCTTTAAAAATAAATTTACCGAAAATAAAATCGGCGTTTCCATCATTACGAGATTTGGACATTCCACTGTCTTATTTGAGAAAAGTGTATTCATTGCAATAAAATTTTACAAAAGCAAATACAAATACTTTAAAATTTTTTAAAAATGATTTTAAAGTTAGATAAAAAGTTTAAAGTACTTGATGTAATTTTCGTGGAAATGATAGCTTTGTGGCGTTCGTTACTTTTGAACATAACAAAATACAGAAATTGTTTATAGAAAAGTCCTTCTATCTTCAAAAAAGCAATAAATTAGCCTGCCATCTATTAACGAAATTATCAAAAAATCATCCGTTTCCTTTATGGCATTCGATGTTTACCATTAGAACCACATGGAAGCAAGTTAAAACTCGTTTCCTTGGTGATACATTGGACAGTTAACGTTATGAATGTCCAAAATTGGCCTCTTTAGCATAAAATAATAAAATTTTAAGATATCTATGCAAAGCTTTTACAATAGATTATGTCATTTTCTGTCTCTGAACAGAATTAAAAACTCAGTGTAAAAAAAAAAAAGTAATAAAGTCAATGATAATTAAAGTTATTTTTGAAAGGCTTAAAGTTATGACGTGTGTCCAGTGTCCACTTTTTGAGAACCGCCCATACCTAAGAAAAAATAATCTAGATTTTGTTTTTTAGAAAACTGATACACAGTCCGCTATTTTGTAAAAGATGTAAAATTAGGAGGAAAAATCAGTCAAGGACAACCCTATAATAAAACAAATATGAATCTTAATCTACGAATTTACGTAACCACGAATGTAAATAAAATATAACAGCTTCCGAATGACCCACGATTCCGAAAAGCTTTCTTTTTTCTTTAGAAAGATCAGAAGCAAATATATTTTAATGATTAAGCGAAACAGTTATAAAAAACAGTTTATTTTGCTGCCCCTAATTTTCGGAAACTTTTCCGAGCGGACATTTCAATCTAGAATATCAATTTCTCGGATGCTATCGATTTGCAAATAAACATTTTCAGCTGCGTAACTGGATTTATACATGAGAGAATAACAAATTTATGCTAATTTTAATGCTAATGTTAATGCTGTTAATTTAGCATGTTTGTTTGTCTGTTAAACACATTTGTGAACATGAAAATGTTTGCTTGAGAATGTATAGCATCCGAAAAATGTATATTTCGGGTTGAGAAAACAGATTAATACACTATAAAAACAACTCAGAGTTTTTGGAGTTTACGGAATTTCTTATGTAGCTTCACTTTTATTGTTTTGACAGAATTAAACTGATAGGAAAATAAATCATACGGTAAGTAATTTTTCCCACTGACTAAAAATGTGTTCAAATAAGGGCTTGAACTCTGATCCTTTGGCCTTTAATTGTCAATTCTCTCCCAACTGATCTATCCATTCCAGGCACCACTCAGGCAGCATTTTGGTAAGGACATCTGGTCTGTTATTTGAAACAACACGACAGAACATACCGCAGATAAACGAACTCCGGTAAACTTTGGATGTGCAATTACACTTTTTAGCAATTAAAGTTAAAGGTTTCGGGTTCGAGTCCCGGAGTGGACACATTTTCAGTCAGTTGGAAAAATTACCAATCGTTTATGCAATTTTCTCTTAATATGGTGCAGTTTTCGTGAGAATAAAATTAACCAAGACAGCTTGTTGTTATGGAATAAATGTGGAAAGATAATAAAAATAGCAAAAAGAAAATTAATAGTAAATATATATATATATATATATCCTCCTGAGACCTGGCATCCATTTAAATGGATGTTATGCTTTCTCCTTCTATTGCGTTAAATTTCATTGTAGCAATCTAAAACCAGTTTGGCGTGGTAATGTATGAATCAAAAATCAACATTCAGCTTTTGGATTTTGGCAACGGTAACTACTTTGTTTACAAAATAGCGTAATAAACGAGTCAAGTTGGAATTCTACTTTCTGCTGGTAAGTTTCGTTTTTATGTTATTTTAATTTGTTTGAACTGTTTTTTTTTTTTTTTTTTTTTTTTTTGAAATTTTGATAGCAGATGTTAATACTTGCCTTATATTCTTTATAATAGGTTCTATTCTTTCTCATACTTTTAGCATTTTTTAAATTATTTTAAAGCGAGTTATGACCTGAACATCCATTTAGATGGATGTGCTGTAAAACAAAATTAAAAAATCGAAATTTATTAATTTTTTTAAAAACATAATTTTTGAGGCCTATTTGTTGAAAAAAAACTCATATTAAAAAAATATATATATGCATTATATTTTGCTTGGGACTCAGGAGGATATACATACGTAATTTATTTTTAAAAAGCTTTTTTTCTTTTTGAATAGTAATTTTATTTAACGTATACCTCTTACAAGAAATTACTTTCAGTAAATCAGGATCTTAATTTTAAAGTTTTGTTTTAAATCTCAAACTTTTCCATCGAAAACCAACTTTTCTATATCTACAACGAAAGAAGTCAGTGAGCGTAAGTAACCCACGGGCTTTGTTGACGACCGCTGTCTAGCTTTAAACCCATTTCATTTAAAGTAAAAGAAGTTTTTGTAAACAGTTCAATTTTGTATTACAATAATACTGTACATTCATATTTAAAAATATTGTTGGGACTTAATAGTTGTCAGCTTATTTTTACAATTAGAAGATTAAACTTAGTGATTTAAAACATTTGAAATTTTCAAGGGGAGCCCGAGACAGAAAACTAATGCAAGTAATTGAGCCTGAACGCAGTTAGGCACGAACGCTGTACCAATCTCCACATTTCTCTGCGATACCATACATTCGCTTCAAATACTTTACACGGAAATCAGCGTAACGCGTTTCAAATACTTTATACGGAAATCAGCGTAACGATTCCGATTTATTCAGTAACTCAAAATAATTGATATTTTACAGTACATTTTTGGAAACGTTTCCGCTAAGGACTGTAGCGTTTCTGATTTTTTTTTTTTTTTACAGTGTATTATGTAACTTTTATTTACATCAATAAGCTTCTCGCTGTGAAATGAATTTTATGCAAGTTTACTTCCGCTTATCATAATATCTAAAAGATTTTCTATATATATTTATTACAATTTTGATGTGTTTACGAGTGTAATATATTATGGGTAAGATTCGATTAATCTACTTGAAGTATTTTACAGCAAAGATATGATAAAAATTAATAAATTTTCCGTATCGAGAATCAAACCACTTTTTTTCGGTAGACTGAATAAATCCAGATTTGAATTTGATAAAGAAATGGATTAATAGAAAACTCATAGTCGGTTTCTTTAGATTTTAAAATTACTAACATAATTAAATTGGTTAAAGTTATATATGTAAATGCAGTTAACTATATTAAAAATATAGTTAACTTCCGTTTCTTATAGTCTTTTCCTTGAAATTATTTTTATGATGGCCACGATAATTATCACATGGAAAAATAAAGACAACGTTTCTAAGTTGATTAAATTTGAAAATAACGGAAAAACAAACATTTACCTTATAGAAAGATTTGCTTGAATCCCATAAAGTATCTTTCATAATAATTCACTAAATGTATTACTCACCTGTAAAGAAAATATAAAAGAATTATTAAACATAGATGCAATTATGCACATATACATTCTTTTCTATACATAGATAACTTCATATACGAACATACTATATGCATATTACAAAATTTAAAATCTTTTTCGCCATGGTTAACATTACTCTATATAAATTTTCCTTTAATAATACTCCATATATTATACCGGCTTATTAAATTAAAAACCTATTCTTAAACTAATCTATCAATCTCCATATGTAAAGGTATAAAATCTTAATCCATCTAATAATATTTATCCCAAATTGCTTAAATCTAAAAATGGTGCTAACTTCTTATATTCCTTAAATAAAACCCTTTTGTATAATTTAAATCCCTATTATAATTCATTATTATTTCCCGTGTATATTAAACCCCTTGAAATTCTTTATTTAATTGCTAAAATGCCGTAATTCCTAAATTATACCGTTCCAAAAAAACCATTTATTTAAAATCATTCTTTTATTAAAATATCAAAGTGTCTATTATAACATTTCAATGCTTTAATATTCCAGTTTTTATTCCACATCAATAAGTTCATTTTATCTTTTCTGTTAAAATTATCGTCTGGTGTTCTAAAATCTATTTTTAGCCAGCACTCTCGAGCTCAGTGCTTATATTTTATTTACACATTGTGTACCTGATTCGAGACTATAGAGTGTTCTAGAATGAATTTTTCGCGCAACGGAAGTTAAATCTCCTCAAGATTATGCCACCGGAACTGTTAATAAGACCCTCTTAAAGCGGTTATGATTGGAGAAGGGAAGTCAGGTGACTTGATGTCACTTTGCACTACAGTAACTTAAGAGGCTGGTCACTCGGCTTCCGATTTCCCCTCACTAATGTAAAATCTATGGGCATTTGATGCATTCGTGCATTTAAAATATCTCCTCGGAAAATTAATATTTTTAACTTCTATTTTCTGTGTAAACTTCCTAAAATATGTCTCTTTTTTTCTTAGTTCTCAAAATATTTCTACAGTATAGACTTAATTTTATATGAAGTGTTAAAATCTTACTCACAGTTCGCCCACTTTTAACACACAAAATATTAAATTCAGCATAGATTATAGAAATATTTTGAAAACTAAAAAAAAAAAGAGACATCCTTTAAGAAGAGTACACAGAAAAAAGATGTTAAAAATATGAATTTCCCGAGAAGATATTTTGAATATACGAATGCATCAAAAGTTCATAGACTTAACATTACGGAGGAGAATTCCGAAACTGAGTGACCAGACCCCTTAAATACGTATGTGCAGCCATATACGACGGACAGAGGAAAGAAAGAAGTTTTTCGAGGTTTAGATACTTCGAAGTTTCATTCGAAGCTTTGTTTTTGAGATATCTTGTACCCCCTAAGACGGTAATGCTCAAACCCAGTAATATTTATACGGTACCAAGTAAGATCTATGGTGCCTGAGTGACATCTTTCTCTTCGGTAACAGCATATAAAGGATATTTGAAACTCCGACTGCCACATAGAGATGATTAAATAATCATTTTACTAACGAGTTGCTTGAGCATTTCTCCTGCCGAGTTGTTTCTGATTATATAATAAAGCTTAAAAATAAAGAATTCGGCTGTTTACTTATGGAATTCACATATTTTCTTAGTGATATAACCATCCGGTCTATGCCTGTGCGTCAGTATACGGAAACCCAGATTAAAACCGATTTCGCCAGCTGCCTTTTGAGTTCCACTTTATCACATACAGATACAGAAAATCAGTGTGACTGGTTTTAACTTATTTTGGGTAAAATGGTGCACGTTATTATACTAAAACTGACAGGTAGTAAGGGATTATATACGAATTGAAAATTTTCCAACTGAGTGAAAAAATGTTCAGGCCGGGAATCGAAGCCAAGACCTTTGGTTTAAATTGTCAACGCACTACCGATTTAGTTACTTTGAGCGACAGATAGCTGACACAATTCCCTTAGACAAACTTTTGGGAATAGCATCGGTCTGTTATCTGAAGCAGCTCAACATAATATACCGCATGTAATGGAATCCCATTAAATGATGGAGTTCCATTGACTCTGCTAGAAAAATGACAAGTCATATAATACCTTTACCAATCAGTTCAAAACGAGTTAAAACAATAAAGTGTATGTACGCATCCATTGTCCAATGGAGTTCCATTACCTACGATAGATTTTATTACGATAGATTTAGCTTTTTAGAATAATAAACTGATTATATACAGTGATTTATTACGTTGTTTAAAACGCAATTCTTTGTAGACTATTCTGTGAAAATACATCTTTATCGATGACCATATGCAAGAAGTACTTTTTCACTAGGAAAATTTTTTATTAGTTTTTTTTTTTCTACTTTACTAATTTGCCTGAAAGCAACTACCATTCAAAAATATGCAAGCTTTCGTTTTTACAATTGATATTTACATTATAACAATAGATTCACAATATGCGTCGTTTCGGATGTAACATAACGAAGATTCTCACAGAGACTGATAAGTTTTAGAGTCTAAAGTGACGTCATAAAATCTAATTAGATTTGCATATAATTGAAGCACTTTAGTGATATTATTATTTTAAACTGTCAAAAATAGAATAATATATTAAACACAATTAAAAGCAAACATAAAAAATTATTTATTAAATTCATATCAATACATACGCACAAATACATTCACATGCATGCACTTAAATGTACGCTAATACATGAACATACGTATATATAGTTATACATACAAATATTTATTTATAAGTACACACACAAGCTATATATTTTCACGGGTTATACTATACGACCTTTCATATAGTTAAATAAAAATATAGAGTTAATAATTTTTGATTTCAATTTAAGCTAAAAATCTTTAATGAAATCTAGAATATAAATCAACACAAATGCACATTTTATAGCAATCTCTTATAAATATTTTTCCAAATCTTGCTCAGAAAAAATAAATTAAGTTACTTTTAAATATCATGCAGATTGTAACGGTAACCGCAGATTATTAAAAGAATTAAAACAAAATGGATAAAAAACCTTTTAAAAAAGTATCTCTAAAAATATGTATGTTTTAATACATTCAGAACAAAATTACGTAAAAAACACAGAATAGCAAGTAATTAGAATGAAAATAAGATAAAATTGATCATCGATACAAAGCTATTTGGGATACTGATCCCTAAGGGTTAAAACTTCATTAAGTGGAAACTCAATAAAAAACAGGCGTTTGAAGTGATGGTGAAGCAAAGCTATCTTTGAAAAATGAAATTAAGTATTATATGTGTACTAGCTGACCCGCCCGACGTTGCCCGGGCCCGTAATAATATTCTAAAATGAATCTGAAATTTTTATCGCAGGCATGTACAGAGGGAGCCGGTGAAAATTACCAGGGCCCGACTCTTGTTCGGTTCCAAAGTTGTGTAAAGTCAAAGGTTAAGTTTTTAATTTTTATATGTCTCATACTTTGAACTTTTTTATTCCAAATTAACTGATGAATTTAATTAAATTGTAATTATATTTTCAATAATTTAATATTTATTTAAAATCTTTATATGAAAAGCAATTATAAATACTACAACATAAAGTGTAATACTGAAAAAGAAATAATAAAATTATAAGCAAAATTACTATATATACATTTTTTTTAAAGTACCATCCAGCAAATTTATTTTCTAATAGAGTAAAGCCTGTTTATAACGGAATCCTGCAATAAACGAAAAAAAAAAGTTACAGTCCCCCCCCCCCCATCCCTAAAAAAATTCTATTATGCTTTGTTCCATTTAAATAACCTGCACAAAACGGAATTTATCACTGGTCGTTTTCGCTTCCGTCTAAGCAGGTTTTATTGTATCTTACTTCTAGGGGGCCCGTAATAATATTCTTAAATGAACCTGAAATTCGTACCGCAGGTCCGTACAGTCAAAACTACCTGTCCGTACAAAAGTACTTTTTGCGTCATGACAACATTTTGTAAACTTCTTGCTGCTGTTTAATTCGCATTTCCAATACAGTGCTTTATAGAAATTGCACGTATCACATACAGTTATGCATGCAACGGAACGTTTAAATCAGTAATTTGGATTTCAGAAGTAACGCGTGCATGCTACAGTTATTAAACCTATTTTGCCGATCGCTTAACGGCGTTCTCGATCAAATTCTATTTGGATTTCGAATCTATTTCGACTCGAATTCGGCTTCTTCTCCACTTTCAAGCATTCACTGAGATTTTTTACGGGCATTTCAAATAATATTTTGAAGCTACATAACTGCAACGAAAGATATTGTAACAAAAAAGCGAAACGTAAACAAACACAAACCCGATCGCCCTAAATCCTGCCAAAGACTCTTACATAATAACCAATCAGATGCGTTTCTCGGGCGTTGCCATTAAACAATAACAAATAATCGCGATTTCTGTGCCACGTACGTTAGCGTAATATATATATAGATAATGTAGACGACGGGCGATGGTTTAAACTTTCACAACTGAAAACTGAAAAAAAAAAAAATCCCCGTCATTTTTGTTACATTGTGTTCCCACAGAGCTTTTAATTATAATCCTGGTTTAGTTTAGGGTTTTTTTTCCCAAGAAAAAAAGATGGGTGAATTTTTCTTGGGTTTGAAACTGCTGGAGAATCTTGTCGTTGAGTTATTTAAAATGTAGTCAATATTTTGCCAATATCAGCTGGAATTAATTACTGTATCGTTTTGTAAAGCTGAATTTCGACGTTTAAAATATTGTACGATGTAGGGTGACCCCCGAATTTGAAAATGAGTGGATTTTTTGTTTTAATAATTTCCTTCAGATCCCTTTCAAGATTAACCGCATAGGACCTAATCGAAGGATTTGTGAGAATTTTCTATAATGGATCAAATATGTGTTCAGATGTTAGCGTAGGTGTTTTGCAATACATCAAAAGAAGATTGTGTGCTTTCTATTAGATCAAGTACATTTAATTTATATCCAGTGCTTTTAGCATTTTCAAAAACTGTATTCATTTATGATATCTTAAATGTGTATGGTAAAATTGCTTAATTTTAACTATTCTCTCCTATAGAGCATTTCACTATTTGGATAGAAAGCAGCTGAGCAATTTGAGTCGCTTAGATTTACTCAGGGGTGAGTAGGTATGCAAATGTATTTCTGTTATGCTTCTGATGTAAAAATTAAGTGATTCACAAAGAACACTGGTGGTCTGAGATCGGATTTTTAAGGTGCTACTTACTTACAACTTACACACTTTTCTGATACCAATAATTTTTAATAGAAATCTTTGCCTTAATTAACTGCAGAATTTCTACGTTTAAATAAGGCGGAGATTTCGATTAAAATATAGTGGAAAGCAAAAAAAAAAAATACATAAACGTAAGTGCCATGCACCTAGCGCCCTAAAAAGTCAGCCACGAGGCGCTATCGGAAAAGAATAAATTTCGCTATATTGGATTAATTATACCTTGATAATTATACTTACCGTCTCCACCACGATAAGTAGAAGTATTCTAAGTACCGTGGTCTCTACTAAAGTCCTGCAAATTGCATTAACTTCAGAATGTCAAAACTTATAGACATAAACATGGTGTCTAGGTACAGTATAATAGCTATTCGATACGGGCTGAGACCTCTTATATCATCAGATAGATAGTAACGTTTCTATCTCAAGCACGTTACGAGATACAGGGAAAATGTCAATTGCAAAGTTATAAAGAGCCCTCAATTTAATATGAAATGATGTCTTACATATAAAAATAACTTTATTAGAATCCCTAAAATGTAAGATTTTTATATCTTATCACCAGATTAAATACGTCACTAATTTCATGCCTAAATGCCGCATTATAAGGGAGACGCATGTTTGGTAATAAAAGTAACACATATAAGCCGGATACAATTTATTTTAATAAGAAAATCAAATTAAGTATGTTCGATGTATCCACCAGCGAAGATGCATTGCTGCCGATGGTAGACACAATGAGGATATACCTAACTTTACTTTCGTATGAAAATAAACTGTGCCTTGCTTATATGTGTTAGATTTATTAGTAAATTTGTCCTCATACAGTTAAGCATTTGCATTCAATTAGTGGTGTATTTAAGCGAATGATAGGATATATATAAAAAAAATTACTTTTCAGGATTTTCTCGTATCTGGTACCGTTTTCGAGATAGGGGCTATGCAAATATAACGTTATCATTTTAGGGGGGGGGGGTGTCTGGCATATGATATCGTAGCATATCTCTACGGGGAGGGGGAGTTTGACTTTTGATATCGTTATCATTTCTGATCCAACCAAAATTTTCCTTTTTTATTTGTAACTTGGTAACTTTTATTTGTAACATCAAAATAGTATGTTCATTACGACTATCTTTTACAATTGTTATAAACGCACGTTGCAATTATCTGTTTTTAGTCTATTATCTATTTTTATGAAAGTACAAAATTATTACTAAAATCATTAAATGATTATAAAATTATTTATTCCAAAATATGGAAAACCCCAAACTTTGGAATTCCTATTCTTCTGTATGCATGTATAATCCGCTGTTCGAGAAACCATATGCGAAGTATGTTTGAAATGGTACTTGTGTTTACTACTAAATAAAATAGAAAGAATGTTGTCCACCTGTTTTGTGGATAAAAATTTATTTCATATATAAAGTGACATTTTATTGACTTTTCTTCCTTGGAATCAATAAAGTATGCGAAAAATAAATACAACCATATTTGTATGTCACTCCAAGCAAAAGAAGAAAAAATTTCCTAAAATCAAAAGAATTTTTATGCATTGATAACGATATCATTACCGGCGGGGGGGGGGGGTCGAGGAATGATAACGTATGATATCGTAAGGGGGGGAGGGGGTCCAAAATTTCCAAAAAGTTGATAACGTTATATATGCACAGCCCCTAGGAACACTAACGCCACAGTTTACTGCTAAGTGGCGCTGTAAGCAGGGCCCAACTTAGGCTATGGGGGGCCCCGGGGCAAGAATAATTCAGGGGGACCCTTTCTATCTATCTATAGAATTTTTTTGCGAATAATGTGCAAGTAGCTACTACTAAGCTTCATACATATTGTAAGTATGCATAAATTTTGTACCCAGTACTACTCACATCTGTATACAGAGTATCACAAAAAATGGTCACAACTTTAAGAAAAAATGCTAGTATGATAATACAAGGGAAAAAAATAGATTGGTTGATACAAGTATCTCTTTACAAACTTCGCTTACCTACGTACGTTATAAGATGTCTAAAAGAAAATGCCCCAAATGCGTCATAATGAATGGTTTTAACTTGCCATGTTACGTAGAAAACGTTAATAAAGAATTTCTTTTGAAAATAATAGAATATTAAGTTGTCATAATGGAATTTTAACAATTAGTTTTCTAATGATATAGTTTGTTTTTTGCATGGGTGGCGGGGTACTGAAACCAGAGAAGGGGAGGGGCACTGCACTCCCTTCCTAAATGTTTGAAAATATATGAATTTTCGTTACTTTTGGCTAATTTTAATCATTTGGCACCTTTTAATGAAAATCTTGATTACTGTCATGGGGGGGGGGGGGGGGGTGCCTAAAAAGGGGTACCTTTGGCAGCTGCCCCGCATGCCCCTGCATAAGTCGGTCCCTGGCTGTAAGCTATCTCATAGCATAGTGCATAGGCATTTTACGACAGCTAGAGATAACATTAACGACTGTAGCTGTCGTCATCCTGGTGTAAACTGGTGAGGACAGGACTTCAGTGAGTGGGCATTCTGTATATGAACGGAGTTAATTTGTAAGGAAGCTTTTACAAGAAAATAGCTTAATTTACGTTCAGAGTCACTAACTTAGGATGTATTAACATGGCTACTTTGCACCCCGTTGTTAATTCTATTTTAATATGGTGATCTCGATATACTCATGTATGATACGGTTAAGCACTCATAAATTTGGCTTTATATATTTGTCGGTGTGCTCAATAATCTAAAATTATATTATGTGTAATAACAATTGTTAAGTTTTTATAGACGATTTCATTTTCACATTGAAACTATATTGGAATTTAATATACAGTATGACTTTAAAAATCCGGCATCATCGGGAGCGAGACTATGCCGGATTTTTGAAGGAATATCAAAAGTAGTAACTAGGAATATCAAAAGTAGTGCTATATTCTAAATGGTACCTTTAGCCATAATTTAATTCATTAATAAGTGATAATTTTGTAAGAAAAAGGGAAAATTTAATATAAAAAACTTACTTTAATTGATATTTTCTATGTTAAAGAAAAAAAAAAATCTAATAAAGAGTGAAATTATATGTATAACTTTAGTATGACTTAAAAATCCGGCATCATCGGGACCGAAACTATGCCAGATTTTTGAAGGAATATCAAAAGTAGTAACTAGGAATATCAAAAGTAGTGCTATATTCTAAATGGTACCTTTAGCCATAATTTAATTCATTATTAAGTGATAATTTTGTAAGAAAAAGGGAAAATTTAATATAAAAAACTTACTTTAATTGATATTTTCTATGTTAAAGAAAAAAAAAATCTAATAAAGAGTGGAATTATTTCTTTTCTTGTAATTTCGGAAATATCAATGTCAACCTTGTTTGCTTCAATTTTTTTGGCCGTTCTTTAACAAGTTTTATTTATTTTATTATTTTTATACAAATGAAGAATGCCTATTTCGGAAATACAGTCTTTTTTCTCATAAGCATATATTAATTCTCGTCAAATTTATGCATTTTTCTAGTGACACCTTTTCTTCTATCGGTTGTTTATCCAAGTCTTCTGAGCTGCTACTAGCATTATCGGCGGTTCTTTTTAGCATAACATCAGTGATCTCGCTGTCCGTTAAATTGCTCGTTGTCGATACATTTTAGTCAATGCTCAGCCAGTCATCTATATCCCTTTTTTCGACACTTAATGGTTGGTTGGTTGTGTTTATATCGGCCAATTATCAACATGAGGTATATAGCCCTAAAGGGGGGGGGGTGCCCTCCGTGGGGGTCTTTCTAAGGGAACCTACCCCATATTAACGCTTGGAAATGCAAGGTTCGAAGAAAACCACGAAAACTCCGAACGATTAGGCCGACGAGCGCGATTGGGTTCGAACCCAGCACCTCCCGTCTACCAGCTTCCAGAGCAGAACCTCTCGGCCACTGGTGGGGCCGACACTTATTGATATTAAGATTTTGCGTGTTCAATCAGCTCAAAAATTGCGGCCTTCTTCACGGGAACTGTGCAAACCTGAAAATTCTTCTTCCTCATTGATGTCGCCGTTGCCGAAAATTCGTTCTGGAGATATATTGTGCCATGCATTCGCCAAAGTTGTTAAAAAAGTTGTTCCCGTTGCTAAGCAGCAGTTCAGCTCCCAGAAATTTTTTTCAGAAAATAATCGCCTCTAATAAATGAAATTTTTTTTTACATTTTTACTCTCGATCTTGAAGTTTTTTAATTCACAAAGAATTGCTATTTTTCTTCTCCCATAACATAAAAGTGTAAAAGATAAAGGAAGGGAAAAGATGGTTTTGATGCCGGATTTTTGAAGTTGCTGGATTTCTGAATGCCGGATTTTTGAAGTTATATTGTATATTTAAAAATGATTATATTTCTCTCGGAAATAAATTTAGACACTTACAAATTTAGTGTAGCTGGTCGATTGAAATGATTTAGTTCAGTGTATCCCAACCTCAGTGAATTCCCCTTTCGTTTGACAAACCTTTTTTAGAATGAATTTCTACGTTGCAGCATCTTAGGCCAAGCTTGCACATGTTATGTCAAACAAATTCAACGTGTATCGAAATAATTTTACGGAGGGTGAAGGGTTGATAGTAAAGAAATGTAAAGTGATATCTTTACAACTATGCAATGTCCATGGAATGAAAATATATTTTTAATCTTTGATATTTACAATAATAATCAATTTATTTTCAACTACTACCCAAACACGTGGCATTGTCAATACTTGGCATAAATAATCGCATATAAATTTCGAAAAATCAAATCATTTTGCGATACAAGAGATTTTATAATGTCGAGAGAATGTAATATTGAAGCAATACAACCAATACAACCGATACAACCAATGACGTTTTGCTATTATATGAAATTTAAATATTGTAAAAGCACTTATTTTCGCGAGACGTAATTTTCGCGAAAATGAAGATATCGGTGATTTCGCGAGCTGAAAATTTCGCGAGTTTTATATGAACAGAGCAGTAAGTTGAAAAATCCCAAAACTACCTAACAGAACCCCTTTTCTTTAAATTTCTAGAGGAAAAAGAATCTGTGGACCTGCGAATATCACGACTAAAACCGATTCACGCTCTTTGGCTTGTTCGAAAATTTAACGATGAAGCCAAATATGAGATAATTTTGAATGTCTTCAAAGAAGCTGTTACAAATATTGTAAGTGAATGGGCTGCATTCTATTAGTTGTATTATTGTTTTTATTAAAGAAATAGTTGTATAGTATTCAAGAAATAGTTGTAGGTATTCAAGAAATTTTTGTACTTATTTCTTATTTAAGTAACTGTAATCATTAAATTGTGGATAAGTGACAAATTTCTGATTGTTTATTATTATTTGAGGCGAAGAAAAATATTTCGCGAGGCTTATATTTTCACGATTACGACAGGCTTACGAAAATTAAAGCCTCGCGAAAATAAGTGCTTTTACAGTACTTTTAGGAGTGAACACCTTCATAGATTCTGTACATTTATTCCTTAATATTTTTGTTTAAGGTACTGCTTAATGAGTCCCGACGAAATATATACCGGGTGTCCTAAAAAGGACTGACTGATTTTAAAATTCAATATCTTGCAAACGGTGACAGATATTTAAAAAGTTCTTGCAGGAGGGTTATGCATAAGATCAAAAGTTTTTTTTTTACAGTGTTTTTCAATTTTAGTTCGAATTACAAACAATAGATGGCGCTGTAAGCAATAGGCGCTAAATACGGGCTCGATGTTTTAGCCTTTCACTTCTTCCATACGGAAAAAGGAGGATGAAATGTATTGAGAGTGTCCCGAAGTGCCAAAAATCAAGCCTGAATTTAGCGTCTATTGATCGCAGCGCCATCTATTGTTTGCTATTCGAACTAAAATCGAAAATCACTGTAAAAAAAAAAAAAAAAAAAAAAAAAAACTTTTGACCTTATGCATAACCCTCCTGCAAGAATTTTTTAAATATCTGTCACCGTTTGCAAGTTATTGAATTTTAAAATCAGTCAGTCCTTTTTAGGACACCCGGTATATATGTAGTAAATATAACAATACATATCAACGTTATTCAATAAATTACTTTAGGCTAACTTTCATTCAAAAGCTAGATATTGGAGATCGTGCTGGGAACAAAGACTTTAAAAATACCTTTTTTTTCTGGTTGGGATTAACTTTTATCAGAGAATAGAATCTTAATCTGTGCAATTCAAGTACTTAAACAAAGCTTTGTTGAAGTTTATTTATTATTAATTAAATTGTATTGATCCACTGTAAGCGGAAAATTTCTCTTTGGATTTAAGTTGCAAAATAATAATTTTACAATGAGATGAAAAAGAGATAAAATGTGAGATAAAGATAAGAGATAACAGGTTCCATGATTTCGCTGCTTCTGGCGAGAAAAATATTTTACTTATTTTTATTTTTTAAATACATTTATAAAATCACTTTAACGAAAAAAATTACGTTCTACCAGGTGAGGATAAAAATAATACTGAACTTTTTTTTCCTGGATGTATGAATGTCAGGAATATTGCGGATTTTTAAACAATATTGTTATTTCATTGAATTTTTTTTTTTTTTTTTTTTGGCCCCACCAGTGGCTGAGAGGTTCTGCTCTCGAAGCTGGTAGACGGGAGGTGCTGGGTTCGATCCCAATCGCACCCGTCGGCCTAATCGTTTGGAGTTTTCGTGGTTTTCTTCGAACCGTGGATTTCCATGCGTTAATATGGATTAGGTTCCCTTAGAAAGACCTCCACGGAAGGCACTCCCCCTCGGGCCTATATCCCTCGTGTAGATAATTGGCCGTCAAAAATCAACCCAACTCAACCCAACCATTGAATTTTTTTCCGATGAATATAATGATGGCGTAATATATGGTCGAAATACTATCAATATAACCAATAATGACTTACTACTAGAGTAAAATTTAGATAAAATAAATGCTTTGAAGAGTCAATATCTTCGTCTTTTTTCTTTGTAAGCTTAAATTAATTACTTCATTTTTTGCTTAATATATCTAAATAATCACACCGAAAAAAATATTAATGACGCACGCTACTGTTCAGTAAATTACTTTCGGTTAATTTTAATCTAAAAGCAAAATATTAAATCGTGCTGGGAACAACGACCACGAAAATATATTTTTTTGCTGCTGTTGTTGTTCTTGAAATTAATTTTTGTCAAAGGATAAGATCTGATACTCTATCATTCAAGCATTTATATATTTTATTTATTATTGGTTAAGTTGACTTGATTCATTTTAATCGGACAATCTTTCTTTCGTTTCAAATTCCAAATAATAATTTTATAACGAGTCGAAAGAAAAAAGAAATGAAGTAGAAGATAAAGATAAGCATGATTTTATAATCAGGTAATGGTTTTGATAATTTCGCTGATTCTGAAGAGTAGAAAGTATTTCTTTAAAAAAAAAATTACAAATTCTTTCGACTGAAGAAAAAGATGATTATCTCTATATTTATTAAAAAAATAAGTGAATCCATTTCATCATTAGATTTAACATATCAAGAAGCATAAAGAAATAGGAACGCAGTCAGTACTTACTTTATTTGAATACTTATTTTATTTAAAATTGTATTTAGTGATTATGCCCTGGTAAAATTAATTATAAAATAGAATCTACAAGCACGATTTCTCTGAACTTATTTTTTTAAATATATCCCCTACAAAATTTAGTAACTAAATATATAGGGGAAAATATTCCTTGAGTAAACTCTTTTTAAAAATCCATGAATAAAGAAATAAAGTAATTAGTTAAATAATATCATAAACGTGGATTATTATTTTTATTTTTATTTTTTATTTTATCGCGAAAAGCTTTGTTAAATAAAATAAAATAAAAGAGAAAACTAAGTTTGCGAACATTTGTCAAATATTGTAACTTAGTCATACTCTGTGGTCAAGTGAGTTTCGAGTTGGCGTGCGATCGTGGTCTCCTGAATTCTAACATTTGTGCGTAAATCTGCTTATTCTGTCTTTTCTTTGTTTCAAAAAAGTATATCTGAATCTCGGGGAATCGGACTGTCACGGTTATTTAGAGCAATGATATGATAATTAGGGACATGTGGTTGTGTAGTTGTTATATATATTGCGGTAGAAGTTAGATTCGATAAATTTAGGCGCATCTCACCCCTTCAATAAGTCAGGATTCACTGCATCTTTTGAACGTAGAAGTTTTCGTCGTGCTCTATAACTAGCGAAGTTTCCTTTTAGCTGTTTTTGAATCAGAATTTACTTTTGTAAGCTCACCAGCGTGGTTAGGTGTTATGATTCAATATTTTGAAAATAAAATTGTTTGAACCCACGGGGTTACCTTTGATAGCAATATTCTCGTATTCAAAGTCACATTTTAAGCTAGAAATATTTTATAGTGAGTTGAAGGGATTTGCTTCAGTTCGTGCCGAGCGACCAGAGAGGCCATTTTGTTTTTAACCAAGTGTTTGAATTTAGTGAGTATTTCGGGAAAGCATCCCCCTCCCAGTGTTTTAGAGTTTCAAACTTATTTTAGATCATTTTTAGTTTTAGTATGCACGCTCCACTGCCAATCACCCCTTTCATAGCTTTTGAATAAAGTGTTGTTGTTGTCAATTATGTGCCACGGCTATTTTCAAGTGAACTGCAAATCAATTTGGAAAAATATTTTTAGCTGAATATATTCACGGCATGTACATAGTTTTCAATAATCTTTTAAATAAGAATGACAAAATATTTCTCATTCCTACATACTAAATAAAATTATCAGATTATCACATCTAAGTTCCAAAGACATTCACCTTTCCCTTAAAGAGATTGAGAATCCGTGAAAAAGCTACCTAGTTCGAAGCTGGAAATGACGTTGAGAGAAAAACAATTTCATCTTTTCTTTTTCAATAACATGCACACGCAACACCAAACAAGAGGAATCACCTCCAATGTAGAGGGGCAACTTTGTGAATGATTGCCTGATTTTTTTTACATTGATTCAACCTTATGATAGCGTGCGTTCTAATTATCAGAAAACATAAAGTAGTAACACAAATGCGGGAAAAAAAAATTCCAATCAAACGAAAATTTTATCCCAATCTCTAAAACATATATTTATACATATATTGTTTTAATTTTTGGGATCCCCTAAAAAAGCAAATAACAAGAACGAAAAATAATGCGCTCAGCATAGATTATGAAACAATTCCAACACATTCAGAATGCTGTAACAAAACTTTACAATTTATTAATGCTGTTCTCAACTGCTCTGCGCAACAAGCGCAAAACGTTTTGACACATTTACAAATTCATTTTTTAACGGAAAGATATGAAATTGGAAAGCCTGACCATGGAAGCGATTTGGAATCGAACTGTTTTTTCCATTTTTTGATCAATAAATTGCCTACTGGGTTATAAGCGATTTTGATTACGTGACACGGCATTTTTCTTCCCTTACTGACTGGATTTTCTTCTTTCTTTCGGAAGTTCGGTTAAAAATGCTAACTTTGACAGTATTTTCTGAAGGATCTATTGCGTTTACAAGAAAGCGGAAAAAACAGTTCGATGACATAGTTTCTGAATTACAGCACCTTCTAGTTTCCTGCGTTTCCGAACAAAAATGAATTAAAACTTATGTAAGAAAGTTGACCCTTTGTATTTGAGAACAGCCTTAAGGTGTATTTAATATACAATTTAGAAAAAGCCTAACGCATTTGAAAAACCAATTTCTGCAATCAGCATGAATAGTACGAAAGATATCCGAATTTTCTCGAGCAGCCCTTTATATGATCTATAGATTCACATGTATATTACATAGTATGCTAAAAGTTAGTTCAATTAAACGCATAGAATAGTTCGAATTTCCCATTCAGCAATTTCTGCCAATAAACGGGAATGCACTTGAGATCTTTTGTGTAGCCCCGTATATGATCTATAAAATTTATAGACATCCGAATAATGTGCAAAAGCGTAGTTAAATTTTAAAACGTGTATTACAACTGCAAAGCATTTCCAGCAACTATTCTTCATAGGCAGTACTGTTGAACTGTAGCCAAATACTTTAGTGTGTCCCTGTAAATGAACGATACGTTATATGCACACCAGATCCTACGGTAAGCATTTTGTAATACACCTCAGTGATATATACAAATTTCAATATATTTAAAATAGCGTAATATTATTAAAATTCACCACAAACGATTTTCCCCCATAGGCCGTAATGTAAAGGAATTCTTTTGAGTGTCCCTGTAAACGAACCATAAATGCTACACACTTCATTTTAAATACCGAAAACGCCATCGTAAACACCAATAACATATATCAATTTCATGGCAATCTGACAATATTTACGTGAGTTAGAGCACGTACGGACAGACAGACGAACTGAATTCATAAACACTTTAATTGTTTTGTAAAGTGTTAAAAAACTGCACCTTTTTACTACAATGTGAATTTTTATTGATGGAAATTTTGCGCTTGAATTTATGTAGGATTTACTAAATTATTGTCGTTTGCATTTGAAATTTTAAAAAATCCAGTTAAAAGCTCCTTGCTTTTTTCTGAAACCTAAATTAAAATTAATATTCATTAGTCTAATTTTTATAACTTTTTTAAAAGTTTGACACGCACGTATTACTTTTTTCTACTTTAAAATATTGCCGTGAATAGTGCAGCTTCATTTATAGAAGTTTTTAAGATATCCATAAATTCGCAAAAATGCTCCTCTATCAGTGTACCAGAGCACTCATTTTTTATAAGAAATCTACCAGTTATTATGATATTTCACAGATAAAACACAGATTTCGCAGGTTTTTTAAAACTATTATTATATATTTTGTAATTTTCGTGCATAGAAAATTATATTAAAACTTTTTGAGAAACTTTCCTGAAAGATACGTCACTTTTATTAGAAAATGGAAAACTATTCATTTGTTCGGAAAGGCAAGTTGCGATTTTGTTCTAGCCAATTTCAGGAATGGGCTCTGGATTACCTTCAGTGAGGATTCTTAATAGCACAGCTTTTCAATGCCGACGTCACAAATAATCATAAGTATCACAATTACAATAGAGACCTAATTCCGATATCTTTAGCTCTTCACTTTGTGACTTCACTGTGAAGTTACCGTGACCAGTTTTTTAGTCACGCGGCTCAAGGCAGCTATAAAACAACGTAGATTGTAACTCATGCACAATACGGAACATATTGATATCATAGCGATATCCTTGTGACTCATTTTACAAGTCACTTGACGACAATGTAGACAGTAAGAGTTGCATTTCGGTCACGGTGCTTTCGTAATTTGGCCACATGTGACTCTCGGTGTTGTCAGGGATTTTTGAAAAGAAGAGTAGTCAAAATTACGAAAAACTTAAAATCCTTGCTTATCTACCTCAAATGTGCCAAGTGCAATACTGATGTTTCTAACCAACTTGTAATCACAATGCTAATAACTGTACTGAGTATACATTTATTTATTATTTCTTTTAAGACGTGTGAAAATTTTACGCATGTATTTTTTAGATCAATATTCGAAATTATTTTACAGTTAAAAATAATTGGGATATTATTTATGAACGATTAACTATAATAATTACATTTTTTTTTTTTTAAGAAAGAAAACCGTGGTCACGTGTGGTAAAGTGATACGATGTTCTCTTTACATAGATGTTGCCAATAAATTCTATAGAAAAAGGTACAATAAATCTCCCTTAATCCTGACTAATAGGGAAGGAGTGTCATGCTGATAAAAGATTATCCGTATTAATGATATGAAGCAGTATAAGTTCACGTATATATTTTCATTGATGCAATTTTTATAGGAGGTATAAATAGTTGGGATGTTAGAAATGATCGGAAATTATTTTGATGCATATAAAAGTACTGTAGGCCAAACAAAAATAAAATAGAGAAAGACAACTATTAAACAAAAGACCATAGAAAAGTAGGATGTAGTAAAAGATGATTCAGGCGTGGCATTTAAAACAATGTAAAATTTTCAAATAAAAAAGGTCACATAATTAATTTGTATTATTATTAATTTTTTTTTTGTATGCCTCGCATAATTTATAAACTAATTCTTCGATTTTAATATGTATTTATACACACACTGATATATAAAGATTCCTATATAGCACAGTTGAATTTTAATTAATTTCTTGGATATCTTAATTTATTTCAATTATCCTGTATTTTTACGATATTTTATAAGGAGCCATTTTATAAATTTAATGTAAATATTTATATTGTCATTTTTTAGGCTTTGTGCTGACAATATTTGACGAAATCAATATCTTTACTATGAATTGTGCTTTTGAAGCTCTTCTGAAAGATCCATAACATATATGCATCTTATTTTTAATTCACCTTCCTCGGTGTTTCAGATTTTTGCATTATCTTTTCCGTTTAATTTTACACATATGATTTCATTTTAATTACACACGTGTGTGTGTGTGTCTCCCTTTTAGGCCTAAAACCGACAACATTCGACGAAATAACATATTTTTATTATGAATTATGCTTATGTAGCTTCTCTGACTAATCCATAAGGCATTTCTAAATTCCTGTGTTCATCTTTTGAATTATCTATTTTTACATTACATTTCTGATTTCGATTAACAAACCATAAAATAGAAACAGCAAATTTTTATTATATATATATATATATATATATATAATCACACACACACATGTATACCGGGTAAGTCAAAATGAATATAGCGATTACAAACGGGTATAACTATTTAATGAAAAATAATTTATTGACAAGATTAACACAGAATGTAGACGGAACTTCAAAATTTTGTATACATACGTCATAGATGTTTTATGTGACTTTCCTTGGTCACACAGACAACATCTAGGCAGTAGTCCATTTCACGCCATGCATTCTGAAGCATTTGTTCAGTCACCGACGCAAGCGTATTTACAAATGTGTACTTTAAGTTTTTCAGTTGTTTTGGGCATGGGAGGCACCCTGTCTTTCATATAACCCCATAAAAAAATCGGCCATTTTTACCGCCATAATTGGCCATTTTTACTAATGAGACGGCCGCAATGAACAGATTTCTTGTCATTGCAAAATTTCAAATCGCGCATGCGTAGGCTTCCGCTTCACTGTACCTGCGCCTTACGTAAAGAAATTTTGAAGTTCCCTCTGCATTCTGTGTTAATCTTATTGATAAATTATTTTCCATTAAATAGTTATAGCCGTTTGTAATCGTTATATTCATTTTGACTTACCCTGTATATATATATATATATATATATATATAGGGGAAGAGAGAGGATTCTTTCGATGGTGTAACCTATTACTTTCACAGAATCCAACAATGGCATATTTCTCTTCGTTATTAGGTGCGTTCGTAATTATATAAATACGTAGCACCTATAGTCGTCGTTCAGTCCGTCCGTCTCTCTGTCCGCATGTAACAGAGCAAAAACTACCCAACCGAATGGTCTGAAATTTCAAATATATGATTGTTGCAAAATTTTGTCGATCCATTTCAAATTTTATGAAAATCGGATGTATAGTTTAATTACAGGGACAGTCAAATTTTTTTCTTTACATTGCGGCCAATGGGAAAAATTATTGCAAGTGGATTTTAATGATATTAGAGCCTTCTGAATGATCTGAAATTTTAAAGATATAATTGTTGCAAAATTTTGTCGAGCCATTTCAAATTTTAGGAAAATCGGATGTATAGTTTAATTACAGGGACAGTCAAAAGTTTTTCTTTACATTACGGCCAATGGGAAAAATTATTGCAAGGGCATTTTAATGATATTACAGCCTTCCGAATGGTCTTAAATTTTAAAGATATAGTTGTTGCAAAATTTTGTTGAGCTATTTCAAATTTTAGGAAAATCGGATGTATAGTTTAATTACAGGGACAGTCAAAAGTGTTCCGTTACATTACGGGAATGGGAAAAAAATATTGGAAGTGCATTTTAATGATGTATCAGAATATGCACTTTATGAAGTGCAAAAAATTATACATTCAGTACAATATGGGGTGCAAAAAATAATTATAAAACTTGTTATAGTACGAACGCACCTCATTTGCCACGTTTGACGAGCAATTTCCAACTTGTTATTATTATTATCATTTTGTTTTTCTACACTCTAATTTTCATAAAAAAGGATCAATCTCCACGAAATTTGAATATATTTTCAAAGCGCACAGTGTTATTTTACATTATAAAAATTATCGTATCGTGAATAGCTTGTTTTGTAACGACACGTAAAAATATTATTTTTCGACCTACCACTGCGGGCAAACATGAAGTACGCCGGCAACAATGTGATTTGAGTGCACATGGCAATGAAGGCATGTCACATAAAATACTTTATTGTGCTAAAACATTTCATTAGTTGTAAACCAACTGGCAATAAGTAAATGTCAGTTGAGTAAGTTAAAGAACAATCACTTGTAGTTGGTTTTATTTTCTCCTTAAAAATAACTTGTTAAAAGTATTTATGCATCGAATTAATTTGGTCTAATGTTTCATAAAAGCCTGAAAATTAAATATTTTTCGATGTATCAATACAAATTAACCCTTTCAGAGGCAAAGTACTTCTGACGCAAAAATGTGGAAATGATAGACTAGCACCAGGATTTATAAGAAAAATTATATGAAAATACAAATGTAAATAAGTGCGAGTAGTACGTCAAAATTACGTCCATTACTAATCATATCATAACATTAAAATATTTATTTGCTTAAAAGACGTTATAAAAACACATTAAAAGTAAATTAAAAGTAAATTAAAAGCATAGATGAATTATACAAATATAAATAAGTGCGGGTAGTAAGTCAAAATTACGTCCATTACTAATCATATCATAACATTAAAATATTTATTTGCTTAAAAGACGCTATACAAACACATTAAAAGTAAATTAAAAATAAATTAAAATTATAATATATAATTTTTTTTTTCATATGCATTTGTAATTTTCTGTATACATTCTGACGACGACTCATAAAATGAGTTGAAACATGTAAATATAGATTTTTAATTTACTTTTAATGTGTTTTTATAACGTCTTTTAGGCAAATATATGAAAATAAGTAAAAGCTTATCTTTGCGTTCATTAAACAGAGCAAAATTTAGTTTTAAAATTCTAGTGTCATTGTGGCATTTAGGAATTAAAATTAAGCGGTATATATAATATACCGGTGCCTTTCAAGGGGTTACAGGAAAATACCCTATACAACATTATTCGCGTCGCGACAATGCCAAAAATTGAATTTGTGGCTTTTTAAGACTTTATATTTATTATAGCGTCTAGAAGATATAGTGTGACAATTGGCTATTCAAAAAGCGCTGAAAAATGTAAACCAATAAATGGCGGGCTATGCTGAAAGAAAAACGTCGATCGCAGCGACATCCGGTAGTTCAAACGTAAACATTGTATAAGGATTGAGTTGAGAAAACGTTTCGGATGGTGAAGAGCTGGCAGTTGTTGTTGTAATCGACAATTATCCTACAGCATTGTCCGACATTTATTGTTTAATTTTTTTAGCACTTTTTAAAGTATATTCGGCTGCCACACTAGATCTTCCAAATGCCATAACTTAAAGTGTATGCTTACACATTACAGTTAAAAATCTGCGCAAAATTATGGAGTACAGTAGTAACAAGGAACAACGCGTTGAAACTAAACTTCCGTGTTGTTGGAATAAACATAATGAATTGAAAGGAAAATTACTGACGATAACTTCCCTCGTCGTTTGACAGCAGCAGTACACTTTTTTTTCTTTTTTTTTTTGGGGGGGGGGGGGGCTACTGATGGAAAAGCTCTTTGAACATTTTTTGTATCACTCTCATACTTTCATGTTGTTAAATATTTTCGTTTTTAATTATTTTTACAGAATCTATCATTCAATGTTAAATATAAATATATATATATATATATATATGGATTCAGAAACATTGGAGTAAATTATTTAAATTTTTGTATTTATGTTCAAAGGTTATATTTTGTGAATTATGATAATCTTTAGTTGTTTTTGATATAATGAGACGAAACGTTATTAAACCAAAAACATAATTTTGGACAGAATGATATTTTCAAGGCATTGTTCCTAGTTGACTAGTATTTGACCAATTGAAAAGCAAGAAGGTTTGAAAAAAAAGTTCGGAACTTCTCTTGTCAGAGAAAATTAAAGAAAGCAGTGGCGCACCCAAGATCAAGCTTTGGAGGAGGCTAGCCTATTTTAGAGCTCTATATGTGCTCAGATATGGCCCACCACACCGGACGAACTCGGTCCAATTTTCTTACATTTCCTTCGAAATGGACGAGACGGGTCGAGCCCGGACATTTAATTTTTTCTGTTGACTTGAACGGAGCTGCAATCAGATAGCGAAGCCAAGGGGAGTTGGGGGGGGGGGAGGGGGGGGCTTTGAAAATTTTTGAAGAGGCTAATTCGGAAGGCTTAAACATATTTCATAATATACATATTGTTTTAATAAGTAAATATTAAATGTGTCAATATTTTAAATTTCATAAGAAAAAAATTTGGGACAAAGATCAATATTTTTCAAAATTTCCATTTTTCTAAGGACTTATTAAAAATAATAAAAACAACTTTTTATAATTTTAGAAAACTTTAAATATTTAGTTTAATCTCGTCGTCTGGGAGGGGCTTCAGCCCCCTTAGCTCCACCCGTGGGTGCGCCAATCAAAGGAAGTATTACTTTGCTTTCAAATTTCTTTTTATGCATACATTTTTTTAGGGGCTGTATTTCCGTAGAGTAATAGATATCGTAACTAATAATCGTTGTAAGAGATAATAGTAGTAATAGATAACTAACATTCGTCATCTAACACGAACAACTTTTGCCTAAAATTTCTTATAATACAACACCAATTCGATTTGATGGATTTAAACTTTGCTTCTGCATTCGATGGAGCCTTATTCTTTTTTAAAGTGTAATGTAAATTAATATATATATATATATCGTTGTGGATGACTTTTGATTATATTACAGTGAATAATGATTCTTACTGGCGGCTTCAATCTGATTTATTTGATCTTGTGTTCTGAGAAACTTTGTTTAGTTTCAGTTTATTATTTTAGTCATAATGCTTGTTGTTTCCAATCTGTTATTTATTTATTTATTTATTTATTTATTTTACAAATGTTCCATGTTTAATTAGTGCATAAGCAGTACATTTTTTATACACCTTTAGCAACAAAAAGTATTACAGAGTGTGATTTTCTCATTTAATTATTTTCATAGAATTGTACAATACTACTTTACAACATCTTTTCCTTTAATCCTATTATTATTAAATTACATCACTATTTTCAATCGTTTTTAGTTTCACACTTGTTACAAAGAAGTGCAAATATAATATAAAACGGTGATGAACTGAATGCCCGGTCTTTTCAAAATGCCTTAATGAACAGCATGCGGATTTTTGTTTGTAACCCATTGTGTTTGTTTCTTTTAAGTTATCTCATTTCTCGCATTTCATAATCCACAACGAAACTTTGTGAGAGGTACTTCTCTCCTTCTTCTCAGAGGGTACCTTCGCGAGAAGTAGGGACTTACAACGACTTGGGCAACAAATCGAACAAATGTGAATTTTTAAAGTATTACAACGGCCATTTCGCAGAATGGCCACCTATTGAGAAGTTCACCTTGTTTCGGAATTAGGACGCTGAATTTGTTGATATTTTATCAATTATCGTCATGTTCTGAAAGAATATGTAAAATGTGCGCATGCCTGCGCATGTGTGTGCGTACGTATGTGATTGTGTATGTGTAAATACATATATGTATATGCATGCAAGTATTAATGTTCGTAACTACACACCGCAATGGATGATTATATTTCCCCGATTTTTCAGTTTGAACACAAAGACGACATCTTAATTTGATTAAATCGCATGATGTCAGCATAATGCTCATAGTGGACAGCACAAACTGTGCTTAAGCGATGAATTTTTAATAAATAACATTGTCGTGAATAATATAAACTTTATTTGAAATTTACTACAATGCAACTGAAGTAAAACCTGACTGAAAATAAAACCTGACTGATGAAACTGAAATCAAACGTTTAAAATAATAATGTTAATATAATCTAATTCAAACATTTAAAAGAATACTTTTTGATTGAATAAAATACTTATAAATGTATTTTATGCGAATTAAATAGCATTTTCATGTCATTCACAATTTGTTTTAAATATTCAATATCACGGAATGTTGGCGTACTTGACAGAATTGTGACATGATATCCATAATATGAAGTAACATTACAACAGCGTCCTTACAAATTTGCTAAGATATTTTTTGTAAATAAATGTAAAACTATTTCTTGTACTTTAAAAGCTGCAAAATTAAATATTTTTTCTTTGATTCCTTCTACTATTTTACTTCAACAAATTTCTATGGGAGTATATCTTATAATTTGAAAATGCTACAATCTGCTATTTCGTTATTGATTTTGTTCAATTTAACAGAACTTTTAAAAGATACAAAAGTATTAACGGTATATATAAATATTAAACAGGCATACATACAATAAATACAATAATTCCAATTGGAGTGAAAAATTAGCCAGAGCCAGGAATCGAACCCTGGACCTGGCTCTGGCTAATTTTCCCCTCCAGTTGGGATTATTGTATTTATTGTATGTGTGTCTGTTTAAGATTTATATATACCGTTAACAGTTGAATACAGGCCTGATTTATGTGTGTTTTATTATATATTGTAGGGTGTGCGTGTTTTATTATACAAAAGTATATTATAAGTTGTTTTGCAGTATACAAAGCAGTACCTTGAAAATTAATGATTATTTTTTAAATGTTTCTTAAATAATTCAAAGAATTTTTTTGTTTGTCTGCACTTTTTTATTGTTATTTCTTTGAACAAAAAAATTACAAAAAAAAAAACAAAAAAAAAAAACACGTAAAACGTTGAGGGGAAATATTTTCAGTAAAGAAGACACATAGGGGAAATCGTATAGTCTTGGTGAAACAGGATACCCAGAATTGAGCAATATCGAAAATACATGTATTTGAAATGTATTTTCAAAATACATTTGTATTTTGTATTTTAAACTGACTAAACAAAAGTATTTTGGCAATGTATTTTGGAATGATTTTTCCAAGTATTTTGTATTTTGAAAATACTCAAAATTCATTTCTGCAGATTTCAAGCTGCTGCATTTAAACCGCAAATCTAAGATTCACAAAGGCAAAATACGCACTTGTCTGTTTTGTCTAGTCTTACAGGATTCCTAACTACTGGTACGATAAATGTTTCTGTTCTGTTGAAGCATTTTTGCTGAATGGTTACAATTCTAACGTTCTAGTTTTTATAGTGCTAACACTGGTGTGAGAATGACAAAACTACTGCGTGATAAACAGGAAATATCATTTAGAGTTTTGCTGTGTATTGAATTTTTAAAGTACACTTTTAACCCTCCGAGCGTCTTGGAAAAGGGTAAAATTGTAATGTTGTTTTCTTTGCATTTTGTTTTAAATGCTAAGAAAATATGATTATTTCAACATAATAAAAAAAAACTCAATTACAAATATGAATGTAATCTTTCAGAGTATTAATCATTCTTCAATGTATTTAAAATTCATTAAATCTATAGAATTATATTATCTTAAATATTGCTTGTATTGCTGTGAAACCTGGAGCTTAGTGAACGGAATATTACGCCCCAAACACTTAGAGGGTTAAAGCACATTTTTAAAGCACACAGATTTTTTTTTACCTGTAAAAAAAAATCTGTAGTTCTACAGATGTAAAGTTACATGCTTACTAAACTTTCATCGGTAACTGCACAAAAAAAGCTGTAAACCTACAAAACTAGTTTTTGTAAAGCTACATAAATCTGTAGCTTTACAAATGAATCTGCTAAAATTATAGTAATCTTACTAAAATTTTATCTGTAACCCTGGTTGCAGTTACATGAAAAGTTCTAGGCATACCAGTTTCCTAAAAAATTCTTAGTAACCTTACAGATTTTTTGATTTTCGGTGCAAAACTGTACCTGTTACATGAATGTTTGTTATTGCCGTTACATAAAAAGTTCTAGGAATCCCAGTTTCCTAGAAAAATTTTAGAAACTTTATAGATTTTGTTTTACAGTGTACGATAGAAATTTAATGCAGTTAGTTATTTTGAAGACTCGTGAAAGAATGGCTAATATTTCTACAGCCAGAGTTGGGAAAATACATCGAAAAACCATTTTCGATACAAAATACATTAGTTTTACAACTTAAATACAAAATACTTTCCAAATTTCAAAAATTCAAAATACAAAATACAGGTATTTTGAAAATACATTTAAAATATAAAATACATTTTAAAAAAAATATGCATTTAATTGCAATACTCAAATACAAAGCTGGTTTGCAAACTAATTAATTTTTTAGTAATTATAAATTTCCAAATAAAAAAGGAAAACCAGTTAAAACTCAACGAAATATAACGAAAACAAAACTGAAAGATTGCAGCAACAATGTGTTTAAAAGTGAATAAAAGTTACAAGAATAATAATTAATAAACTTCCCTTTAAAGATAGTTATTTACTAGGAATAACTTGCATCAACTGATTGTGATCCGATAAAGAATCTCTTTCAGGAGGCATAGGATGAGAGATCGACCGAAAATTCGGTTTCTTTCGGCAAAAATGCTGCCGAAAATTCGGCCGAACCAAAACTATCTGTATTCCAAAAATCTCGTTTCGTCGTTCGGAATTTTTCAACATTATTCATTGATTTGAGCAGTATCGGTTCAAATGAGACACTCTTTATTTATTGGTATGCACTTCACGGTGTATAATTATCAGTCATCACACGACTGACTCAAGACATGAGTGCAAATTATGAAGCAAGTAATGCATATATGACTCAACTTTGAAAACGCTTTTCACGTGCTCATTAAACAGCAGGGTTAACAGCAATAGAATTATTTTAGTTTGAAATTGCAGAAGTGCTTCGAAAGTCCTTGAGAAATTTCTAGTATAAAAGATGACCATTTACCAAAATCATTATAAAAGATAAATCGAGGTATGTATATCTAAAACATTTTTTAATTAGAAAATCATACTTATAAAGATTATTCTGTGTTATTGATGAATTAATTACATTTTATTTTATATGAAAATAAAAAGTTATCGTGAGAGGCACAGAGAGTCAACTTGGGCCACACATTAACTAATTATATTATCTACACACATATAATTAATTAATATTTATGTATATTTATGTATGTAAAAATGGCTTAAAAATTTTTTTGAACGTTTTCATTTTCGTTTTCGGCCGAAAATAGGAATATTTGGTTTCGCTTTTGGTCTTAAAAGCCTTTTTCGATCTATCCTTACATAGGATAGCGATAGCATCGCCCGCTATTGAGTATTCGAAGCCAAAATTGAGACAGCATTGATTTTCAGAAAAATCATTAAAAGTTTGGTGCTATTCTATTTAATAAGTGCAGAAGTATAAAAATCTCTGAAATCCTAAAAAACACAGCACAAGAAAAAAAATCATCTGTAAGGCGATATACACCAAAATGTCATCCACACTAACTGAATATGATAAAGTCTGTGCTTTAGTTCTTGAGATGAGCTCTCACGGCACATCCTCCAACTTCCGATCTTTTAAAAATCAAATAAATGCACTACGAACCAGAAAATTTGTTTTAAAATGTACAATGTAAAGAAAAAAAATCATCTGTAAGGCGATATACACCAAAATGTCATCCACACTAACTGAATATGATAAAGTCTGTGCTTTAGTTCTTGAGATGAGCTCTCACGGCACATCCGCCAACTTTCGATCTTTTAAAAATCAAATAAATGCACTACGAACCAGAAAATTTGTTTTAAAATGTACAATGTAAAGAAAAAAAATCTATAGAGTTACTACAGTTTTTCTAGGAAACTGGGATTCCTAGAGCTTTTTATGTAACGGCAACAACAAAAATTCATGTAACAGATACACTTTTGCAGCAAAAATCTAAAAATCTGTAAGGTTGCTACGAATTTTTTAGTAAACTGGAATGCCTAGAACTTTTCATGTAACTGCAACCAGGGTTACAGATAAAATTTTAGTGAGATTACTGCAATTTTCGCAGATTCATTTGTGAAGCTACATATTTCTGTAGCTTTACCAAAAACTAGTTTTGTAGATTTTTTGTACAGTTACAGATGAAAGCTTAGTAAGCATGTATTAGTAAGTTTACTAAGCCACCTATTGAGCGACATACATTAAAAGCTAATTGGCAAGTATTTCTGTTCCGGTCTATATGCAGTTTGATGAAATTCTGTATATTGGTTCTTACAATATAGCTATCATTGAAAAAAATAATTAAGTATAGCGGTGCCATCTGTTGAGCGATATAAACCCAAAGCTAAGATATACCTAAATCTATCTTAATCTGAAGTTTGATGTATTATTAAACCTCATGCATTAGTTCTTGAGATAGAGTGACCAGAAAAATTGTGTCATACACAGACTAATAGACAGACACACATTTCCCAAAAATAATTAAATCGCATTCAAGACATCTCGAAACGTGTAAATCAAGCAAAAAACGAAAATCGAAAATTTTCAGGATTCCAACACTTTTTTCTTATGTATTAGAAGAATGTAAAAATAAATCAGTCTAGTATCAATCTTTTCAATCATTCTTTTTACTTTCTTCTATCTTTCCAAGAAGAAAGTACTAGATTCGTGAAAATTTTCGAATTCCGTTTTTCGACGAATTTACACGTTTTAAGGGTCAGAGATCCCGAAAAACATGCTTTTACAAAATATCTGTCTGTCTGTATGTGACACAAATTTTGTGGGCGCTCTATCTCAAGTAGTAGTGCAGGGAATTTAGTAAAACTTCAGATTCAGTTAGACCCCCAATATAAATTGGTGCTGATTACTTTTAGGTGTAAATCGCCCAACAGAGGTGGCGCTGCTATCCTGCATTATTCATGATTATTGCAATAGTTATATCTCAAGAACTAATGCTCGCATTTTCATCAAACTTCAGATTCAGTGAGTCCCTGATACAAATTAGTGCTGTTTAATTCTTGGTGTAGATCGCCCAACAGTTGGCGCTGTTATGCTACATGTTTCATGATTTCCACAATAGTTCTATCTCAAGAACTATGGCATAAATTTTCATCAAACTTAAGATTCAGCTAGTCTCTGATATAAATAAATCCTGATTAGTTTTTGGTGTAAATCGCTCAACAGGTGGCGCTGATATGCAGAATTTTTTTATGATTTCTGCAATAGCTTTATCTCAAAAACTAATGCACGGATTTTCATCAAACTCCAGATTCAGTTAGGAGTTAACATAAGATGTCGTTGTAATGATTTTGGTATAAATCGCCTAACCGGTGGTGCTGCTATATGCATTTTTCAGGAAGTATTAACATGTATGAGATCGAAGAAAGTTTTGGATTGCACATCCGACTAGTTTAGTATATGTCTACAAAAGACATTTTAAAATAATCCGATATATACCGAATATGATACCGACTAAAATTGTTTAAATTAAATTTTTACTTTTTATAAAATTCGCGTGTCTTTATCAAGAGCTCATAACTACGCAATATGTTTTAGTCTTTAAACTAATAAAATATTTGGGGCACAATTTTTCGATTATGGTACTTTCAGAAATAATGTATACGAAATTTAAAATATGTATTACTAAATGCAAAAATATAAATGAAAAACTTAGATAATTTTTAACACACGTTGAATTATTATTATTATTATTATTAACGAATGATTATTATACGAATTCTTCGTATAAAGTACTTTTAAAATTAAAACACTCAGGTGAAATATCAAATCATATGTAAACGAAAAGAAATAATAAATCGTTTAGACTTACTATGAATGTCTTGAAACTTTTAATATAGAGCAGAAAATATTTGAAAGCTCTTACATTCATAAAAAAGAAAGCACTTATAAAATGTTCATAAAAAGTAGGAATAATTCTAATGCAGAATTTCCAAAGTCATAAATTTCATTTTTTCATAGTCAAATCGTTCTTTTAAAAGTTTATTGCAGCAATTTTTGTTACGGTTGCTGTCTAATGTATTTTTATACAAAATTCATTTAATTAATCAAACAGGCGAATTTTTAAGAAATCTTATTTCGATATTTTTAAATAAAACTACTAGACCTGAAAAAAATTGATCTCTTTATATCTGTAGTTAATGCAATGGGCAACTGTCGGTAACAGAGCGCTGCACCTATGTAACTCTGAAAGATCCTTCGGTCTATCGCAACACATGTTTATTTTTCCTTGTAATTCTCACAGCAACATTAAAAATGCATTTTGAGTATTTTCAAAATACAAAATACTTTGTAAAATCATCAGAAAATACATTACAAAAATACTCTGATCTTATCGATTTAAAATACAAAATACAAATGTATTTTGAAAACGTATTTCAAAAACATGTATTTTCGATACTGGCCAACTATGTCTACAGCTACCGATGATAATGCATCGAGTGAATTAATGAATTAGGATAATTCATGCTAGACTATATTAGACAGGAAAAATTTTAAATAATTTCTGTTTACAATGATGATAAAGTAAAGACCAAAGTATAAAACAAGATCCACCGTTGTAAATGGAACTTTTGAAGCCACAACTAACTTTAAAATACATTTAAAGGTAAGATTTTTGTTTTATAGCGTTATATTGATTGAAACATTATTTTGTCTAGTTCCTTTGTATTCATTGTATCAAAATTCTATCAAAGGTATAATTTACCTCACTCGTGATATTCATTTAATTGAGAGCTAATTTTATTACATTAATAGTTCTATTTATTGATATATTTATTACTGCAAATATAGTATGTATATGTTTAAATACAGTTTTACTGTATAAATGAAGAGAATATTCAATATGTTATGAATATTTAAAGTCATTTTAATACTTTGACTTATTCAAGAATGAAGGATCTTTAAAACAGACCATGATGAAGAGCTATGCATTGACGTGCGACACTTTTAATTTATTAAAGACTAAAAGAACATTACTAAAACGCGCTACTAAAAAATTAAAACGAAATTCGAAGCATTAACAAATTATTTATATTTTTTAACCGACTTCTAAAGAAGGAGGTTATGGAATTCATTTATATCAGTTTATAACCCTTGAACTGCCACTTCGATTTTCAATCTCGCTCTCACTCTTTTTTCTTTCTTTCTTTCTTTCTTTTCATTTATTTATTTATTTTTTTTTAGAAAAGTTACAGTTTGCAGGTAACCACGTTTCGATTTCACTAGGACAATAATATAGACTTTTTTGGTTTTATAACCGTTAACTTTCATAAAAATTATGTTATCGTCAAGAAATTTTAATATATCATCGTGTACTGCACGTCCGAATGAGCGATATAAAATAACAAAAGGAATTTAAATGAATGTGAATTACAGTTCTGTACCAGGTAAGTAACCAGATTTTTCCCGAACGCAAATCAACCTGCGGTGCCGTTTGGTTTGGGTGGAAGCTAATTTTTTTCGTTGCGGGCCGGGTTAGAGTTAGCTTTATCCGATTACGGGTTCAGGTCGGTTCTGGTTGACTGTACTTTTTAAAAATCTTAATAAAATGTACTGGGGGACATATATGCTCTGTAGATTTAATCTCCTCTTCTGAGCAGTTCCTCTTAGGCTGTGAAACCAGAGGTATGTTTATTGATTAAACAAAGAATATACAGAGCTTTCTAGAAATAATCCAGATGGTATACGGCGTAAACCTCCATATATTCTCCACTATAACCCTGATTTGGTAACGTATTTAAAAATAAATCTCACTATAATGTTCCAAATGAAAAAACTAGTATTTTTCAAACCATTTACTATGCAAATATACAAGGTCCGGAATTTACGAACTCGGCTCGAACGTAGAAAAATCTTTTTAACCCGGCTCGTCCCGTGCAAAAAAAAAACAGAAAAAAAAAAACATTGGCCCTGTCCAGTGCAAAAGCTAAAGGTTTCTCCCGAGCCCGGACCAGTATAAAAGGTAAATACTCTGAATAAGTCCAGCCCGATATAAAAGCTAAAAGTTCAATCCAAGCACGACCCGTACAATAACTTGATTAAGCAGGCCCAACTCAGTTTCTAAGAAATATAGATTTTTACACCGATATGGTTAAAAACCGTCTTGTATGAGGAATTCTCTCAAAAAATACTTATTTTAGATTTTTTTTATGTTTACAGTCTTCAATTTTAAAAACGACTGCGATATTTATTTTAAAAATTTTTTAATTAATCTCTATTTCTATGTAAATTTTCTTAGTTATCATTCATATAGCTTATCCAAGTTTCATGGCTTGGAGACTTAAAGATATGAAAAACGCTATGCAATAAAACCTTCTAAGAAGGAATAGATAGGAGAGAAAAAAAATCTGTTATAGACAGATTCCCTTCTTAGCAAGTACATAGTTTGTTGTATAGGACTTACAATATTTTTGTACGTGTTATTATATTAATTTTGCATGGATCAACACATTTTTCCATTTAAGACAGGACTCGTAATAGGCAGGTTCTTTTGCACAGTTTCTTTTTCTGAGCTTTAATTTTATTGCCTAGAAATATATGTACCATTCTTTAAAAATAATAAATTAAAAATTTTAATTGTAGAATAATGGCGAGTTAAAAAAATATACCTTTTTTGTAAAAATTGTTGGACCGGGCTAGATTTTACTGATTTCTGCTTAGGCAAGGCCCGGCCAAAGATTTTCATATAGTATGGGTCGGGACCGGGCTTGAAATTTTCGGATAATGCAGACCTCTATAAAGAATGAAGTTCAGCTCCGATTCGGCCTGAAAAAAAAGAAGTCAGGCCCGGCCCGGAAAGAGTGATGTCGAGGTGCTGCCCGGCCAGATCTTTTGGAAAAAAAAAAAAAATAAAACCCGTGCCTGACTCAGAAAGAGTGCAGACCAGTTATTGTGTAATGAATGAAAATTGGCCCTCCAGGCACGGCCCGTATAGACCTCTGATCTCATGCACAAACTTTTTAAATTTTAAATGTATTTTGAAAATACATATATTTTGTTTTTGGAATTTTTTTAATTCGAAAAGTATTTCGTATTTTATGTTCTAAAACTAATGTATTTTGTATTTTGTATCGAAAAGGAATTTTCGATGTATTTTGCCCAACTCTGAGGATATCTCAGTTTTGAATCAAGTTGAGCAGCCATCCAGCGGTAATTGTTTAAATACTTAGCTTTAGGCTAGAAGAATAAGCTAATTATGATATCTCCATACTGTCATTTACCCCATACTGCAGTTTCTGTGTTTAAAAGTTTATTTTATCATTTTTTTTGTTTTAATTATTTCTAGTTTTGAAAAATCTTAAACAAGAACACTCTTGAATTTACAGCAATTTTTTATACTATAACCGCCCTTGGCGACCAGTTTGGTCTCCCTTAAAATTTATGTTTAGGAAAGCATGTTAAGCATTGTATCATGTTACTTTTATTCATAATTTAATTTACTTGGACTTCCTTAAATATAATTAATATAATTCTTTAAGCTAATATTAGATTTTGTTGCATTAAAATATCTCAATTTGTTGATTTTCTGTAAGCAAGTAAACCCTATTGGTTTACAATGGAAGTTTGTGGGAATTTGGCAAAAATTAGAGATATCAGCAAGTTGGCATCACTTTTGGCGACTAATTTTGGCTGGCGGCATTTGGAGACAGAACACGTCCCCCCCCCCATGGTATCCCCCCTTATAGGTATGGAGATGCATTAAATGCTGTTCAATCTATATATATATTACGCTATCGTACGTGGCGCAGGAATCGCGATTATTTGTTAATCGTTTAATTGCAACGCCCGAATGAAACGCATCTCATTGGTTACTGAACAGCATTTAATGCATCACCATACCTAAATACGAATACATTAAATGCAGTTCAATAACCAATGAAATGCGTTTCATTTGGGTGTTACAATTAAACAATTAAGAAATAAGGGCAATTTCTGTGCCACGTACGATAGCGTAATATATAAATAGATTATTGTGTGAAGTAGATTTAATAAGGATTTATCTCCCACAATGAAACTGCTGCTAGCATTTATAAGAGCATTTTTATAGCTTACTTTCCGATCCACATTCTCTTGGAGTAAAAATTCGATATACTACGAAGGATTAAAATATATATATATATATTGGAAAATAATAATTGAAAAGTCCATAAATAATATTTGAAGAAGAGGCAGTCGAAACTATATGGACAAAGATTGTTATGATTTTTATTAAGTTGATGAACAGGTGAACTCCAATACCTGATACTTCTATACTGTGATAGAATTAAATATAAAAAAGGAAATAAATTATGGAAGAAAATAATTATGGAAAGATATCTTATTTTGAAAATCTGCAAGTAAAATCATTTACCTTATTTTTTTTTCATTTGTCGCTTTTAACGATTATTTAATTTCAATAAACTTCTATGGAAATATTTTACATAGTTTGGGAAGTCTATACTATAAAATTCCTTCGATTCTAAACCTAGTTTTTTTTTCCTCTTATTTTTAACGTTTCTCAAATGCTTAATTTGCACAGTCTACAAAACGAAAATTTGAATTGTATGAAAATATACTACTGGTTGTTCTAAAGTAAGAAAAAAGAACTTGAAAATTAATTACTTCTCTAAATGTCTTTCAAATCAGTTTGAGAATTTTTTGTTTCTCTTCATTCCTTTTCTTCCATTTTTTTTTCTTTGGTCAAAAAACTATCCAATAAATGGCAGCAACACTTAAATTTTTTCGGAAGAAAATAGAAATTTAAAAAAAAGTTTGAAAGAATTATTGAAGTTTCTTTTTTGTAGTTTATAGAAAAAAAAATATTTTTTATTATTACGTTTAGAGTTGTTTTAATTTCACTGACTTAAAAAACAGGTTGAAGATCTAAAGAATGTAAGAGGAGAAGGGAACTATATAATTGAGCTGTATTATGAGCTATAATTTTTAAAAAATGTATCATTAAAAGAAAAAAAGAGAGTAAAATGTATGTTCCTTATTGATTATATTTTAAATTATTCTACATTCGAAAAATAAATATGGTTAAAATATTTCTTATTGGCTTAATTATTATTTTGCTTACATTATTATTTAGGCGGGGGGAGGAGGGGGGGCGACGATGATAGCTATCATCTACATAATCTAACTATAGTTAGATATAAGTAGATGATAGTTGATCACTATTCTTTCTTTTAAAAGCGTCGACTTTCATAGTTCTTTCCTTCCTGATACCAGTCTTCAACTGTACTTTTCAAAGGACATTAATCGTTCTTCCCCCTTTGCATCAGTTTTAAACTATATGTTTGTAAGGTTTTTTATAGTTATTTTACCTATTTACCAATCTTCAGTTGTATATTTCAAAATGGTTAACTTCCGTTTTGGTTCAACCCAAGATTTCAAAACGATATAGTACGCCTCTAAGCCAACAAATGGCACGGTCATCTCAAATTTTACAAAAAGTTGATTAACATTGTTTTTTCCTTACACTTGTGATTTACTTTCTTCTGGTGTCCTGAAAATCAGATTAGCAAATTAGCTACGCTGTCAAAACAACCTCTCTTAAAAATTAAATTCAAAACCTAATACTTTTTTTAAATCGAATGTTACCATAACCCAATGCATGAGATGTTCAAAAATATATAACCGTGTTTACTTAAAATTAAGCCTTGTCGATAAATTTAAATATAATCTCGTATACTTCCGTTTTACATAGCGTACATTGCACAAAATATTAGGAAAACAAGCAAAGCAATGGGAAAACCGCGTGAGACAGCCATGCATGGGCATAAAATTTGAAGTACACGCATATTAAAGCGTGATACAGAAACAAAGACGCCAAAACATCACGTATGGGTATTTTAATTCGTCAAGAACATGAAGAGATGCATCAAGGACCCAATTTCGTTACCTGTAAATTAGAAAACGAAAAGAGTTCTTTAAGGAAAATGGAGGATTCTTATTATGGTGTGTACGTGTAGTCCTCTTGAACAGTCGTCTGTTACACACTTGTTTTCCATGGATGAGAAGAGGTTGTCGATAAGACATTGTCGGATTCTGTTCTACTCATCAAGAAGTGCAATCTCCAAATTCCGAACTGACAGCCATCGGCTTTACTGCAGTGCGCTGCCCGTGTGTGTCTCAGGCATGCTCGACCGCATTTAAATCAGCCGATCACGCTGGCCACTCCGTATGCAGCATTATTTCAAGCGTGTTCTTTTAGTCTTTGCTGTTTTGGGCCTGGCATAATCACGCATTAAAAGAAAGAAAATTCTATTGACTGCAGGTACGACATGAGATTGAGTACTTAGTCTGCATGCTTTTCGGCTGTCAAAGTACCATTCTGGATAATATGCAGGCCCGTACGTCCACTTATGCTGATTACGTCCCATACCATCAATTTACCTAGTCTGTACTGTGATCTTTCTGTTCGAACGTGGGGTTATTTCGAGTGCCCCTTTCCCTCCATGCCAGAATACAGCAGATGTCACACTCCATACTGAATCGAGACTCGTCAGTGAATTTTACTTTATTTCAATCATGTTGCGTGAAATTTCGGTATTCAGCCACTCCGCATCTTTGAACCGCTCTGTGTCCTGAGCTCAAAGAATACACACCGTTGGCCTACGTACAAAGAAGTCACCATGATGAATCCTATATCGGATTTTTGGCTTGATACCTTTCGTCCTGTTGCTAAAAGAAACTGTCTTTGAAGCTGAGTATCAATGTGCGTTCAGTTTCAAGGAGATCATAACACCAGATAGAGATCACCAAATGCTTTATAGCACGTGGACGACCTTGCCTCGGCTGATGTCTGCTCGTGCCATCTTACTTGTGCCACGCAAATCATTATTTTCCATTCCTGCCGCCCCTTGTCGTGAGAAGGGTTCGTCCCCTGGCGGCCAGGTGCAGTGATGTATTAACTTTTTTTTCTTTTGATCTTAAATGTTCTTATACTCCAGCTCTCTGTCGCGAGTAGGAGTTTCCCTGACGGGCTGGCATTCGCTATTTTTTAGGGTTCCGTACTTAAAAAGTAAAAACGGAACCATTATAAGATCACTCCTGCGTCTGTCCATCTGTCTGTCTGTCACAGCCATTTTACGCGTAAACTGTGGATTGTGGAAAGTTCAAATTCGGGGAAGTAATAAAGACCATTGACCCACATATTTTCAGATTAATAAACATTCATAAATATATTTAGTAAAAAAGTAGAGGGGCTAAGTATGCTACTTGAAAAAAATATTTTCTTTGTATGTCATGTGGGGTATCCTGTGAAAGCTTTTGTAACGCTGAACTCAAAAATACATTCCTTTTAATTTTAGGTATTATATTTTCAAAGATATTGTTGAAAATGTAGCGCAAAAATATGTCCCCCCCCCCCCATCTAATTCCGAATCTACTGAAACTAAAATTATGAAAAAATTAGAGGTAGTTATTTCTCTAAACTCTTCCTAAAAATATACTACATAAAATTGTGCATTGATTTAACATTCAAGGTTATAGTTATTTTTTTTTAACAATTTCAATTATTTTTCCTTGATTTTTTACTATACAAAAGAGAAAAAGATTGATATTAAATGTAATATCCCATACATCTAAAAATCCATGCACAGTTTTATGTAGTATAATCTAAGGAATATGGAAAAAAAATTGAAGCAAAAATATTCATATTTAAAAAAGTAGTAGGGATTTAAAAACATTTTTTTAATTTTTTTTAAATTTAAATTTTAGTTAAATAGGCTGTCCTATAAGATTTTTCTTTTTGAAATTATATGAAATTATATTTGTTTTATAGTACCTCATATCTGTAGTGACATTATATTTAAGTATATTACAGTATTATTCAAAATCGAAAAAGTAGTTTAAAAGGTACCGTGTCCCCTTTATATTTCGCAAGGAAATTACTTTTTCTCAGTAAGGTTTCACAGCGATTTGGTAAATTAAAACAACATTAATTCATCATCTTCTCAAAATTCCGCATTCGAATATCAACTTTTTTCTACTAAGGTGGAATCATACTTTATGGTATGATATTTTTGACTTCGACAATAAAGTGGAGGTTCTCGGAGACATGGTGGCTTTGAAAATAAAATTGATCACCAATCACTTCTCTCTTTAATTTGAAGAACCAAAACCTACGATGAGCAGAAGGCAAAATTTATGAAATGCCATTGATGGCACATCATCAGCTTTTTTTGCCAAAGGAAGTTCTACATAAAAGACCCCACCAAAGTTAGAAGGATTCAGGAAACACAAGGCGAAGGTTACTATTCGGTGTCCAAATTCAAGAACCTTACGAACGCTGAGAAGAGTCTGTCGACGATAGCTGCTATTTTTCGAGTCAGCTTGTTGATTTAATATTGAGGAACTGTGATTGGGATAATCCTTTTTAAGGTTACTACACAATGTTGTGATTAAAATTTCAGTTACGCATCAAGACTTAATCGTAATAAAATGCCGCTTTTGAATTTCCCATTGTGCAAAGTTTGCTATATACAGCCAAACTTTTTAGAGGCATTTTTTAAATTTTGATACAAGCTGTTTTTTTTTTTCATTGTATTGACTCATTAATGAAATTACACGTACCTTTTTTGTTAATAAAATATATATTTCTAGCCGCTTCCTCTTTTATTTAAAGTTTCCTGCAAGAATTCAAAAGTTCTCACTACTGGAAGGGACTATTGTCCACGACTGGGGTTTGCATGTCCATCATTGACGCATTTTGAACTTTTCGAAATAAAAAATTAATTTTTGTGTGGGAAAATGTTAAGAGAGTAATTTTTGCAGGGCAGTCACTTATACAAAGTTTTAATTAGTATACCAAACACAAGTTGTTCTCGTTGTCACTAAAACTAAGAAAAATACGCAAAATAAGCGGAAAAGGTTCTTAAAATGTCCACTACGGATACAGTTACCTTAAGGGGGTCCGGGACACAAAAATCTTCATATTTTCAATTTTTTTTATTGGATTAAATTTCTGTCGTTTTCTGCTTAAAATGATGTTTAAATCATGTTTCTATCTTAATTAGAACAGGAAATATTAATTTTTTCGTTTAGGTTTGTTTTCAAAATCTGCCTTTCAAGCTATGGTTGTCAAGGAAACGAGTTCTTGTGAAATTGCGTTTTTCTTCATAATAGGTTTTTTCACCATTTCTCATATTTAAATTCTTATAACTCGAGAACCGTTAAAGATATAGGGTTGAAAGTCAGAACATATCTTTTTCAATTATTTTACTTTACTTCTGAGCCAGCATATTTTTAAAAAAAGATTTACTTTTGAAAATATGATTTTTTTTTAAAAGTTGCACCACTTTTTTTGTAATTTTTTCGTTAAATATTTGTAATTTTTTTAAAAATTAATATTTTTTAAAATGCTGGCTCTAAATTAAAATATATACATTTCTGTTTATTTAAATTAAAAACAATTTAAATTCTACAAATAATATTTCGAGTTATAACGATTTTAAGTTATACCACTTTTTTCATAAATTTTAAATTAAAATTTTTTAAAAAAAAGCTATTAGAAGATTTATCATTTGATTTTGTTTACAAATGATATGGTTAACCATCACAAAAAAATTCAAAATTTTAACTCAATAAATAATTTTTTTCTGAAAATGTGTCCCGGACCCTCTTAATATGCTCTTCACATTTAAAACAAATATTTTTTTTTTCACCATTTTAAAATTATTTAACTGTAAGTCTTGCACCATAAAAATTGTATTTAAATATTGAGTAGATAATATTTTGAATAAAATTATTTTGCCTGCATTCAACAAACTAAGATTTAATTATTCTATATGTACTTATAATTTTGCCAATTTAACTGTAACATTGTCAAGTCCATTCTACAATTTTATGGTCTATTCCTGTCACGGTTTAGTTGATAGTATCGGGGAATTTTATGTGTTCCGTGAGTGCCTTTGTCACTGTGTAGAACAATAGTCCGTGGAGGCGAGTTTAATTCCTTTTTATGACAAGAGGAATCATGCATTCCAGGCACGACACCCCTGTTTTTATAGCTTCCCTACCCTTTTCTCTCCTGACTCTACTTCCAGATTCCCAGTGGGTATTTAGGCTAATTGTGTGCGAGCTATATACACTGACGCAAGAGCGATTTGTATGGTATCCCCATTGGGTATGAATTCCCTTGTCACCTATGTAATTAAATACACTCGTGCGATATGCAGTGTCACCCATCGAATTTTCTATGTGTTTTTAATAATGCATCTTTTTTCTTTCGTCGCATTAATTTACAATATGTATAACACTAGATTTATGTTACTCATATATAAAACTACGTAAATGCTTATTAAGTCATAAATTATACAGTGTGAAAAAAAAATACATTGAAGTACATTGTTTTAAAAGAACATAAATTTATTTAAAATCTTACATTCGTTAGAAAAAATATTAATATAAATTAACTTTTGAAATTATTCTGATACAAAAATATGTAAAATTTTACAGATCATACTTAGTAATGTTCTTACGATATTAATACCTTTATTGGCTTTGTCACAAAATACGCTCATGCGTTTACAGTTATTGCCCATTATGCATTTATGCATCACGTTCCTTTCATCGCCATTTAGTTGTGATACATGTAATTAGACGTATGACACATATGCATTAAACTACAAATCGTTTATTGAAGCTTAAGTTACATGATGTGAAATAAAATAAGTGACATACGATATTAATAAATTTATTGTCTATGCCAGAAAATATGTCTATGTGTAATACAGTTATTGTCTATTTTGCATTTTATGTATTTTTATAATTGCATCATATTTATTTCACCGCATTAAGTTTTATATATATATAAAACTACATGAATGATGCATATGTACGAGTATTAAACTACATGACCGTTTATTAAAGCATAAGTTGCATGGTATGAAATAAAACAAGTGTCATTAAAAACGTGCATTGATATGCAATGTATAGAATCTTATCGTTTTCCTCGTATCTTACTTTCGTTCCTTGCAAAATAAATTAATGGTTACAATTCTTATTGATATAGGAATATGCAAAATTTCTCATATAATATGATTTCCAGAAGACACTTGAAATTACCTCTTACTGCTATGTCACTAAATACGCAAGTGCACTGTGCACTGTCTCGTCCGTTGAGTGTTCCATATATTTTTAATAATACGACATATCATTTTCGTCATGTTAATATAGAGTATATGAAAAAGTAAATACATCCATTTATAATCAAGCACAGTGGCGTATGTGTTTGCATGTCATTACATGTTTATACATAATTAATGCTGCGCAATTTTTTTTTGTTGAAAATGAAGAAGACTGTTTTTTTTTTCAAGTCAGAACAGCTGTATGCTGTAAAAAAAAAAAAAAAAAAAAAAAAAAAAAAAGGAGACTCTACTGGCAATCTAGACGCCACTACTATTTCTGTGTTTTTACGTTACATTTAATACATTGACGCCAGCAATACTTATACCATTTCGTTATTTTAACGACAGTAAGAAAAATCAATTATTGGAAATGACATTAGTTAAAAAATATATTTATTTGCTTTTTTTTTTTTTTTTTTACTTTGCCTAACTTTATTTTCCCTGAAATAAATATACGAATATGTTTAGTTCGGAATCGGCCCCTCACGTGGCCCCCTCAGCTTATATCACCGTACAATTCGCACCTTGTTTTCTTCCGTATGCAAGCCCTTGAATTACCGCCATTCGCAGAATAGGCTTGTGGTATACGATATTAGGACTATGTCAGTTTTTACTCGCAGATCTACTATAAATAAGTATTAAAAAGTAGAATCGCATCGGAATCTAATACATTTCTTCGAAAAATAACTGAAAATTCTTGTATCCTTTGATACCGGTTGAGTGAAAAGTTTATAAAGACAAGCTTTAAGGGGTTGTAGAGTATACTACAACAAATAGTTTTTGTATAGGGAACCCGGTTCATATAGGGGAGATGGGGGCACATGTGAACAGTTCGCATAAATATAGCTTTTTCTCATAACTGGATTAATTTCTATAAACAAAAACTACTCAATATAGTAAACAGAACTTTCTTTTACGCCGGGTAATTTTTTTAAAATCACCTTTACAGTTCTTACATTTTTTAATAGTTTTATAAATTCAAAAAATTGTTCACATGTGCCCCATCAGCGGGGAAGTTGTGAACACACGTGGGGCACATGTGAACACAGGGTAAAAATATCCTTTGACATGCTTATTATTCTGTTATTCATTTGTCATCATAATCATTAGTTATATTACCTGTTAAATTCACCATAAAGAAAAATATATACATATATTTCTCTAGTTTCTGGGTGATATGTTTAAGCAAAAGATTATAAAATGAAAATAAGTAGATTTGGGGGGGGGGGGAGGCTTATGATTCATTAAGTATTGTTGCAATAAAATAAAAAAGAAGTAATTTAAAAAGAGAAATTAAAGATGTTAAATTTTGCTTAGGGGTTTTGGTTTCTGGGAAATTTTAGAGAGGGGGCATTTAGATACTATTTATCGGAAATCTGCCGAAATACGAAAGATTCTCACTCCTGTATTTACTTTATTTTCTTTTAAATTATAGATAAAGAAGGGTTTTATAAAGATTTAATAAAAAATATAGACTATAACTTCCCCACCCCCAAAATGTAACTTGCTTTTGAAAGAGGGGGTTCCAATCGGAATTTTACGGTAGTTACCAGTTTAAAAATTTTACTTTCTTAAAACATTACTCATATCTATCTCTATTCAAATACATAACTGTTTTTGAGATGGAAGTAAGCCATCATTGCAAGTTTGGATCAAATGAAATAGAAAAATTTGCAAAGTTGTTTAACGTAATACTTTTTGGATTAACAATGCATAAAAATATTGTTGTAAACCGTTTAATAAAATAATACATAGCATTGCATTTTAGAAAACATTAAATTTATTTAAATTACAATTGGACATAAACGAGCTTGTTGCTCTTTATGTACTCGCTGACAGATGTGTTTGTGGAAGTTTCAATACAAAATCAACGTTGTATGACGGAAATGTTTTCTAATTCAGGAAAATTATAGAAATTGGAGTTGACATTACTTTTCATGAGGTTAACTGAAAGGAACAGAATCACAGAATGATTATTGGGGCACTTATCAACTGTTCATATCTGCCCCCAACTACTCTGTTCACATGTGCCCCACATGGCTGCTAGAGTTAAATTGATAAATCATTAATACTTCTCAATTTTAGAAGAAAAAAAACTTTATCAAAAATATTTATTAGTATACATAGTATATGTTAAAACATTAAAATTCAAATGAATGAATAATTAAATAAAGTTATTCGCTTATCAAGCTGGAACTGAGATTTTACTTTTGAGGTCTATAAACAGTATTTTGGCTATTGAGGACAAACAAATTGTCAAAGAGCTTCAAAAAATTTGTACCATATGTCTACGGGTGCTACCTTCTTTGGTAATTTTTTAAAAAATAAATAAACATGTAATAACTATTGAAAAATTGTGATGTTCACATCTGCCCCATGTTCACATGTGCCCCCATCTCCCCTACTATTTATCCAAACAAAAGTACAGGGTGTCCAACTCTAATAGGAACATAGCCATTTTTCATAAATTTATTCAGAATAAAGATATCTTAATGAACTTGCATCAGAATTACTTGGCTTTGTGTGAAATAAAATGACATTACGAAAAGATATGGAAGTATACAATACTTTAAGCAGTAAGACTATAGAATGTTAATTACTTTCGGAAATATGATAGGATTGTGATTCAGAGCTATTTGGAACTAAGTAGAGCCCACGTGTCGTGATATTGTTACCATTTCGCACAAAGAAAGTCAAGTCTTCAAATTTTGTTAAAATATCTTGATTATTGTTAAAGTTCTGAATAAACATCTGGGTTAGGACTAGAGTGGGACACCCTGTATTTTCGACTGAATAAATGGCTTACTACCCAGGATTCCTGTACAAAACTTGCTTGCTGTAGTAAGCTGTACACCCCTTAAAGTTTGTCCACGGGCTTTTGATTTATCCTTAGCACCGCAGCAACTGTATTTAGCGCATGGGGCGAAAATGTTTACTCCTTTTTCTGTCGACCATCCTTGCATCAATAGTAAAATTGAAAGCGCTTGTTTGGCTTGGTACCTGGTGCCGGCGCACAACTCGTACCACTTTTGCTGCCACTCTGCTCATGCTACACAGAGGACTTATTGTCAATTTTCCCATTAGGTATCTGTATTAGGAAATACATGAAGATTCTGGTAAGACAGTAAGATCGCCATTCATTCTGTCCCATTTTCAAATAAAGTCATTTTGCGATATTTTTATTTTCAAGATACCAATATTTAAATTTATTAATAATTTATCATATTAATATTTTATTTTGTTGTTACACAGTGTTAAAAGTCCGAAGCAAACTGTTTAGTTTATCAAGCGTTTTTATAAAAAACGGTTACATGACCGTAATTTATCTCCATACTGACCAATGAGAATACTTCAAATTTTGGTCAAGTAACAGTTATCTATAAAAACGGTCAAATGACTGGATAGTTTGCTGAGAGTTTTTAACAGTGTAGAGAAGACAAATTATTTTCGTAATGAGTTAGATTGTTCTCTGTGCTAATGTCATTGGTTTTCTTTTAAAGGACTTCTGTTTCCAAATCCAAGTTCATTACCTCATTATTATTGATAAAGACACATTTTCAGGTATTTTTTTCAGATGTAAAGAAATTAAATAGGGTTTACACATTTTCGATAAAAGTAAAATATATTTTTAGTAAATACTATCAAAGTTGGCGTTTTTTAGCCAATTTTTGAGCTACTGCATGCAAGAAAAGGTTATTATTGGAGTAGAACATAGGTTATAATTCAAAACATAATAAAATTATTATGATGTTGTTTAACTCAGAGACACTTGACTAGTAAGTCCTGTAAATTTCATGCATGTATATATCAAAATAACTTATATATAAAAATAACTTCTAAATATTTCTTCATTGGCTGCTTGCTGGGACAATTTTCATCTAGGTCTACAATTTAATATTAAATATGTACTTTGCAACATCAAGGATAAGTAAAGAGCTGTTCGCATTCTATGTATGTCACTATGTTCTAATGTTTAGAATTATTCCCCCCAGAAAAAAATATCTCACTTTTTTTAAATGCACTTCAAACATACCTTTTATATGTTTCTGCTTTCGCTGTTTGCTATAATAGTTTTAACTCAAGTCACTGTTACGCAATGGTAATTGCATTCTTCGTATGCAAACACTACAATGTTAAAAATTTTGCAGCATTCTGGCAGGTCATTCGACCGTTTTTTGACAAAACGGTTTCATAACCATAATTTAACTATATTCTGATCATTAAAATGGCCAATAATATGGTCAGAATAGTATTTAAATTACGGTTGTGTAACCGTTTTTGGGAAAAACGGTCAAATGACCCGCCAGAGTGCTGCAAATTTTTAACAGTGTATTGTCGTGTTTAATTTTTTTTCCTTAGGAAAACAAACCATTAACTTTCTTTCTCTATTCAAGGGCACTTCAAACATAAAATAAAACTATTTGTACTTTTTTCTGTTTTCTGTAACAATTTACATATGTCAGTTTTTATGCAATAATAAATATGGTTAACATAAAGTTAAACAAAAGCAGTGATCTCCATAAACTGAGGGATAAACGCAAAATGATCATTTTTTTAATATAAAAATTAATTGTAATTACTCAAAAGAAAATAATACAAGTTGGAAATTGCTCGTCAAACGTGGCAATTTAAGTGCGTTCGTACTGTAACTGTTTTTATAAATAGTTTTTCCACCGCATATTGTACTGAATGTACAGTCGTGGAAAAAAAAGTAAACATCCTCCCCCCCCCCCCCCCAACTCCTCAGCAAATTATCGTAGAAGAAAGTTATTGGTACCGAACGATTGGAAATAAAGTCTATTTTTTAAATGATAGAGATAAAATTTGCTTAGGAGGCCATCTACATATTAAAATGAACCATAACTTTGTTTTTTTCAATAGCTGTACACAATTCTGATATTATAAATGACCTGTACATCCTCCAATTAGCCTAAAAACAAATTTTTATGCAATTCGGACCATAAGTTTCCGAGAAATTAATTATTTTAAAACGAGTGTATTTTAAGGACTGTATCCAAATTGAAGTTCGGAAATCGATTATTAACCGAGAGAGCCCCCATCTTGATCAAGGCACCTTAAGAAGTTAATGAAGCCTGCTAGATTACAATACAGCAGAAGAAATTTCAAAATATCTAGTCACTTCTATTATAGACGGCCCCTTAAACCATCATTTTGCCGTTTTTTAAGCATAATTTGAAAACTACTTGGAAGAAAAATGTGAAATTTTGGATTTACATAAAGCAGGACTTAATAAATCTAAATGCATTAAAAAATTTGTAGGTTGCAATTAATAATTTTTTCGAATATTAATTTCACAATTCATAATTCATATCATAAAATTATAAAAATTGCAAATTCAGCGTATTTATGTTTGGGTATATTAGTATTATAGCTACAAAAAAAATTAGCACATTAGGAGCATAATTTCTGGAGATATTAATAAAAATATGAAAATGTAATTTAACATTAGAAGCACTAAACTTTGAATGTTTAAAATTCAAAAACTTATCATTCTAATGACTTGAAATTCGGTGTGTAGGCATAATTTGAACCAAAGATTTGAAAAATCTTGTTAAAATTGGGTATTGCCATTGAAAAAAATGAAGTTTGGATTCGTTTTAATATGTAGATGGCCCCCTAAGCAAATTTTATACACATCATTTAAAAGTAGACTTTATTTCCAATCGTTCGGTACCAGTAACTTTTTTCTACGATAATTTGTTAAGGAGTTAGTAGGGGGTGATTTCTTTTTTTTCCACGACTGTACATTTTAGTGCACTTCATAGGTGCATATCAATTTCATTCTGTTCGAAAGGGCTATAACATAATTAAAATGCGCTCGCAATAATTTTTTCCCATTGGCCGTAATGTAACGGAAAACATTTGACTGTCTGTGTAATTAAACTATACATTCGATTTTTATAAAATTTGAAATGACAAAATTTTACAACAATTATATATTTAAAATTTCAGACCATTCGGTTGTGTAGTTTTTGCTCTGTTATATGCGGGCGGACAGACAGACGGACTGAACGACGACTATAGGTGCGACGTATTTATATAATTAGGAACGCACCTAATAAGAGGCAGGTGTAACAAAGAGGTATTACCTTAACAGCACAGCCAGTTGATGTGACGTCACAAATGGTTTCAAGTGTCACAGTCACTACGGTGATCCAAAATTTAATTCCTTTCATTCGTCTCATTATTACTCTCAAATGACCATCATTTCATGACTCCACTAAGAAGTCACGAGACTTTTGCTTTGTGGCGAATTCTCAGGTGACGATAAAATAAAGTCACGTGACTTTTGCGTGACCTTCATTTGACCTTCATTCGTCACTGAAATGTGACGATAACCATTGCATTGTGATGAGTTACCAAATAACGACATATTGAAGTCACATAGTGACTCTCAGGTGACTATTTAAAGACTATACTGTGAAGTCAACATGAGCGTTGCTTTGTGATAAGTCATCAGATTAGTTGTTTTGGTTCCTCTTGCGGATACATCACAAAACATGATGATTATTATGATTCACAGTGGAGACTGCAAATGACGGTCAAACGAGAATCAGAAAATGGCGTCGTTTCACCGTCACCCTGGTGAGCCCGTCGTAAAGCAACAGTCATGGTGACTTCACTAAATGACTGTCACTTGAAAGTAATAATGAGACAAATAGAAGTTATCGCATTGTGGCTCACCGTAGTGACTGTGACGCGTGTGTCACTTGTGAGTCACAGTGATGTTACATGGACTTGCTTTGCTATGAAAATCGTACGTACTTGCAACACCTGCCGTTTATATCAGATTATTATATCTTTTCATCACTCATGTTTAACTTTTGTGTTCGAAAAATAACATTTTGTGTTTGACCTTTAATTTATGTATACCAGCATAAATTTTTGAATTCCACACATTCGATATATACTCTAATATTTATTGTCCTTTCTCTAGAAAAACAAAGCCATGAATATTTTCTCTGCTCAAATCCATTTCTAAGAAATTTTCAAACAACTTCACCTTTGCTGTTTGCCAAAATAATTTTTAGATTTCAAGGTCCATCAATTAAAATTAAAATTTACATTGTATCAGATTAAAAATAAACAAAAAAGACCTTACAGCAGTCGAAATATGCTACTTACATTATAATGTTTAGAGCTTGCTTTTCTTGAGATCTGTTCCCCTTTATTTGCATTTAAAAAGATCGTTTTGAATATTTACGCTTCACTGTTTTTCCCAACGCAATTCAAATAATGCAATTAAAAATTGTAAATGGGCATCATAAATGTAAGCAAGGAACTGTTCACTCACATCTCATTTACGTTTCATATATTCTTATGTTTAGAATTCCATAGAAAAACAAACTCTCTCTTTTGAATATTTTCCGCCTTAGATGTTTACTACAGCAATTTTCATATACTCTTGAGTTGTATTGTCAAAAATTCCATTAGCTTAAAGATAAACAAAGTGCTGTTCGCATTACACGTATACCAGGCATTTTCTACGGTTTAGGAATATTTTCTTAAAAAGAAAACAAAGAATTCTGTCTCTCCTTGAGTCCTTTCCAAAGATACTTTTCAAGTATTTCCCACTATCTGTTTACCGTAACAATTTTCGCATAAGTCAGTGTCACGCAATTAAAATTTAAATGTGAAGTACGTAAGAGTAAAGTTAAACAAAGAGTTTCTCGCATTCAGCCCGCTGTATTTTAAGCATAGATTCCTTATAGAACTACCCCGTACTTTTTTTTTAATTGATGCTTTTTGAGTAGGTATTTATCTGTTGTTTTGCAGAATATTCTTCTTATAAGTTATTGTTACGCAATTAAAAATTATGCAATATAAATTAAAGAGTTAGTCACCTATATTCCATTTATGCTTTATATATTCTAATGTTTTGAATTTCATAAAAAAGCAAACCAGAAGTTGCATTCTACCTTTTCGTTCACATAGCAGATGTGCTATCAGCCAGCATTATGCAATTTAAATTAAAATTTACAATATGTAGAGTTAAATTTACAAAAGAGTTTTCTATGTGCAATAATTGAAGAGCTGAGTGGATGAACATGTTATGCCACATTTTCTAACTTTTTTTTTTATCTTTTGGATAAAAGCGTTATGAGGTATCCTATCACATGGTAAAGCTAAAATAGTAAGATTCTATTTAGTCTTGAAGATTTAAGAGATTATTCATTAATATTTAATATTTAATAATGTCAATAATATTAACAATTTTTAATATTTGAAAATTAAATATGAATAAGTTTTTCTGAGAGAGTTTAGTACCATACCTGTTAATATTTTAAACACAGGGTATCAAACAGAAAATAAATCATTAAAATACACAGCAAAAACTTTCACCTCAAATTTCTTGAAATGTAATTTTTGTTACTTAACATGTTCTTCCACTTAGCTCTTCAATTCTAACAAGTGGATTGAAAATATACATTTTAAAAACACTGCCTTTGCTTTTTTCACAACATTTTTGAAACGAGTTATCGTTACACATTTAAAATTTTAAGATATACAGTATTTAATTAAACAAAGTGTTGTTTATCTGCATTCGATTTATGCTTCATATAGGGTAGCCTGGGGGTAATTTTCAGACAAAGGAATGTGGGGGTAATTAAAAGACAGCAGTAATATTCGCACACTAATCGAAATCTGGCCAAAACAGTTTTCATTTTAGTTAAATCAACTATTTTTTTTATTTCAATTAGTATTTTATTAGTAATTAGCTCTGTCTTGTAGAAAATTGGTTTCCTAAATGCTATAAAAAAATTACTGTTTAACTTTTTGCTTCACTGTTTTCAAATTTCAATTTCTCGGGTGTGGCAACTCTAGCACAAATGCTACTTCATTTTTGGATACTAGGGTGTGTTATCTTTTTGGAAACAACGGAATAACGTTAATTGGATGTCCATTTTGGAAAATTTAATTAAAAAAAAAAGTGTAGCTTTTAAGAAACACCGGGGTTATTATCAGACAGCCTACGGGGTAATTACCAGTGAGGTCCAGGTAGCTCAGTAGGCAGACAGTTGACAGTTTAAGCCAATAGTCTTGGGTTCGACTGCCTGCCTGGACACTTTTTCACGCACTTTGAAAAATTTCAAATCGTATAACATACTAAATAAGATTAAAAGTTAATAAAAAGTAAAGATCTACGGAAATAGAAAAAGGACCGAAAAGAGACCGAAACCGAATTTCGGTAATCTTCCTATTTTCGGCCGAAAACGAAAATGTCCAAAAAATTTTTTAAATGATCAATGCATACATAAATATACATAATTATAAATTAACTATACGTTTTTATTAAAAATACATAATTATTAATCAATTATACGTGTGACCCAAGTTGGCTGTCTGTGCCTCTGAACAAAACTTTTTATTTTCCTTCTATAAATAAAAAAAAGTAACGATTTGGAAATGGACCAATGAAAATCTGCGTAGATACCACGAAACCGCTCCGAAAAAGTGAACTGGTGTTTTTTAAATCGACTCGCATCTCAGAAACTACTGGGCCGAAAAACTTGAAAATCGCACAGGTGGACGCAGCAAAAAATCTATTTTCAGAAATTAAAAAAATTATTCCGATGCTTACGGTAGAAAAAAAAAACTGCTAAAAATCGATCGATAAAAAATTCCTTTTATTTCATGCACACGGGTTGTCAACAGATGCGGATGTTAAGCAATAAAGTGTACCAAGAGTTTTAAAAGCTCCATCTGAGAATCTAAGGTCCGTAAAAACTCGAAACTTGAACAGCTAGATGAAAAAAAAATTCCCCTTTCAGATACTCTAAAAATTATTATTATATCTTAATTACAAGCTGAGATATTAATTATTATTTCACTAATTGGTGTATTTCTATTAAATGCTCATTTTAAAAGGCAGTCACGTGATTTTTTTATAGTAGTATTCTTCATAACGGTCTAGAATATTTAAAAATACTGCATAAATGTTACTTATTCAATCTACTTATTTAATATAAAAATGTTGAATGTTTTAGTTATCACTATTTTCAAATATTAATTTCAACAAATATCTTAAATTCTTGCTTAAGACTGCCACCCCTCGAGTAATATATCTACTGATAGGTTGTTTAACGGAATCTCGTTCAGATACAGTTTTCTTAAGAATAGAGAGCGTTAACTCGAAGTGGAAGGTGAATCTAACAGAACGCGATTCTGTAAAAATTTGGAAATCTAACAAGGCGATCTATTTTAAACTTTAAGATAGTTTATAACACATAATAAAAAAATTTTAAGTGAGGGCGTGACAAAAATTGGGGAAAGGGGAGGAGCGCGTTTTTACCAAATGGAATCTAAAAATTGAATGCATAGAAAATAAGGGATCACGAAGCGATCCAGAATGAAAACGCAAAACAATTACGTCTGAGGTTGGCTAGAAAATAGGGATTGCTTCACGATACAGAACGTAATCGCGAAGCGACTGGTTGGTGAGCGTAGCGAGCAGGGGAATACAAATAAAATTTAAGTGATTCATCAACGACACAGAATGATTTTCTAATTATACGAATTTCATCACATTAAAAAATATTTTAGGTATGTATACCTCGATTTATCTTTTATAATGAATTTTGTAAATGATCATCTGTTATACTAGAACTTTCTTAAAGAGTATTCAAAACACTTCTGCAGTTTAAAATTTAATATTTTCTTTTACTGTTAAGTCTGCAGCTTTTAATGAGCACGTGAAAAGCGTCTTCAAAGTTTAGTCATATATGCATTACTTGCTTTGTAATTAGCACTCACGGCTTGAGTTAGTCATGACTGATAATTATTAACAGTTAAGTTTGCAGCAATAAATAAAGAGTGTCTCATTTGAATCAAAACAGCTGAAATCAATGAGTAATGTTGAAAATTTCCAAACGAAGTAAAGACATTTTTGGGAATACAGATAGTTTCGGTCCCGCCAAATTTTCGACAGTATTTTCGCCCGAACATGAATTTTCAGCGAAACTCTGATTTTGGGCAGAAAGCGAAAACGAATTTTCGGTCGATCTCTAAAAAAAATCTTGAGTATTTTACCTGTACTAGCTGTAACTTATTATTTAAAATTCTTTCCTTAGAAAAATAAATTACACCTTTTCTCTTTTACTTGAAATGAATACATACTGCTCGAATTTCCCCTTTTTAACTGTTTGTGAAAACCCTATTCATTTTATAACGCGTCTAAAAATTAAAGATGTGCAACATAAAGTTAAACAATGCTTGCCCGCATTCTATTTATGCTTCATACATTCTAATGTTTAGAATTCCATAGAAAAACAAACCACAGATTCCACTCGTGTCTTCTCATTCATGTTCAGAGGCACCTCTTAAACATTTTCTCTTTCGCTGTTAGCCACAACAATTTTCATATAAGTCAGCGTTACGCAAATAAACACGCGGACAAATAGCCCTTTTACGTCTCCCTGGTGGACTTTAGATCTCAGCGAAATGGTGCGAGGCAGGAAATCAAACAAAGAAATAGAAACGACGCCTCAGAGCTTAAATGAAGAGTAGAATATATGAAAAGAGCTCTTAGAGAATATTCGCTCCCTTGATTTCTAATAAAATAACCTCTACAGAAATATTCGAGAAAGGGTTCAGATTTCTCTTTTATTTTCAGGAATATGGAATAATGTTTGACTATGTATTCATATACTAGGATGTTTTGTTATTTTATATAGATAATTTTCTAGTCACTCAGCAACGACTTTTACATTACCCTTAACCCTTTATCTACTGACGGGTCTTATAAGTACCATTAAAATAACTTGTTATAAAATTCATTTAATACATCGATTAGTAGTAATACAGTTTAGAATGAGTTATAGATGCGTTACTTTATCTTGTTCCAAAAGCATTATTGGTTACACAAAATCATTTTTAAAAGGAGGATTTCTTTTGCCTTTGCATCTTTTCAGCTTTCTTGGCGTTTTTTTTTTTTTTGGTGGTGGTGGTGGTGGGGGGGGGGGAGGAGGGGGAGGATTTTTCAATTCGGAAATATTTCTATAGTAAGAACAATATATTTCTATATTTCCTAATTCCACAAAATATTAAGAAAAATATTTAAAATAAAAGATTTCAGTGGGATTATAAATAATACACAAAATCCCCTGTATTCCGATCCAAACTGCTTATTTTCTGATTCATTTTAAATTTCATTTTTGCTCTCAAACGCATCAAACTTGGAAATTCTCTTATTTAGAAACTATATAATGTGCGGTGCTTCTTAATTTTTTGATAAATGCAGAAAATACTGTAAAAAACGCTGTCAAAGTTGGCGTTTTGAACCGAATTTTCCGAAGCGGGCGATCTGGGAATGAAAAAAAAAATGGTCATACTGAGAAAATAATTGTTTAAAAATCAAATTCTAATTAATTGAGCTGAAAATGAAATCACACGGCATGTTAAACATGTCTTCAGAAATGACCCCAGCAAGTTTCATGTTTTTACTTTTAAAAATGAGTCTGAAAATGTCTTAGAAAATTTCGAGCTGTTGAGGGTGGAAAAATATTTTTTCGAATACACCCTTAAATTCAAATTTAATTAATCGTTCGAAATCCTTCAATCTTTCTAAAATCCTTCTAAAAATTATTAAATGATTATGTAAATCTTCTAATGTAGTTTAAACAATAAACAATTCATAAAAAATGCTTTAGAAGATAAAATATTCATGAATTTAGAATTCAGTACATAAAGGGTTAAATTCATTAATATTTAACATTTTAGATTTTTTTTCTCTAGAATATTAAATAACTAAATGTTTTTCTTTATATTCATTTACTAAATGATTACTTATTCTACATGCATTCTACTTCTATTCATCGGGCACCCACTTTTACATTAAAATCAACATAAATGAGTTAATATTTAACGTGGTTTTATTATTTAGACGATTTCTTGCCTATTCAGTGATAATTGTGAATAATGAATATTCAAGAAAGACTTTAATTTTCTCATTTAGTTTTTGAAATCTGAAGTAACTTAATATTTGGATATATAGGGGAGACCGGGGTTAGTAGTAGCAGTTTTTAGTTATTGATTTTTATTATTTTTTTGTTTAAGTTTTTTGTGAAATTTTAACTGTACTTTTAAAGAAAAGACATCGGGCTATAAATAACTGGAGTTTTGAGTTTGTAGCTTTTGTAGTTTATGTTTAATGGAAGCCTAAAGTAAAAGGAAAATTGTGCGCCAACCTACCCCGTCAAGGGGCAAGTTGCCTATACCTTGGGGTAAGTTGGCACACGCTTTATAAAAATTTAAATGAGGCACGCAGTTAAGAGAAATCAATTTCCTTATTACCAGTAGGTTTAATCAAAGGCGTTATCGCCGTACAATGTAAATTCTAAATTATACAGACATAAAAATAATGAAAAAAACATTAACATTGAGTAACTTCTATCCTACTCGATAACATCATCAGAGTTACAGTTGTCATAAATAAAAAATCGAGTGTCTCCGTTTGGGCAAGCCCCGTGTGCCCAAAATCTTGCATTGCAACCACTTTTTTCGGTGTTTGCTGTTTTTCAAGCTACCAGCATACACCAGACACCGAGCCAACTTGCCCCGTGTTCAATGCGCCTACTAGCCTCATAATAAATTTCTTCACAAAAGGGACACGTAACCATCTAAGCATAAATAATCCAAGTAAATCACATATGGGGTGGGTACAGTTAATCATACACTAAGAAAAATTGCACAAGTTAAATCGCAATTACTAAGATAAGTATTAAAAATTAGAAAAAGAATGAAGCAACAAAAAATTAGTTATGAGTGCACAAAACAGAAAAATCGTAATGAATGTCCACTGCACGTAGGTAACGCTGCAAAACTACAATGAGGATTGTAAAACGCAAGAAGAAATGTACTCTGTGACTGGTTGCTCAATCTATCCACAAACAGGCGATTTATGGGGGCTGCGCCTACTTATCCCTGTAGCCAACTAGTCCCGGTCTCCCCTATATCCATGTACTAGGACGATTATGTATTTCATAAATAACGTTCCATTCACGCTGCAATATTTCTTACTTTAAAATCAACATTAATTAGTTAATTTTAAACATGGTTTTATAATTTAGAAGCTTTTGCAATGATAATTGTGTTTTAAAAATATTCAAGAAAGGCTTCAATTTTAGTTTTTGGAATATGATCTGATATTTGGTTTTATATTCCAGTACTATGACGATTATTTATTCTATATATAATGTTCTATTCATGCTGCAAAGATTTTTACATTAGGATCCGTTAATATTTCAAAAAGTAAAGATAATTCATTTAATTATTTAATTTATATAAAAAAAATTATTATTTTATTTATAATAATAAATTAAGAATAATTTATTATTATTTTTTTTTAATATATAAACAAAAGGAGTACGTCTGAATTCATTCATAATTATAAAAACTTTTCAAAATAACAGACATTACATTACATTACATTACATTACATTACATTACATTACATTACATTAAAGGATAAAAACACTAAAAACAATTTAAAAGGACGCTTCGGATTCATTCCGAATCCTTCATCAGCTAATTCTTAACGTAAAAGTCATGCTAGGTTTTAAAGTTCAACAAGTAGAAAAACATTACATCAAGTTGCCAAAAAAATTTCGACATTTCTGTATTTATATATGCATGAAATTAAAAATCCAAACAATTGCTAATAGCAGTTTATTTATCATTTATGCGTCAATTATTTAAGAAATTAAAATCTCATACGTTATTTAAACAAAAGAAATTGCTTACTTATTAGAATGCTTTTACAAAAAATGTTAAATATTCCTTTACACTGTTTACCTTAATATCTAATTAAAGTACATATATTTAAAAGAAAACAAATTACAACTGCAAATAAATTATGCAAATATGTACTGAATTATCCACGAAAATGTATTTTTATTTCAAGATAATTACATCGATCTGAAGCAAGGAAAATACCGTCCAGACATAAAAATAAAATATCCATAATAATCAGTTATTCAGACGATGAAGACCGTTGATAAAATTTGCATATAGCCACATCCGCTTCAGGGCAAAAAAAAGGGGGTTATGAAAAAATTAAAGATCTGAAGGTGATGATTTCAAACTTCGAAGAAATCTTTTTTGTTCTAATTACTCTATACCACTCTATTCTTTCGAACATGTGCTGATAATGGACTTCTAATGAGACATCTTTTTTTTTTTTTCCCTATTCAAATTCAGAATATTTTCTGCAGAGTGTTTAATCCCTATTTGATGCGAAACTGTCGATTCTGCAGGTGTCTGAAAGGATAATAATGTATGGATAGTCAGTTCTTCAAAGAATTAGGAAACACAGAATAAATTATTATAGATATATTATTAAATATTTATCAAATACATGTCATTTATTAATAACCATTGTAAATTATAAACGCTAGTGTGTTAAATGTATAATAATCAGTTATCGTCACGCGAAATTAACGTTAGATATCTGCTGCAAATTAACCTTTTTAATGATTTGTTGTTTTAATTAGGTTCTCAGGATAAAATATTTTAAAGTGTTAATCACATTAAATATGTAATGATTTATTGTTTTATTTAGGTTTTTAGGAAGAAATATTGTAAAATGTTAATTACATTAAATATATTTTACTTTCAAGGATTTTCAATTACGCGCATGCAATCAAATATTTATTAAATTATTTATTAAATATGCATCAAATATTTATTAAATAATGTTGTAACGCCCCATACGTCCCATATGGCTCACCAGATCGCCACTTAAGCCTTACTCAACACTTTTATAATTGGATCTGCAGATGCCGCCAGCTCTGAGTGGCGTGTCAAACATCACGAACTCCAGATGGCGTGTTATAAACATTTTTTAATGAGGTGCTGATTCTCGGTGGAAAAGTTTCTGGGTGGCGCAATTAGAAACAAATAAACTTTTTAATATCTGACGATAAGACTCTCACGTGGTCACCCATTTAAGACGGACTGAAAAGTCCAAGAGGCCCCGTGGGGCGGATGCTGTTTTGTAACCATCGATTTCGGTCGCTTTTGGCCGACCGCAAAAGAGGCGAGCGAGCCTCCGATTCCGTTTGTATCTTTTTTTTATGTAACTGTAAATAGCGTGCTGTGTGCTGTCCATGTCGTAAAATAAATGTAAAAAAATGAACGCCAAGTTCTCCTTATTTAATTTTAAAGCCTAGTTTCTTTAGTTTAAGTTATTTTACGCTATAATGTCATTAGTTACTGCCATTTGAAAACTTTAACGGTAGGCCAAGCTTACAATTACTTAATAATTATAATTTGAAATTTAATTGTATATCTCTTGTAAATGAATACTTTGAAAGATTTATTGTTGGAATTAAATTTGTTGGCGAAAGTATTTAATTATCTTAAGTGTGTTAAATATGTTATACTTTTGATACTTTTCAATCAAATTTAAATATTACTATTTTCATGATATCAAATATTCACAAAATAACTATTAAACCAGTCTTTGAAAAAAGATACCATCCATCCTTGGGTATTCTTTGTATCCCACCCTCTTTTTCTTTAAATGCACGTAATTCCACCCGGGGTCTGGGGATGGATTTTTAAAACTGCAGAAAAACGGAAAATATGTAAACGGCCCCCCGAATAATATATATTTTTTGAGACAGTAAATTCATATCTTTTTTAATGAGAGGTACCGTTGAGAGCATAAAAGAACTTTGCATGTGTACTTTTGTTTATTTGTTTGTTTGTATTCCCACCTGCACAACGTGGATTGCAATTTTAAACTTTTGAAAATTGGAAAGTATTGAAAACGACCTGATGAATATATTTTTTTGAAATAGTAAATATTAATATTTTTTTAACAAAAGATACCGTTACAACCAGGGAGATACTACTGAAAGATTGGTGTTCTAGGTTTTTTGTAATAACTCCATCAGGGGATCGGGAATTGCAAATTGAAAATATACATAACAAGTAAGAAAAATCATGCATTAAGCATAGATTACGAAACACTTTCCAACACTTCCTGTATGCTTTAACAAAACTTCGTTATTTAGGGAAATAAGATAACTAAGTAAACATTTTAGAAAACGCATAAAATATTTTAAAAATTGATTTCACCAGTTACCGTCCATAGCCAATAGTACCATTATTACACGCCATTATTTAGCCAAAATTTAATTTAAACTAAAACACTCTTGAAATTACTGAAATTACCATCCGGATATTACCATCCATAGACGTTTATGTACCTAATTCCTTGCGTGATCCTGTGTAGCATTTTATCTATATTCAACAAGCATCTCTTAGTAAACTAAGTGCAGTTCAGTGTAAAAATGCACAACTCCTTTAAAAACCACCTTTAAGCAATTTACGCTCATACTCAGTAACCCTTACGAAATTCCTTTGTGTAGCCCTGTATATGAACTATAGCATTTATACACACCTTATAGTATGCATAAATATAGTGAAACATAAACAATTTTCAACTTTGTTGGAAAGTGTTAAAAACATAACTTTAGAAAACATGTTTTTCGAAATATTAACTATTCACATATTTTTAAATGAAAAATACCAACGATACCAGGAAGATACCGTAAACCTAGACGTACCTTTCCCTCCATTCTTTTTCTTTCTTCTTTTTTCGAACTCTACTGGAGTACCGATGGTCGCAAGTTTGAAATGCAGAAAAAATGGAATGATTACTAACATCTGCGCTTTAAGGACTACGCTTTCCTTAAACATGCGTGGAAGCGATCACCACGCTGGCGAACTGCGGAAAATTGAAGCTTGTTCGTTAGCGTTTAATAAAGGTTCTTAATTAATATCACGGCTAATTATCAAATAATGAAACAAATCTGCGTCTCAGGTGCATTTGGACCTGTTTTGGTCTCCCTTTATCCATATTTGCGATAGATTTCCTTGGTTTTAACAGAATTATGTAAATAAGTTACCAAAAGTAGATAAGACACCTGGATACTTTGCTCGTTCATAAATATATACTGTTTATGAAGTTACTAATACACAAGTATCAATATGAATAAGTCTGAAGTCAAATTAATACGAGAGATATGCATAACAAATGCATATACAATATGCATGTACAAATATATTTTCATTTCAATATTTTTTCTCAAACTAAAAAGGAAATAAGGGGAAAGCCGCTATCATAGAGATTCTGCCAAAAATGCGTGCACATTTATTATAAAATTAACCCCCCCACACACACACACACACATACACACCATGAATTTGGTAAAATTATTGACTACATAATCTAAATTCAATTTTTGATATTTTTTCCCCTTCAAACAGACCGTAACACTCAAGTTGTTGCCCAGTACTTAACCCATTTGCATCCTAAGCGCACATTTCAGGAATTTCTTTTTTATCTAGAAATTCTGTATAGTAATTTTTACTTTAATAAGAGACATTTCGTGGTTACATAAGGTAAAAATCCTTCATCCGCATTTCCGGCATGGATTCTGAATTTTTGAATAAAAAAGAAATACCTGAAATGGACGCGTATATGCGCTAAAGATGCAAATGGATTAAGGTACATTATCTAAGCAGAAAGAAGAGTTAAAGTTTAAAAGGACGGAACAAGAAAATAAAAACTGATTTGTAGATATAGAAGTTTAATTAGATGCGTTAGGAGTGTACATTTTAGAAAATCCGTAATTTTTAATGACTTTTCAAATTTTAACACAAATTTACATTTTTAAATTTCTGTGAAGAAAATATACGCAACAAAATAAACTATTATTAAATAATGGACAAATGTCCTGCTTGCCCTGCAGAAATCGCTGCTAACAATTTTCGTTATTTAACTTCCTCTTTTGTTCTGAATATAAAATGCTGTTTCTTTGGCGTGTTCATAACTGTCGTGTACAAAGTAAAATAGATTCCAATTCAAATATTTTACTCACTAATATTGTATTCATAAATATACATTCGAGAAACACAATTGTTCTTTGAGATTAAATTTATAATGACATATTTATGCTTACAAACTACTTTTCCTGAAACAGGATGTAGCATATGATTAGATCTTAGATCAGTGATATGTATGTAAAAAGTCCCCCATGGGAAATATATGCAGAAGAACCCATGACCATAAAAACTGGAAGCCCATATCCCCAAAAGCATAAATCCGAATGCAGTAAAAAGGAATAATGCTTACCTCCCTTCAACATTGTTCTATGCAATGACAAAAGAATTTGCTAAGCCCATAAACCTTGCTGGTATTTCCGTGACCGCTCTTCTAACGTAAGTGATGAAATTTTAAAAGGGAAAGTCCAACAGAATTATCGTAACTGCTATCAAAGGGAACCATGCAAAGGGTTTAATAAAATGAAACGCAAAGACTAAATGATAGGGAGATAGATGCCTTGAGCGAAATCTACCTCAAAAGGAAACTCTGTACAGTCGTGGAAAAAAAAAGTAAACACCCCCTACTAACTCCTCAACAAATTATCGTAAAAGAAAGTTACTGGTACCGAACCATTGTAAATAAAGTCTGCTTTTAAATGATGTATAGAAAATTTGCTTAGGGGGCCATCTACATATTAAAACGAAACATTACTTTGTTTTTTTCAATAGCAATACCCAATTTTAACGAGATATTTCAAATCTTCGGTTCAAACTATGCCCAGACACCAAATTTCAAGTCATTTGAATGATAAGTTTTTGAAATATAAACATTCAAAATTTAGTGCTTCTAATGTTAAATTACATTTTCATATTTTCATTAATATCTCCTGAAATTATACACGTAATGTGGTAATTTTTTGTGTGGCAATAGTACTAAAATACCCAAACATAAATACGCTGAATTTGCAATATTTATAATTTTATTATATGAATTATGTATTATTAAATTAATATTCGAAAAAAATATGAATTGCAACCTACAATTTTTTTGATGGATTTAGATTTATTAATCCCTGCTTTATGGAAATCCAAAATTTCACATTTTTCTTTCAAGTAGTTTTCAAGTTATACTTAAAAACGGCAAAATGATGGTTTAAGGGGCCGTCTATGATAGAAGTGAGTAGATATTTTGAAATTTTTTCTGTTGTCTTGTAATCTAACCGGCTTCATTAACTGCTTGAGTGGTGTTTTGATCAAGAAGGGGGCTCTCTCGGTTAACAATCGAGTACCGAACTTCAATTTGGATACAGCCCTTAAAATAAGCTCGTTTTAAAATAATTAATTTCTCGGAAACGTATGGTTCGAATTGCATAAAAATTTGTTTTTAGGCTAATTGAAGGGTGTAGAGTTCATTTATGCTGTCAGAATTGTGTACTGCTATTGAAAAAACCGAAGTTATGGTTCGTTTTAATATGTAGATGGCCCCCTAAGCAAATTTTATACGCATCATTTAAAAGTAGACTTTATTTCCAATCGTTCGGTACCAGTAACTTTCTTCTACGATAATTTGTTGAGGAGTTAGTAGGGGGTGTTTACTTTTTTTTCCACGACTGTACATTGCGAAGGAAGCGAGTAAAATGAAATTGAAAAGCAAATCACATACTTTATCTATTGAGTTAACTTTCTAATTAAATCATTTCGCTAGCTACAAACAATACAGGTCTTTACGTAAACATCACTTACTTAAAAGTACTTTTAGATTAATTTCTCTTCCATTTTCACAAAAATAATCATGGAACTCCGTATTCTATTATCGAGACTTTTGCTTAAAACGTATGTTTCAGGTTTTGGTGTTATCATTATTATTATTAATCAACATAATTGCTTAATGTCTTAATGCTTTTAATCACCGAAAAACAGCATGCCATTTATAATAAAAGTACAAGGATCATGAAAAAAAAAATATTGTTGTGCTGTGCAGTAAGAATATGGATTATGAATAAGGGAGATTTAAATTTTGACAAAATGATTCCCCAAGAAAGAAAAGAGAACATCGAGAATAAAGTTTTTCAAAAATCTATCTTTTCTTTTTTTCATTTAAGGGGTCTCATGCCTTTTAAAATCTCCTTTTCCAGTTCAAAAGTGATGTGGTTTTGAGTTGTCATAACTTATTAAACACTTATTGAAATTACATTAAACTTCGTACTATATTTAAGGGGTCTCAGGACTCTTAAAGCTTCCAAATTTTCGAAATTTTGATTTTAATTAGATGTTAAACTACTATATTTTCTGACCATTTAAATATAATTGTTTTCTTGAAATTTTCATTAGGACAAAAGTTATGGCTTTTAGAAATATATACCCGCTCAATAGCTGAAGCGGCGTATCCGAAATTTTGAAATCATTTTTCTCCAAATGACGTTTTGGGGCTTAACACGCACGATATCTCAAAAACTTCTAAATATTTTTTTTTATAAAATTTTCAAAACATATTTTTATTTTAATCTGTATAAACTGAACCTAAAATTTCCCTTTTACTGTTCAAAAAAATATATTTTTTAGGTAATTATGTTGTTGAAATTTTCAAAATTTTGTATTAGTTAAATACAAATTTGTATTAAAAATAGAAAAATACTTTAAATACCAATTTGTTTAGGTTCAGGGTAATTATTATAATCTTATGTATAAGTAAGCACGAAAATTTTCATTCTAGTTGCAATATTTATTTTGTAATCGTGCGATAAGCTATTATAAAAATTTTTTACTCGTCAAATATCTGACACTTTGGAGCCTCCTGTAAATGCTAATTATGCACCTTGTCATTTTTTAAAGACATAAAATGAAAGAACGTACTTATATCGTTCCCTTCAATAAAAATTGTGTTTTAAAATAATATACAATTTAAAATACTATTAAAAGTTGAATATGGTCTCTTTTTTTATTATTTTTTCCGATTTTAAGAGTCCTGTGACCCCTTAAGACATATTTAAAGCTTTATAAAATATAAAAAGGCTTAGATGCCTTATGTTCCCTCAGCCGTTGTTTTGAATTTTTTGGCGATTTTTTGTTGGCGTGGTTTGTGGATGTGGCAACCTCGATATGTGGAACCCCGTGTGATGTTGTGTTCTGACGTGTTGTGTTCTGGCAACCCGTGAGAAGTGGTGGATTTTGTGGATGTATTTTGATATCGTGCTGTATCGTTCTGTCTTTTTATTTTTATGTTAAATTTATTGGATGTATTTTACTGACTATGGTTTCTGTAATCCGTTTAAACGCTTTTGCTGAAGTAATTAAGTAATATGAGGAAATTTTGACAAGAAAAGTAGGTTTGTTTATAGTGTGCCAATGCGTATTCATAAGCCTATTTTGGAAAATGAGGGTGATGTTATGAGAGAGATTTCGTGCTGGAGCTTTCAAGAAAGCAGATGTCTGTTAAGGTATGTTGATAATTTTATGTATATTTTGCTGCTTTAAGAGTTTTTTACATTTTGAGATTGCTAGAAAGCGGTAACTGCTGAATTTTGAGAATGCTACACCGCGAGAAGTGCTGAATGCAGTGATGTTTTTTTTTGGTTAATGTGCGCGAAGCGCTTATACAAGATTACTGATTGCCACTTTAGCGAATTTGTTTATTATTTACATTTTATTTTAGTTAAGCGAAACATGCGTTAAAACCAGTGCTTGGCGACATTTACTACTTGGCGGAAAAGGGGTTTTCACGCCAAGACAAATTCCAAGATGGCGGCCATGGGAACTTATGACATCTGTTCCTATAAAAATAAACACTTATAATATAATATAGGTAATAAAAAATACAGTACAGTTAATATTTCAAAATATTTTGCCATGGTGTGTGACAATCCGCGCGATAACTTAACTTACAAGGAAAGGGTCCTAGGTTGGTGTCACCGAATGCCATGAACATTTGTGTAACGATAGAGCATAGTCAGTATATAAATATATGAGCACCATAAAGCGCAAGCCCCAGGGAGTCTTGAGAAAATAAGTCACAGAGTTTAAGCTATAGTTTATAATCGGATAAATTTCCTCCTTTGGCAAGCGGCTCCGTAGCATGGTCGGCAGCGCACTGGATTTGTGTTTTTCTACCCAGGTTCTAATTCCGCTCGGACTTTGTTTTCGGAACGGAAATTTTTATCAATCATTTTCGAACCGCAATTGAAAAAATGTGTATAATAATTGATATTTACGAAAAATATGAATTAAATGTATATTTTGTAACATACAAGTGCGTTTTTATGCTTGTTTAAATATATAATGAAAAAAACCCCGCATATTTATATATCTGTAGACCAGAAACTGCTGTTATTTAAAATTATTTACAGTTACTTCAATGAATAATCTACTATTTTGCACAGAGAAATAAATTAAAACACGTGATATAAATGCGTGAATAATTATATTATTTTATTTTTGTTTCTATATGAACGTATTTAGAATATTTGATGATTTTTGTAATACCCTTTTTAAAATTCTTAACATGACTGTTTTTTAAATTTCGGATTTTGTAACTATTACCTACGTAATAACTATTTTCAGCAACTCAATATCTTTTAAGAACTTATTTTTAAGCACAAAGACAGTTATTCTAACTATAATCATAAGAATCAAAAATTTAAAAAAAATCAAAAGTTAAAAAGCTAGTTGGTAAAAAACGATACATTTATTTCACTGTGAAAAATAGTAGCTTATTGATGTAAATAACAGTAAATAAATTTTAAAATTAGCTTGATTTTATGATCTATAAAAGTTCCAATTGACTTTTTTTGGTCTGTTACTATTATTATTTATTTATTTTATCTTTACTTTTCATTACATAATAGACAAAGATTCTCAATTAAAATTGTATTTATATAATTAAATTGCATTATATAAAAATATTAAAGAAGAAAAAAAAATGATTTCCGAAAGAAATGACTACGTAGACACTTATTCTAATTTAAAATCAAGAATCCCAGACTTTAAAAAATCCTATTAAAAATATAAAAGCATGTTTTTAATAAAACATGAAACATTTGAAGTAGTATTTGAATGAGGAAACAAAATGAAAATAATATATTTCTTCACTTATTTTAATTTATTTCTCTGTTAAAAATTGTAGATATTCATTGAAATAACTGCATATAATTTTAAATAACAACAAACATTTTCTGATCTATAAACATATAAATATGCGTTTTTTTTTTTTAAACTCTTTATTATATATTTAAACATGCAAAATTTCGTAGTTAAAAAAGCACTTATATGCTACAAATCATAGGGGAGACTAGGGAGGGTTGACCCCTTTTTTACAAAATGATTTTTTATTTTTTGTGTATTGAACGTATAATAAAGTTTTATATCTCATTTTATTAGTTGTATAATCAGTTATATATATTAAAAAAAAAAAAAAAAAAAAAAAAAAAAAATGCTACATAAGTGTAATATGTAGGAAATTTGAAAAAAGATTGATTTTAACCCCTTAATTCTCGCTCCCGTCAATATCTCGGGCTGAGGTGTCGTTCGTTATTTCTCGTGCCCGTCATATTCTCGGGCTGGAGATTTAATTGCTGGAAAAAACTTCTGAAACCAGAAAAATTGAACTGGAATTTCCATTTGAAGTCTTTGAATATTAGCACTCTGGTTTGATTTGTAAGATCTATAATTTGCCATAGATTTGTCATAGATTTGTAATATTTTTGTCATTTTGATATGGATTCTGATGAATCAAGCCTTTCAGATGATAACTGGAATATTAGCCGCTTCACGGTCGCTTAATATTTGAAAAAACCATCAAAAGTGTACCTATTTTTTTTATTACAGAAATTGAATAATTATAAGGTTTCTAAATAAAATATGCAATTAGTTTATTTTTAAGGCGAAAAAACAATATTTTATAGCCATATTCATATTTGTATAAAAGCCATCATGCGAGAATTATGTGTCTTAACCTCTTAAGCTCCGCCCCCGATAAATGTAGGCTACTATCTTTTAATTCAGATTGTTTGACTCCCACCAGTTTTTTTTAAATAGTGTAAATGGCTTTATTTTCGCATCATTTTATCTGCCGTAAACTACGGTGGTGGGAATCAAACAATCTGAATAAAAAAAAAAAGTAACCTACATTTATCGGAGGCGGAGGTTAAGAGGTTAAGACACGTAATTCTCGCATGATGGCTTTTATACAAATATGAATATGGCTATAAAATATTGTTTTTTCGTCTTAAAAATAAACTAATTGCATACTTTATTTAGAAACCTTATAATTATTCAATTTCTGTAATAAAAAAAATAGGTGCACTTTTGATGGTTTTTTCAAATATTAAGCGACCGTGAAGGGGTTAATCATGCGTCAAAATAATGCGTCAAGGCTCCCCACATATGGGGAGGGTTGACCCACTATATGGGAGGCTTGACCCATTTTGTTTTATATTGAAATATTTGTGAAGAGAAATTAAATCAGTTTAAAAAAAGCAAAATAACTTTATGCTACATGCCTTAATTATTATAAAAAAATATTTTCGAAAATATGATGCTTATTCAAACCTGTTTAGGCGCAATCGCATGTCAGAGGAAAAAAAAAATGTTTTAAACAGGATTTTGTCTGAGGTATAATTGTACAGCAGGGAAAATGAAATTTTAACATTTAAGACAATACTCCGCTAGAGACAGGTTTTTCGTTTTAATAGGGTTTTATGCATTATAATCCCTGGATATATTAGCCACTGCCCCGTTTTTGTTTTGTCTCCTTGTCCTACTTTTTGTGACATTTGGCCTGTCAACTCTAGTTGTCACAAAGTTTGGCTTCATCTAACTCTATTCATCATGTTGAAATTTGTCTACATACCTTCCTAAAGTTTTCGATCAATGCTATGTTCTTTTGCAGCAGCATGAGTATTTAACTTATCATTAACCCTTAATTGCATAGTGATGTAAATTTCCATCACCTTTTTATTTAATTTTTAATACATAAATTAAGTTCTTACAACCACTATATTTAAATAGAAATATTAATCCTCAAAAAATTACAAAAATATGCTACTAAATAAAGTTAAAAATCTATCTTAAGATTTCTGGTGTCTAATCCTTAATATAAAAGTAAAAAACACAATTCTAAAAGAATAATTCATGCAGTTAAGGGTTAACATCTTTTAACCGTTTCAGTGCAAAGTACGTTCAGTACTAAAATGTTGAAATAAATGACTGGCACCGGAATTTACGAACAAATTTATTTGGTAATATGAAAAAGACTACATTTCACATACATATTAAATGGAAAAGATTGTAGCAAAATTTTGGTGCTAATGTGGTGTTTGGGAATTAAAATTAAGTGGTTTCATAAACATACCACTACCCCTAAAACTGTTAAGACTGCTGCTTTCGTAATTTCTAGTCCTTTCTAGTCTTTTCCACTGTTTCTATTTTACCTATTGTAAGTAATAATATTTAAATGGGGTAAAGTTCCTATCAACTTTCCCGTTTATATTTCATTATTTTTTTTTCGTGCATTTGACACTATAGCAATTTTTCAAATCGTTCTTTAATCAGTTTTAAATATTTTTTTTTCTATCACCCCCATTTTACTGTAGCTTTGCAGAATAAATTTACATTTACTTTTATATATAACCATTAATCTTCCATTGTGCACAATGTATAATAAAAAGATTTCCAAAATTCCTTAATTAACACACTGCCGACGGGCAATTTTTATCAAATCTGAATTTTGAAACAGTGGAAGCACCTCCCTTTTCTGAAAGTCTTTCGTAAATTGGTGTTCTAGATAGGTTCGGTAAATATCTTTTAATGCACGAATTTAATATAAAATATCTTACAATCTAAAAAAAAATGTGGACAACATAATATAAATGCATTTTCTGCCAGGTAGAAGCCACGCCCTTAGTCAGTGATGTTTTTTGAATGAAAAACGAGAATTCTCGTTTCCCGTCGTGAATGTGTTCAGGGAGCTTTGGACATCTGGTCAACCCTCCCTCACATTGACTGGGTCAAGCCTCCCCACATAGCCCTTTTCTAAAGAATAGCACATTGTTATGTTAAGCCTAACTTGCTGTATAATCTTTATGCCGGGAATGAAAGCTCGGTATTTCTGCATTACTGAAAACCTACTTACTTAAATTTCTATGATGTATTTTATCTGAAAAAGGCTTACAAAATATGTCTAAAATCACAACTTTTAGGTTGAAAACGCCTTACAATTGATTTTTCCACACCTATTTCGATTATATGTATGAAACAGAGATTGTTGTTTGAGCATTCCAGTAGCTTTGGTTGACACCTATTGATAAAACTCGGAAATTCTTTTAAATACGAAAACTGATGGGTGGGTCAAGTCTCCCGTATGGTCAACCCTCCCTAGTCTCCCCATACATTTAATTCATATTTTTCGTAAATTTCAATTATTATACATATTTTTTCAATTGCGGTTCGAAAATGATTGATAAATATTTCCGCTCCGAAAAACAAGAACGAGCGAGATTAGAACCCGGGTAGAAAATACTCAAATCCAGTGCGCTGCCGACCATGCTTCGGAGCCGCTTGCCGAAGAAGGAAATTTATCCGATTATAAACTATAGCTTAAACTTTGCGACTTCTCTTCTCAAGACCCCCTGGGAGTTGCGCTTTATGGTGCTCATCTATTTATATACTAACTATACTCTATCGATACGCAAATGTTCAACCCATTCGGTGACACCAACCTCGAATCCTCTTCTTGTTAGAATAGATATATCAACATAAAACATATGTTAACATGAGCTTTAAACTATACTTTACAGAATTAACTAATGATATATAAATATCTTTGACAGAAACTATTTAAAAAATTTAATTGAATTTGAAAAATAGAAAAAGTAATTAATTTAATAAAAAAAAAATTATGAAAATATTTATTTATCTCAATAATATTAATTCATTCAATGAAATATAGGTTCGAGCTCATTGTAACATAATTTTTGTGTTTATATATGCATTGTGAGTTAAGTTATCATAAGGATTGTGACACACAATACGAAAACATTTTGCAATGTTCACTGAACTTTATTTTTTTATATTATAATATAAATGTTCATTTTTACATTTTATAAAGCCTTAAATATGTCTTAAATATATTACAGAGATTTGTATAATTTCAACAAGTAATTAGAAAGTTATGAGAATTTGGAATTACATGCCTTTTGCAAAGGCGGCTAAAGAGATTCTAAAAGATATGAGACCCCTTAACGTTTAAGCAATTTTGGTAACTTATCGATATTCCCGTCTCCATATAGCTGATAGAACCGATAAATACCGGAATGATTTATTGTGTTTTCCATAATTTCCATATTTCCGGTTTAAAAGGACAGATTAATTTACTATGACAACTCCTTGGCAAATGTTAATATTCGTCACGGTATTTTTAATGCAATCATAATTGGCCCAATATAGTTTTCTACTGGGGTACCAATTGATCAGTCGGAAGTTCTGATGTTGGACATTTTCTAATCTTTTCCAGTGATTTGAATTAGGTTTGAAATTCAGAGCACATGAAGAAACTTTTAAAATCTTTTATAAAAGTATCGAAAGAAAATTCTTGTATATTATTATTATTCATAGATAAAAAAAAATTATAAATAAAAATTAAAAATTAGGTCTTAATTTTTTCGTGAAAAATAAATTTATTACATAGATTGCTTAAATATTTACGCAATAAACTTTACTATTATTTAATAAAACATTTTCAAAACAGTTAATGTCTAATTTTACGTATAAAAAATATAAAGATATTCAGTAAGCATATTCAGTAAGCTTTTTCAGCAATTTGGCCTTTTTTAAAAAATATAGGCTAAAACGAAAAATGTATTGCTTAAGGGGGCAAGAAGAGTTTCAAATGACGAAAATTGTCTAAAGTTTGATCGTGTATTACGTATCATGTAATTAAATTAGATTGTTACGTCTTTTTGCGCTTACTTATGTTGTTTTATAGAAAAAAAAAACTGAAAAAACAATAACATTAGCTTCAATTTTCCACGACAAAATTAATCTTGAAAAACAAGTTTTGCTACGATATTGAAGTGGAGGTTCCTTTATTTTTGAAAATCGTCATTTTCAGGGTTTTATTCACCTGACGAAACCCTATTCTTCTCACTCCTCTGTCTGTCTCTCCGTCACTTAGCCCGTGCTCAGAAACTATATACACTATATGGCCAAAGGTGACCGGTCACTTGCGATTTTAGACGTTTTCTTAAATATCTATAAAAATACATGAGGAATTATCTTGAAACTACAGGTGTGTAAACAGAATAGTACAGGTCATATATTTCCGTTGAGATTTTTTTTCCAAAAACCCCATAGGGGACCGTCAACAAATTGAAATTAACGAATATCTTTTGGATTACCCTGTAAAAACTAACGTAGAAAAAGCGTTCAACACAGTAGATTATGATTAAGTGCCTTAATGCAATAAACTGAGTTCATTTTTATGAGAATAGCATGTATATTCGTAGAGAAATTAAAGTTTTTATAAAAAGAGTCCCAAATTTGGCCAAGTTTATAATTTGTAGAGTTCTTAAATAAAAAAGTTCTTTTCAGAAAATATGATAAACAATATTGTACACAACACCCTAGATTCAGATTTAAAAAATAATAATAATTGGATGAAAAATTCGCAGGTTTACTAAAAAATGTTTCACTGCGCATGCGCGAATTCAATCAAAATATAATGTGCATAATATATTAGCTACGTGTATAGAGCAACTTTTGCGAAAGTCCCAAAAACATCGTTGATAGAATAAGCTCGAAATCCGTTGTTCCCAAAATGAAACAAAAAGATGAGGGGTTGTATCCAAATACAGTAGTACATGCAGTATTGTGTATGCTATATTAGCACTATTAATGGATATATGGATACAACCCCTCATCTTTTTGCTTCATTTTGGGAACAACGGATTTCGAGCTTATTCTATCAACGATCATTTTCAGAATTTTCAAGCTATGTTTTTGAGACTTTCACGAAAGTTGCTCGATACACTTAGTTAATACATTATGCAAATTATGTTTTGATTACATTCGCGCATGCGCAGTGAAACATTTTTTTAATAAACCTGCTCAATTTTCATCCAATTTTTATTATATTTTAATTCTGATTGTAGAGTATTGTGTACAATGTTGTTTGTCATATTTTCTGAAAATATTTTTTTTTTTTATATTAAGAACTCTACAAATTATAAGCAAAAAACTTGGCAAAATTTGGGACTCTTTTTATAAAAACTTTAATTTTTCTACGAATATACATGCTATTCTATAAAAATGAACGCAGTTTATTGCAATAAGGCACTTAATCGTAATCTACTGTGTTGAACGCTTTTGCTATGTTAGTTTTTATAGGGTTATCCAAAAGATATTTGTTCTTTTTCACTTTGTTGACTGTCCCCTATGGGGTTTCGGGAAAAAATCTCCACGGAAATATATGACCAGTACTATTCTGTTTACACTTCTTAAGTTTCAGGTTAATTCCTCATGTATTTTTCTAGATATTTAAGAAAACGTCTAAAATAGCAAGTGACCGGTCACCTTTGGCCATATACTGTATGTTGGAGACTGGAAATTTTGGATTCTTATAGCTTAACACCTCACATTAAACGACAAATCATAAAATTCTGAAAAAGTCTTATATTTACCCCTCTGGGCTCTAACTTGTGTATTTTAAGCAATTTTTCTAACTCAGCCCCTAATTAAGTTGGATATGAGAAAATTTGCATACTTATAGCAGCACAATTGCTATCACACGAAAAATCATATTTATTAAATGTATTTTAAGCTTTTTTTTCTAACTCAGCCCCTAATTAAGTTGAAGACTTGAAATTTTGGATTCTTATAGCTGAACACCTCACATCAAACGACAAATCATAAAATTTTGAAAAAGTCTTATATTTACCCATGCGGGCTCTAAATTGTGTATTTTAAGCTTTTTTTTCCAACTCAACCCAAAATTAAGTTGAAGACTTGAAATTTTAGATTCTTATAGCTGAACACTTCACATCAAACGATAAATAATAAAATTTTGAAATAGTCTTATATTTACCCCTCCAGGCTCTAACTTGTGTATTTTAAGCTTTTTTTTTTTTTTTCTAACTCAGCCCCTAAATAAATTGTAGAGTTGAAATTTTGGATTCTTATAGCTAAACACCTCACATCAAATGACAAATCATAAAATTTTTGAAAAAGTCTCATATTTACCCCTCCGGGATCTAACTTGTGTATTTTAAACTTTTTTTCTTAACTGAGCCCCTAATTATGTTGAAGACTTGAAATTTTGGATTCTTATAGCTGGACACCTCACATCAAATGAAAAATCATAAAAGTTTGAAAAAGTCTTATATTCACCCCTGTGGGTTCTAACTTGTGTATTTTAAGCTTTTTTTTTCTAACTGAGCCCCTAATTATGTTGAAGATATGGTAGTTATGTTGAAGACTTGAAATTTTGGATACTTATATTCGAACACCTCACATCAAATGAAAAATCATAAAATTTTGAAAAAGTCTTATATTTACCCCTCTGGGCTCTAACTTGTGTATTTTAAGCAATTTTTCTAACTCAGCCCCTAATTAAGTTGGATATGAGAAATTTTGCATACTTATAGCAGCACAATTGCAATCACACGAAAAATCATAAATTTTCAAAAAGTCTTATATTATTTACCACTATCTCTATATTATCAATTCAATATATATATATATATATATATATATATATATATATTATTATATATATATATATATATATATATATTATTATATATTATTATATATTATTATATATTATATATATTATATTATATTATATATATATATACCCAATATTATCATTATGCTCTATCTTCTGTATTTTTAGCAATTTTTCTAACCTCCACCCTTTTCATCCGAGGTGCACTTTTCTAACTTTTGCCGACACTCCTTTGACCACTCTTTCATATTATGTACCATAGCCGTACATATTTTATTTCCAATTTTTACCGCCAGGGAGCGCCTACCTATCTCGGGTGCTATGGGTACGATCCCCTCGACTAATATATCTACGGATAGTTTGTAAAACGGAGTTTCGTTCGGATAGAGGTTTGTTTAAAATACAATGCGCCCCCTGGTTGCGAAATGTGGAACCAATAGATTTTACAAAAGGATAAAGTGTTTTGAAAGGAATATTAAACGAAACCCTCTGTGCGATCTGTGATCACACTTACCCACTTGTTTTATGTACTGCTTATGACGCTGTTTCTCGATTATACCTAAAAAACAAAAAAAAATAAAACTATTTAATATATTTTTTTTCATCGGGGGCGACACTAAATTCTGAAAAAGCAGAATTCATGTTCTCTAGTTGTTTTTGTTGTTGTTTTCATTATCCACGAAAACAGGATTTAAACCTTGCCAATACCAAAAAAATATTATTACCATACAACTGATAAAGCTTATAGTAGAAGGTGCCACAAGCACTCTCCAACCCCCCCCCCCCTTTCTTTCTGCGTCACTGTCGATATGAAATGCTATTTTCATCTCGAATCGAAAATCTTTTTCCAGTTTAACCCAAAATTCCATCTTTATATCTTTTTATCTATGTAGGTAGTTATTTTTATCAATGCACCTCAAACAGTATTATTACTTCCTACTCTATTTCTGAATTAAAGAATACCCTTTTTTATTATAAATTTAAAATGTTATTTTCATATAAAAAAAAATGCAATTTAACAAATTACAACGACCGTCTGCAAAATTATTTTTTCAAAGACTAAATTTTAAGACATAAAAAATCGCACGGACATTGTTGCACGGTCATACATTGCGTACGCTATGGATTACATTTTTCGGTACTGTAAATTTTTTAACTTCTACGGAGCTGGTCATACATTACGTACGCCGTGGATTAAACATTAATATTCCTGGACCAATTTTAAATGAAATTTCATTCTTAAACTTCTAAACATCCCACAATATTACTTTTTACACCGTCGTATAAAGAAAAAAATGTACTTTTAAATGCAATTTGTTTGAAAGCTGTATCTCACTTTGTTTCTGAATTATTATTTTTTTTTTTGTAGCTTTTATTACTTTTTTGTCATAGTGGCAACAGAAGTATCCATCTCTGTTGAAAGTAAAGGGAAAATACGGATTACTGTGTAGACCCATCAGAAAACGAATAAAATGCGGATTCAACTAATAAAACGCTTCAGATATGTTTTTGATTTTCTACCCTGACCGAGGACAATAACCATTTTTCCAAATGGTTAAAAATTATAAAGCATTTAAAAAATTATAATAAAAAATTCAATATATATAAAAATTGATTATATTTTTTGTTACAACTTGAAAAAAAAAATTCGTTTGCTTGTTTTTTGCGCATAGTTTGTCGAAAATTTAATTTATTGCATTAAAAAAAAAAGTCAATAAAAAAATTTTTTCGTCATTTCGAACATTTTCGGTACCTTTAATTATTAAATATTAGTAGCATGAATTCTTCTTCTAATCTCACGTGAATGAATACAAGGGTAATAGTTAGTATCAGATGAAAATTAAACAGTATCAACTTTTTCATCAATCTATCAGATTTATTAAATTTTAGTTGAATTAGAATTATAAAAGTTCCGCTTATAAATTTATGTATGCCAGAAAATTATAAAATAATTTACGTTTTTATCATGCAACCCAAATACTTAAAAATTAAAATACTTTAAAACTATACAACACATCTAAAGCAGCAGTCAAATTCAATTAAAAAAATAAAAATATTCGTTTTGATTTTCTAAAATTATTGAATGACGTAGGTTGTAGGTTGTAGGTTGTATTTATGTCGGCCAATTATCAGCACGTGGGATATAGGCCCTAAGGGGGGGGGGTGCCTTCCGTGGAGGTCTTTCTAAGGGAACCAAACCCGTATTAACGCTTGGAGAACCAAGGTTCGAAGAAAACCACGAAAACTCCGAACGATTAGGCCGACGGGCGCGATTGGGACCGAACTGAATGACGTAGAATAAATATTTAATTATTTACATTTTCAGAATGCTGTTGTTTTAAAAATTTATATTCTTTCTCCAATACAAGGTGATAATCTGTAAAAAATAGAATTAGATAATTTATTTGGTAAGAAAATTATTAATTTTCATACAACGTACGGTCGTACGTATCGCATGTCCAACGGGAGTACGAACGACAGAATCCAAGTTGAAACGTATTTAACCCTTAAATGCCGGGTGTTGCCTTTCAGCAACATACCCAATTTAGGCTTATAAATACTATTAGAATAATATTGAAGCTATAATGCCTAATGTTGCTAATAAAATACATTCTGAAAATATTATTAAATCGATTTTCAACAGTTAGATGGCAACACTTGTGCTGTTTAAGAATAAAGATAGATTTATTTTTTCAATTGTTGATACATGCTCTTTTTGTTTTGTTTGGAAGCTTGAGAAATACCCTATTTTGTTCTGCAGTGAGCAAGTAAATTTATTTCTTATTATAGTTCTCAAAATTCTTGTGTATTTAATATTGTAGAATTTTATCAAGGGAAATTATTTTTTCAAATAAACACCAGTATTGTCGATTAGTAACAAACAGATTTTTATCCGTAAACCATATTTAAAACAAAATATGATTTTTTAAAGTATTCTTCCCATGATTTATTTAAAAAAAGAAAGCCGAAAAACATTTTCAAATGATTTTTGAAAACTCAGGCATTTAAGGGTTAAAGTTTTGAAAGAAAGAAATGAAAAAACCTCGAATCAAGCTTAAATCAGAAAGGATTTGATCTTGATTCGAGATCGCTTTCATGGAAAACTATTTAAATATCATGTGTAATACTTAACTTTCATTTATGTGGAAGTAAACGCACACACATTGGAGTGCATTTCAATTGTAAATTGCAAATACGTTTGCCATTTGTATATAAAATAATTTCTGATTGATAAACTATCATGCTATCGCATACTTTAACCTCTTCAGACTCGAGGTACACAAATGTGCACCTATATTCATTTCTTCATAAAAACTAAACTGTTTGATTTTGTTACATTTTGACTTTAATTTTAAGTAACTGAATGTTTTTGGCTTTAGGAGAAATCCAATCAATGGCAGCATTGATGCTTATTTTCTCATAAAATAAATATTATTTTTATCTAAGTTTGCAAAATACCTTCAAGACAGTGTGGCCAATAAAGTAAAAAAAAATTTCACAATTATTTAACTAAAACCCTTTACAGTAAAGATATTTGAGGATTTGCAAATCATTCACTTGCTTAAAGTCATTAAATTTTTTATTGCGTGAATTTAGGTTATTGATATTTAAATTGAAATTTTAAGCAGGCTAGTCATTTTAGATCCCTATAGATTTGTGAACCTAAATGACCCGTCCCCTAAAGAACCCCTTTCAGAAAAAGGCATTCTTCTGTCATCTAGGGTGTCTTTTTGTTTTTGCAAAAGCAATGAATGTGCAGCATTTGTAGTGTTATTTACTTTCAGGTCAGAAGAGGTTATACAAAGAATTTTCTGACTAAACAAAACCCGTTAAAAATTCTACCTCTAACGAGCAACTAATGCACACACAGGAATACATGTATAATATTTTGCATTATGTGCGGCGTTTAAAACATAACTTAGCATTATCTTATATCTCAGAGCTAAATATAAAAAGTACAAACGAAGGTTTTAAAATATTAACAACTCTAACAGCTAACGTGAAACACCCCTCGCGCGATATATCGCTTCCATTCCATTATCGAAAAACACGACTAAAATAGGTACATTTCCTCCCAACTTCATGAACGGCGGCGGCGTAGAGAAGAGAAATATTAGAGCCTCTAATGTTTTACGTTTCTGACTAGATTCTGAAGGAAAACGAATTTCGTTTTAAATCATGAGATACGTACTAATTTATTTTTCATGTTCGAGAGCTAAATACATATTTTTTAAATGGAATTTAATGACTTAAATCAATTTCGTACATCATAATGCCTTTTAATGCTATTATTCATCGTTCACATACATAAAGTTTGAGCAAACGTTTTCGTCATTAGAAATTAAATTTTTAGTAAGATTTCGTGTGGTTTATTTTTATTTCGATTACTATTAAATCTTGAGATGATGAAGTGAAGTGGACCACCTAGGGTCTACTTAAAACAATGAGCTAAGAGGGTCACGGTTCTAGATTACCTGATTTTGAGCGGGCCAATCTGATATGGATTTTCTAAAAGTTTAAATACTTAAAAATATAAATGAAACCTAGAAATTATCAGTTTTCAAAATTTCAAACTGCCATTCCCGTATGCTAAATTAAACAGTATATGGATTGGAGGTAAAATTATCGTTGTTTTCATTTTTATATTTGTTAAGCTATATTGTTCTTTCACATCGTTAAAGTTTGATTGAATAACTTAACAGATCTTAAATATTAAAAGGAAGATAAAATAGAAAGCGATTGGGTGATTTTTTTTTTTTTTAATAAAAAACATCAATCCATATGTTAAACCTTGTTGCTTTCAAAATTTTGTTTAACCGGCATGAAATTTTTTTTATAAATCAATATGAGTAAAAAATAAAATAAAATAAAATAAAATAAACGTTTATTTTATGACGTAGTTAAAATAATTTCCTGTTTTGCAACGATATATTAACATAATTAAATTATAAAACTTTGCTTAAATCAGCATAAAAATATAAAAACGCACGACGCGTTTCGAGCTGGAAATGTCGCAACCTTCCAGTTCATTTGTGACCTTGTCCCCTTACGGACACGTGTTTACTTCGACTGATGACGGGCTCTTAAAATTCCCAGCTCGAAAACGCGTCCTGTATGTTTTTATATTTTATGGTGATTTAAACACAGTTTTACAAGTTAATTGTGGTTTATCGCCAGTTTTTCGGAGCTGTTTGATCTAATATATTAACATAATTGATATTAAACTTAAGAATAATATTTCGTTTTAAAATTATTACATTTCACAAACTATATTTAAATTTAAAAATAGAGCTGAGATTTTTTCGAAGAAATACCTAAACTTCAATGAATATCCCAATAAAATATAAATAGGAATTATTTCAGATTTATTCAAGTGAACTAAGTTTAAAATAAATTCTCAGTCACAAAGATAACATTTTAAAATAAATTTAGCCGATCTTTTTTGTATCTTACTGGTTTTTTTCTAATTTAAGGAGTTTGATTAGATTTATAGATGGATTAACTATGAGACGTATTTCAGATTTCTATCATCATTTAAAATAAAGAATTAACAAAGAAGTACTTTGTCACGAATTGTCTATTTTTTTCAGAAAAGAGAGCTCTTTAAAAGATATAGAGAATGGGATTTTTAGGAAAAATATTTATCTTTTACATTCATTTGCTGAACTTTTGTTCGATCATTCCAAAGAGGTAAGTGCAAATAGTTTTTTCTGGGACTCTATAAAAAAATGTTTTTGAGATAGGAATTTTCTTAGGATGATATTAGTTAGCTAGTAATTATTTGATTTGGCTTAATCAAGAAAAATACAAGATAAAAGTCTCATCTCATTCTGTATTTCATAAAAATCAGATTCTAATTTTATAAAAGTGTTTAGTTTGTGAGAATTCTGAATATCAGTTTTCTGCAAAATTCAAAATTCTTCCTGTTAAACAAAGTTTTCAGAAATTGTATGTATTTTCAGACTTTTCAGAAAAATTATAAATAAACTCATGAGATACTAATCATTTTTCTAGTTTCAGAACATTCATCTGATTAACAAAGAAAATTATTAAAAGGGACACAATGTTCGAATTCATCTGTTATCTTTTAAAGTATAGAATTAACGAAATAACATTTAATCGGTTTATTTCTAGAATGAGATAATCTTACTATTTCGGCAAATATAAAAGAATGACATTTCGCAAAATAATATTTATCTTCCTTGCATTATTGTACTTTTGTTCTTCATTCTAAAGAATGGGGATGGAAATAACCAGAAATGTATGGTTGCCGCTAAAAAAGTTTCTTTGAGATATCGCGGGTTAAGTACGCTGAATGAATGAAATTACAATGAAATCTAATCTCCTTATAGATTTCTAAAATATTCGGATTGACGGCAAGATTAAAAAAAAAAATCAGGAAATAAAAATTCTAATTAACACACATCTAAATGAAATTTGAGTTCTTCTTTTAACCAAAATTGTGAGAAATAATTTTAAACACAAATTCTCCTCAAAATCTGCGATAAATTAACATCACTCATAGATTTAAGAATTTCATCTAATTAAAAAATAACCAATTTCCTGTTATATAATTGCGTTAAATATACAATATGTTAAATATTTGCGGGCTTTTTTAGAAAGGTAATGCTGTAGTGTAACACATGCAAATTTATTAAATTTTCATAAAGACCCAATTTATGGATTATGACAAATACGACAGTAACCAGAAGAATTATATAATAAAACGTTTTATGCAATTTTAGATTGTCTTTTCTTTGAGAAAAAATTATATCTTTTTTTTTTAGTTTGTAACATACTTTACATTTTTTAACCATTTGGAAAAATGGTTATTGTCCTCGGTCAAGGTAGGAAATCAAAAACATATCTGAAGCTTTTTATTAGTTGAATCCGCATTTTATTCGTTTTCTGATTGGTGTATACAGTAATCTGTATTTTCCCTTTACTTTCAGCAGAGATGGATACTTCTGTTGCCACTATGACAAAAAAGTAATAAAAACTACAAAAAAAAAAAAATAATAATAACTCAGAAACAAATTGAGATACAGCTTTCAAACAAATTGCATTTAAAGTACATTTTTTTCTCTATACGATTGTGTAAAAAATAATATTGTGGGATGTTTAGAAGTTTAAGAATGAAATTTCATTTAAAATTGTTCCAGGAATATTAATGTTTTATCCATGGCGTACGTAATGTATGACCAGCTCCGTAGAAGTTTAAAAATTTACAGTACCGAAAAATGTAATCCATGGCGTACGTAATGTATGATCAACTCCGTGCGATTTTTTACGTCTTAAATTTTAGTCTTTGAAAAAGTCATTTTCTAAATGGTCGTTGTAATTTGTTAAATTGCATTTTTTTAATATAATTTTTCTGGTTATTTATTGAATGACTCTTTTAATTATATCCCCTCTAGAATTTCCCCCACGAATATAGTTCAGAAAAAATAGTAAACAATTAAATCTGATTTTCTTAAATACATTTAACATAAAATTTGTCCAATATCTGAATTGTGTACTATCAGCCTTAGAAAATTAATAAATCCCCAAATGGAGGGCTACTGAAAGAAATAGGATAATAACATCGAGACATAATTCAAGCTTATCCATTATCTTTGATAAATAAAAAATATGTAACGAAGTAACAATTATTTTTTAATTGTCTACTTTTTCTGACATGTGATAATTTAGTTTAAAAAACTGTAAAGAAAAAATATATTAATACATGGAAATTTTTCCAGAGAGAAACATTCGCCTTGCATGCAATATTTCAAATGAAAATCAAATTTCAAAGTAATCACTTAATAGGAGTAAAGGCCAACCTCGTGAAAAAGATTCCACGCCGGAACTCGAACCCGGACCATCAGTACAACGCACTAATGATCTACCGACTAAACCACATGGAACGACACCCAGCCTGGAAACCCTTTCACTATTATAGGTTGGCAAGGCTACAAACGCAGCCCAAGATGGAATATTTCTCTCTGGAAAAATTTCCATGTATTAATATAGTTTCCATCGATGCTGGATTCATTGTGTTCCGTGTTTGCCCCATGTCGGTGGCTCGCAGGAAAATATTCCATCTTGTGCTGCGTTTGTAGCCTTGCCAACCTGTAATAGTGAGAGGATTTCCAGACTGGATGTCGTTCCATGTGGTTTAGGCGGTAGAACGCCAATGCACTATACTGATGGCCCGGGGTCCAGTCCCAGCATGGAATCTTTTCTCAAGGTTGACCTTTGCGCCTATTAAGTAATTACTTTGAAATTTCATTTGAAATGAGAAAAAATATTTCCGGAAAAAATATTGATTTTCTGGTTCTAGTTGATATGCATTTATTTGCTTATTCTATTGTCGTACAACGGAACAATTAAGAATTTAATTTCTTTAAAAGTGTGCACTTGAGTGCACTTGTGCACAAGTTAAATTTTAATACTTAAATAAATTTAGCATAAAAATTAATCTCACTAAGCATTACAAAGAAAATAGAACTAAAATATAGTTTATCAATTCAGTTTCAATCAATTGTTATGGTTGAGGATATTCAAATAGTAATCTATTTGCTTAGATGATATATTTTTTTTCAATCAAAATGTTTAGCGATAACTTAGAGCCTCAAACATTCCAGTAGACTTCTAAACGGATTCATCAGATAAGTTAACACATTTTATTTAAATTTCGTTTTAATAGATTAACAACCTGATTAATTACTCAGAGACATAGTTCAAATTCTTCTAACATTCTTTAAAATAAAACAAATTCACAAAATAACATTTAATTATGCATTGTCCATTTTAGCTCAGGAATGTGATATATTTACCCTTTCAACACATATCAAAGAATGGTATTTCTCTAACAAATATTTTATTTTTTTCACGCATTTATTTTATTTGTCGATACTATGGGTAATTTTATGGAAATAACATGAACATAGTTCCCTATAAAATGCATCGCGGAGACAAACTTGAAAATAACCTTAAAGAGCTATAACTCTTAACTTGAAAAGAATATTAATATCTTCAAAAGAGAGAATTTAAGAAATTTAAGAAGAGAGTTTAAGAAATTTAAAGAAGTTATTTCAGAAAACAATAAGGTAAACGCACCCGTAGTGGGCCACTTAAGGACATTTATCTAATTATTATTAAAGTGTAGTGTTGACTCTAAGCCGCTTTAGCAGGGCGCAGTGCCCGGCGGCTCTTTTTATTTCTTTTTTGCGCCTGGCGGCTCTTTTAAACCCTTCCGATGCGCCCGGCTGCCCTTTTTAACACTTCCTATGCACCCCGTGGCAGTTCAATTGATCCCAGAAAAATATCGCAAATTCTAGGGGAGTCTAAACAAAACAGTTCAAAATATTTTTTGTGAAGGAGGTACAAGTGTGCACCTTTTTTAGAATAGTGTTCCCTTTTTTAAAAAAAAAAATAGTGTTCCCTTTTTAAAAAATTCCCTCCGGCGGACCTTTTTTTCTAGAGTCAACACTAAAGTGTTAGTGAATTCCAAAAGATATATACATATATTTAGCCTAGGCCTAACCTTCATGTATCAGAATAAACATTCAAAGTTTCAAAATATATTCTTCGGCAAAAATGAAAAATTAAAAATATTACCTTCCCCTATGCTCCAGGAGTGAGCCTAGTAAATTTCTGATGCATGAATCTTTCGCCTTATCCAACAAATCATTTATAATATAAAAGTTATATCAACAGCAGTTTAATTTAAAATAAAACACAATATTAAAGAAACCATGTTTGAAATAAAAACTGCTCTCTTAATGAAATCTCTAAGAACTTGTCAGAAAATCTGTTTTTGAAGACACTCTAGAAAATAAACGAATGTACCAGCAGAAAAAAAAAAAAACAATTATTCCAAACAGTTTATGGAAAGTTAACATTTAAGGGCGTTAGTCAATGATATTTCTTTCAGCCGTATTCAAGATGCATTTCGGGCTTTTTTTAAACTTAAAAAATTAGTGACCCAATTCTGGTATAGGTGCATTTACCTTGATTACTCATCAGTTTTCAAATTTCTTCTTAACACTTCATACCACAGGAACTCTTGTTTAAGGGAGGAGGGGGGGGGGGATTACACAATGAGAAAGTAATCATGCTCAAAAATAAGTTTCTTTACCCTTTGTGATTCAAGAAATCGGATTTGAATAATATTTACTCAGATGTAAGAATACATCATTTTAAGCGCGAAAAAATAACATAAAAAATTTCGAATATAAAAATAAACAAGTAAGAAAAATCATGCATTTAGCATAGATTATGAAACACTTTCCAACCCTTCCTGAATGCTTTAACAAAACTTCGTTATTTAGGGAAATAAGGTATATAAGATAACTAAGTAAACATTTTAGAAAACGCATAAAACGTTTGAAAAACTGATTTCGGCAGTTACCGTCCATAGCAAATATGTATTCTAATTCTTTTGAACAGCCCTGAATTTGATCTGAAGGTTGATATATATACTATATAATGGGGAAATTTAGTTTAGCAAGAAAACGCATAACAGGTTGAAATTTCTCTTTCAGCAATTTATACTAATAGATCTAAACACAGTTTTATACTTTTGTACAACCTTGTAGTTAACCTAGTACCTTTATTACACGCCACTATTTAGCTAAAGTTTAATTCAAAGTAAAACACTCTTAAAACTACTGGAATCACATTTCCAGAAATTATCATTTATAGACGGATATGTATTCAATTCTTTGCGTGACCCTGTATATCATTTATATATATTCTACAAACATTTCTTAGTAAACTAACCGCATTTCAGCGAAAAAATGCATAACTTATTTAAAAACCACCTTTAAGCAATTTACATCCATACCCAGTAACCATTACGAATTCTTTTGCCTAGCCATGTATATCAATTACAGCATTTACACACACCACATACAATGCATAAATATAGTGAAACATAAAAGCACATAACATAATTAAAAATGCATTTCCAGCAATCATTGCTAATGTACAGAATTTCGTATACAATACAGTATCTGAAATCTTTTGTGTGTCCCTGTAAATGCTATGCACTTCGTATTACACATGAAATAAGCTATAGTAAACCTCAGCGACGCATATGGGGCATTCTCACAATCTTTTGACTTTTGGGGGAAAAAATCTGACAAAATTAAACTTGCTAAAATAACATTTTAATCTGATAGACGAATGCCTTAATGATTCAAAATAAAGAAAAAATGGTCAGCAGCGAAAATGTTTTTATTTAACTGAGGTTTAAGTTAAACTTGCGAGTTTAATTTTTCTTACCATTTTACCCCTATAACTTTTTATTTTCTTCTAAATTTTTACTTATAATGAATTTGCATAGTACCCACAGGTCATTCAAATAAGAAATAATAACAAAGTAGTACTTTTAATACAGAATTTTTGTATAACATTGTCTTAAAGGGGTGTTAAAAATGGACAGTAAGGTAAAAAAAGGGGATGGTATTGGAAAAAAGGGACGAAATGGTAAAAAAAAGAGACGGTAAGGTTGGAAAGGTAAGGAAAATTACCACCTATTTTTAGAAAAATCATGTTAAGACTAAGAGATAGCCACAATGTTCATTGATTTTTAGAAACAGTTGTTAACATTGGATTAAATATAATTTTTTTTTTTTTTTTTAATTTACCTCGAAAAGTGCTGGAATAAACCTTGGGGACGGTGAGGCTACTAATAAAGCCACGATGCTTGAAATTGATATTTAAATGCTGATTTAAATTCTACAGTAAATTTCCTGCCAAAGAATTTTAGACATTATTTCTCTAGCATACTTCTACATGAGAAAAAACTTGAAAAAAATTCTGTGGCTGCATCTGAAATGATTTTCTATATACTTTTAGAAGAGGGATTGTAAGGAATCTAAAACCCAGGGACAGAGTTTAAAAAATAATAACAACCCTAAAAATGTGTGCAGGTTGATTTTTAGCTACATATTTATATAAAACAATAGTTCCAGTTTCAGAAAAAAATTACATCGAATTATTTTTATTGAAATTTTTTTATCCAGACAGCTTCAAACTTAAAAATGAGCATCAGGGACACGGGACGGTATAGGAGTTTTCCAGGTGTTTGGACCCCTAACATCGTCCAAAACTTATTTATCTCGTTAATATTGTTGTGCAAACATGCAATGAGATGTTTCCCAGTATATGAAATTAAAAAAAAACACAAAATAGTGTATTAAAATAAAAATTATTATTCAGGTACATGAAATTCAAAAGATTGTGAGAATGCCCCATATCAATTTCATTATATATGAAATATTTTAACATTTTTAAAATACGCCGCAAACAATTCCCTCCACCCCTATATCATTATGTAACGGAATTCTTTTGTGTGGCCCTATAAATGAATAGTAACTATTCTTTGCACCGCATATTCTACAGAATGCATATTTTAGTGCGCTTCATTAATGCATATAAATTTTATTATGTTTGAAAGCGTGTAACACCATTAAAAATCATTTGAAACGATTTTTTCCCATAGGCCGTAATGTAACGGAAAACTTTTGACTGTCCCTGTAAATGAACTAAACATGCTAGAAACTTCATTTGAAATAGGGAACGTGCTATGGTAAACATTAATAACATGCAAAAATTTCAGGGCAATCCGAGTATATTTACGGGAGTTAGAGCGCGTACAGACGGCCAGACAAACCGAATGCATAAACACTTTTCAACTTTGTTGGAAAGTGTTAAAAATTGTTGGCTAAATGCCCTTGAATTTTTTTTTCAATTTTGAAAAATTTTTCACATGTGCAATAAATAGAAAATCGCATGCTTCGCAAAAATAGTGACAATTTTCTAATATGAAATTGTAAAGTACACGAACTTACATTTGTAAAAAAAAAAAAAAAAAAAAAAAAAAAGAAATCTATTTTTGGACGTTTTAACAAAATTTACTAAGTTAATTTTAGCAATAACGATGCGAAACTGTCCAAATGATAAATCAAACTTTGGCATGAAAAATTCACATAGTATCACAGTCTGTTGACAATTCTATCAACAATTTATAGTAATTGCTGTGTTAGAAGATAGCAGCAATACATAAAATCGCCTTTTAAAGCGTACTGTATAAGTAACATTGACTTTTTGGTATGTTGAAAGCATGCAATGCGGTTATACAAAGGATTAAGAGGTCTCAGGACTCTTAAAGCTTCAAAATTTGTTTCGAAAATTTAATTTAATTAGATGTTAATCTCCTATATTTTCTGAAAATTTTGTTATAATTGATTCCCTGAAATTCCCATTGGAACAGAAGTTATGGCTTTTACAATTATACCCGCTCGCTGAAGCGGCGTTTCCCAAATTTTGAAGTAATTTTTCTCCAAATGACGTTTTTGGGCATAACGCGCAAGATATCTCAAAAACTTCTGAGTATTTTTTCATGAAATTTTCAAAACGTACGTTTCATGTTAGCCTGTATAAACTGAACCTAAAACTTTCTTCTTATTGTTCAAAAAAATATTTTTTTAGGTGATTATACTGCTGAAAGTTTCATAATTTTGTTTTAGCTAAATACAACTTTGTATTAAAAATATAAAAATGCTCTAAATACCAAAATTAGTTAGGTTCAGGGTAATTATTACAATCTTAAATATAAGTAGGCATCGAAATTTTCATTCTAGTTGCAAAATTTATTTTGTAATCCTGCGCGTAAACTGTTATACCAATTTTCTGCTCTTCAAATGTCTGACAGTTTCGAGCCTCCTATTAATGCTAATTCTGCATCTTAAATTTTTTTAATATGGTACATGAAATGAAAGAACATACTTATATCTTTCATCCCAATAAAAATTGTGTTTTAAAATCATGTTGAAAATGGTTTTTTTCTTTCATTTTATCCACTTTTAAGAGTCCTGAGACCCCTTAAAGACAACAACAACAAAAAAAAAGGTGGGGGGGGGGGAGAAAAAAAGAATATTTATCAATCAAAATATGAAGAAATTTGTTGAACAAAATGATTTATTTCTAACAAAAACTATACGATTTAAAAATATCTTTCAGAAAATGATTTGTTCAAGTGTTAATTTTCAAAATATATGTGCTAAGCGATTGTGAAGATGATTACTTAAATTCTTGAAATATTCTGAGCAGCCATTAAAAGGGGCGGAGCGAAAGCAATAGAGATTTTCAAGTTACGATATTGCTACGGTATGACAGCGTGCAATATTTTGCGATGGAAAGCAGTTCTGTCGAAAATGTCATTTAGTATATGATCGGTTGCAATGTAGCAATAATACTTGTGAAATGTTCGGAATTTGGTGGCATAAGATGGCTTACCTTGTTTAGTCACTTGTGCTAGTTTATCAATTTTACTGCGAAACGATGAGCGTCACGTCACGTATACGTGACGTATGGTATGTGTACAATCCTTAATTTTTCCTATGATAATTTTTTAATAGAAATTTTCGTCTTAATTTTTATTAGAATTTTTGCGATCAAATTATGAAAAGATTTCTATTTGGTTATAGTAGCGCGAAAAGGCTAAAAATTTTGCTCTGGATGCTTGTCGTGACGGCGTTAATCAAGTAAAAAAAAAATAAATAACAAAATTAAGAGCCAATAAATGAAGATTCTAAAAAATGTCCAGAATACTTTGCTAAAACAAGGAATTTCCTTTAAGTGCTATGAATTTTCAGGCACAATTCTACACTTAGAATTTGGATTTAACTAGTAATATACGTATTTGTTTCTGGGTGCTACTAAAGTTTTTAATTCACTTATAAAATGTTCTGATTTCAATAACACTGTTCGGCAAAAAAAAAAATTAAATTTTTTCCTCCCTGCAAACTAAATATGTAAAGTGTACAGATATAAGATTCCTTATTCTAAATATGTTATCCAAATTGCTCCAGCACGTACTATTTTTCCGAGAAACAATTTTACAACTATAAGAAATAGTGAAGGATTATTATATTAATTTGAAATCCTGAAAAAAGTGTTTTCACTGTCTTAGATATGAAATTGATAAAATATAGCATGGGAATCTAATTTGTTAATAATTGTATAGTGTAGTTTCCATTGTATACACCCCACCCCCTTTCGTTCCCTAATTTACTATTTGCTATGCACAAATATATTTTCATTCCTTTTGCCACTGTAACTCGGGTATATTTATCATTTATTTACAGGTAATTTACATATTATTATCTACATTTTATGGTTTACAAAATTTCCACTTATGATTTAGCAAGATATAAAATACCTTAATTTTAAAAGCAAACCCTCCTAACAAAAAATGGTATGTGATACGTAATTTCGTTACCATATTTTTATTTAGCAGAGTGAAATCTATAAGAATCAACTGTTATATTCACAGAGAGGATTTTGGTGCTAACCAGTGTAATTATTGCATGTACAGTCGTGGGAAAAAAAAGGAAACACCCCCTACTAACTCCTCAACAAATTATCGTAGACAAAAGTTACTGGTACCGGACGATTGGAAATAAAGTCTACTTTTACAAGGTGTGTATAAAATTTGCTTAGGGGGCCATATACATATTAAAACGAATCCAAACTTCATTTTTTTCAATGGCAGTACCCAAATTTAACGAGATATTTCAAATCTTCGGTCCAAAATATGCCTAGAAACCAAATTTTAAGTCATTGGAATGATAAGTTTTTGAATTATAGACATTCAAAATTTAGTACTTCTAATGTTAAATTACATTTTCATATTTTTATTTATATCTCCTGAAATTATGCTCCTAATGAACTAATTTTTTGTGTAGCAATAATACTAATATACCCAAACATAAATACGTTGAATTTGCAATTTTTATAATTTTATGATATGAATTATGAAATTAATATTCGAAAAAATTAGGAATTGCAACATGCGATTTTTTTGATGGATTTAGATTTATTAAGTCCTGCTTTATGGAAATCCAAAATTTCACATTTTACTTCCAAGTAGTTTTCAAATTATGCTTAAAAAACGGGAAAATGATGGTTTAAGGGACCGCCTATGATAGAAGTGAGTAAATTTTTGAAATTTATTCTGCTATCCTGTAATTAAACAGGTTTTATTCACGCTTAAACGTGCCTTGATCAAGAAGGCGGCTCTCTCGGTTAACAATCGAGTTCGGAACTTCAATTTGGATACAGCCCTTAAAATACAATCATTTTAAAATAAGTAATTTCTCGGAAACTTACGATACGAATTGCATAAAAATTTGTTTATAGGCTAATTAAAAGGTGTAGAGTTCATTTATGCTGTCAGAATTGTGTACTGCTATTGAAAAAAACAAAGTTATGGTTCGTTCCCCTTAAACAAATTTTATATACATCATTTAAAAGTAGACTTTATTTCCAATCGTTCGGTACTAGTAACTTTCTTCTACGATAATTTGTTGAGAAGTTAGTAGGGGGTGTTTACTTTTTTTTTTTTTCCACGACTGTACCTACAGAAAATACAACTGAGAGTTCAGTTTCCTAAAACACCTTAGCAGCGTTATCTCTTGAGAAGTATTTTAATAATTTGGGCTAATTGCAATGCTAAAGATGCATGATAATAAATAAATGGCTTTTAAAAATTCGACTTATTTGAAGGTTCTCTATACCTATTGCATAGATTGCATATTTGCAAAATGAAGAGCTGTAGTCTCTCCTTCTTTAGTTTAGTCAATCTATGCATCTTTCATCAGGTTTCGAAAATTGTTGAAGCGTATTGTTGGCAAGCTTTCAGTGCTTCTGACTCATGAAATTTATTAATACTTAATACTCCTTTTGTAAATACTTAATATATATTCTGATTCATATGTTCTCGCCGAATTAAATATGCCAATAAGTAAAAGGAAGAATTTGAGGGGTATGAGTTTCAGCATTCCATCTCTGTATTCGGTCACATCTAAGCGAACTCCACCACAGGCATAAAGAATAATTTATAAGACTTCAAAAGATCAAATTTCGGTAATTAATATACAGATATATATGTGCTCTGTTAAGTTTTATGAAAATGAGAATTTTAGGCTAAATTTGTTATAAAATTAACACAAAAATCTGTTTTAAATATATTTTTTAAATAACAATCAAATTATAGTATTTTTTTTTCTTTATTTTGATTGCAGTAGTACATTTGATGCTTAGATAAATGAATAGGTGATGCGCGACCATCTATTTACTTTTCATAATAAATTAATAAAAAAGAAAGACAAAATAATTGTAGAACCATGATTTATGCACATGGAATTCAATGTCCTGCATTTTATATTAATCTGTGTTAATCGAAAACATATTGATGAACATATAAATACTTTAAATTGCATAAGTAAATGTATAGTACAAAGTTCCCAATTTAAAAATGATCTGAGAATGTGACCACCTGGTGTGAAATAACAAGGAATAATTACTTATGTAATATTACCCGATACCCACACTTTATTCTATTTTGTTTTACCATTTTCTTTAATTTGATAACTTTAGGGATTTTACCTTTTTTAGATAGAGTTACATATTCGTCTAAAAATCTTTATCTCACTTCGATTATAATACATTATTCATAGTTAGATTTTTTTTTACTATGGACATATATGTTCATGCAGAATTGTTTTTGTACTTAACAATTTTTAATATGTTGATTTTATAAAATGATTTCTCCGAATGTGACTGGTTCTTGAGACATGGTAATTAATGAACCCCAACTTTTAATAAATTCCAAGTAAAAGTAATAAACATATTTTCAAATATGACCCTAGTAGTAAACTAGTATTTTTATACTGGAGTTCAATATTGCACGAATATTGCATTCATCGGAAAGACAACTAATGAAATTCAAATATTGATTAAATATTGGCTTTAAATTGAAAATATTTGCCATGAATTGTAGCTCTTACAAATATATGGGATTTATATTGAAAATATTTCCCATGAAGCGCCACTGTTTCAGGTATATTGGCTCTACATTGAAACTATTTACCATGAATTGTCACTATTGCAGATATACTGACTTTACAAGGAAAATATTTGCAATGAAACGACAAAATTACAGCAAACATTAGCTTTGCATTGTAAATATTGGCAATGAAATGGTGAAATATTTCTCCTCACGCTTGATGTCATATTGTAAATGTATAAATAGCACTATGTTGGGGCAATATTTTAAGCCAATGTTAATAATATTGGTCATGATAGTAGCAATACAATCATTATTGACCCAATATTATTTTGTTACTAGGATACCAATTGACCAGTTGGAAGTTCTGATGTTACACATTTTCCAATGAACTGAATATATGTGTGAAAGGAAGCCTTTTCAAGTGAATTGAATAATGTTTGAAATTCAGAGCACACCAAGAAACTTTTAAAATCTTTTATTACAATATCAAAAGAAAATTCTTTTTCATTATTATTATTCATATATGAAAACAATTTTTTAAATTGAAAAAAAATTAAAATATTTTAAATTTTTTTTATGAAAAAGAAATTTATTACATTGTTTACTTATACACTTACTTAATAAACCTTATTATTACTTAATAAACCTCTTTCAAAAATTTAACTATCTAATTATATTTATAAAAATTTTAATACAATAAATAAACTTTTTGAGTAATTTGGTATTATTTCCCAAAACGAAAAATATGAAATATTATAAGAAATTTTTAGAATAAGAACTTTTTTGTTGCACTTAAAAGCACAGTAGCAGAAAGAATAACAGCAACAACAACAACAATAAATTATATTAAAAGCAACATTGTATAAGAGTCTAAAGATATCGTAAGTGAAAAATCTTTCCCATAAAACGTAATTTTTAAGGAAGAAAAACAAGTAATTTGACTTATTCTGAACAAAGAATTCTACTCTTCAAACACTGTAAAAAAAAAAAAAAAAAAAAAAAAAAAATCCGTACTTCTACAGATGTAAAGTTACATGCTTACTAAACTTTCATCTGTAACTGTACAAAAAACGCTGTAAATCTACAAAACTAGTTTTTGTTAAGCTACAGAAATCAGTAGCTTTACAAATGAATGTGCTAAAATTACAGTAATCTTGCAAATATTTTATCTGTAACTCTGGTTGCAGTTACATAAAAAGTTCTAGGCATCCCAGTTTCCTAAAAAATTCTTAGTAACCTTACAGATTTATTGATTTTCGGTGCAAAAGTGTATCTGTTACAAGAATTTTTGTTGTTGCTCTTACATAATAAGTTCTAGGAATCCCAGTTTCCTAGAAAAACTTTAGTAACTTTATAGAATTTTTTTTTTTTTTTTTTTACAGATAAAAAAACTAAACATATTTCGCCTGAATGAAAATTTTAAAATTAAAAAGACGTTTAAAGTCAGACTTTGATAAAATTAAAAAACTGCAAATTAATATCACATATGAAATAATAAAATCAGTTGCAGTTGGACGTTTCAAGTTTTATACAAGCCATTCACCATTACAAATGTGAATCGCTAACCGAAGTTGTTGTTTACACATGTTCATGTACAAAAATATGCCATTTAAAAATATTAAAACACCAAATTACCGGTCAGTCTTCCCGGACCCACTGCTTTATGTCTTACTTCCTACTTTAAAACGGCCATTTTGATTAAAATTTTAGAAATATTTTTTTAATGCTTTATTTAAAGAGCAATCTTTTATGATTCCAAATCCGTTTTCATTTTATTCCTACGATTACTAGAAGAGGAGTTATGGTCAAGTTAATAAACAAGAAGTAATAAGTCAAATTCCGGAAGCGAGCAGGAAGGCCAGGAGAAATGCAAACAATGCTTCTATACATGATTTCCTTACGTTTTTTAGATAAAAACACTAATAAGCCTTAATTGACACTTCTAGATTATTTTTATAGATAAGAAATAATATAGGTAAGAAATCTTTAAATGGGATTTCTGGAAAATCAATTTTTCCGTTATTTCCATGTACGATAAACTTTATTGCATAAAATGTTTTAAACATATTTCAGGGAAATTTTGTTAAAATCTGAACTAGAATCGAAGCTCTGTGTGATAACGCAGTTATTTTAAAGGTACTCGAATGCAAAAAAATGGCAATTTTTTATAAAAAATATGTATTTTTTGACTTATTTTGAAATATTTCAGTTACTTTTGAAGATATTGTAAAACTTCTAGTTCAGTGCACAGATAAGTATAATAGTAGTATGAAGTACAAGGGGGGGGGGCGTTAAATATATTTAGTTGAATTGGCGTAAACACGAAAATTTTCTAAAAAATAGCGATGAAGATATGAAGATATGAAGAAATTGCTGGAATTTTATGTTTTTTCATGATTCTGTATTACAACTAAACTAAGAATATGTGTATTTATTCAATATTGTACATATTTTTTAGGAAGCGCTTGAAAATCGCTTTTAATTTTTTCTGTGCAAAATTTCCTTGATTGGCAGTACCTCTTTCTCCACAGTGTTGAAGGGGACCAAGGTTTCGCCTGTTCCATGAGTAATCCTCCGTTATTGGCGGAAGAGGCGCACCCCCACTCCTTTCAATAGCCCCTCATATTCATATTTATTTGAATATAATAATATCAAATAATATACATTTATTTATTTCAAATTATTTATTTATTTTCATAATTTATTTCAAATAATATATACATTTAAAAAATATATTAAATTTGCACATCTGTATTTCCAAAGCGGGAGCCAATGAATTTTTTTTTTATGGCGATATCCATGTTGATTGATAGAAAATCCACCAACATGTGCGGTCCCACTGTGATGTATACTATCTGAGTCCCTGATGTTTTAATATTTTTAAATAGCACATTCTTGAACGTGAACATGTGTAACAGCTTTGGTTTATCGATTGACATTTGTACTGATGAAGTGTTTGTATAAAACATCAAACGTCTGTAATAATTGATTTTATTATTTTATTATGTGACATTAACGTCTGTTTTTTTTTAGTTTTATTAAATGTCTGATTTTAAATGTCATTTTAATTTTAAAGAATTTTCTTTTTTGTAATAGCCCAACTAACTATCAACGGTCTTTAAACTTTGTTCTTATTTAATTTTAATTTATTTTACAAAAACGAAGAATGTTTAATTGAAGTATTTTAAATAGAACAAAAACTAATAATAATAAAATTATATTGCAATTTATAATCATATTGCCATGAAATATACTATCCCGTGTAACAAAGTATTTTAAATACGAAAAAGGGGGTGTAACTTTTCACATTCGGAATCTGAAGTTCTCTTTCCTTTACAACTCAACTTAACTAATCCATGGTATTAGACCACCTCTCAATTTAGCGGGGGGAAAATAAACGAACATCCTTAATTAAATTACCTTCTTTCCTACAAATCCAGCATAAAACATGTGGTTCGTACATTTAAGACCTTACCTGCCCTTATCTCAGTTCTGTATCCAAAATTATCAATAGCCTCTCCTAACACTTCCTAATGGCACTTCCGATGAACAGCTCCAAGATCTTGACTTATCTGGAACACCTATAGGGATAACCACTAATGCCTTTAGCCCCCATAACCTTAAATCAGAGTTGGGATGGAGCCGCCCTTGCTTTCCCGGGGCTATTGAAGGATAAGCAAGATAAATAGGGCGGTGCCACATCCATGTTTTATGCCAGTATCATGACAATAAGCTGCATTTCGCTAGTTATTAATTTCCTGAAAATGCGAGAAGAGTACTAGCTGAGGTTCCTCAAGCAATGGCATTTTGGGTGCCATTGAATAGATTTTTAGATTAAATTATTAATATAAATATACTGAAGAAAGCAGAAAAGCAAAATGTTACGGTTATATTTGTAAAATGCTTATAAATAAGATATATTGCACATTATAAAACAAAGAGTTTTACACCGTAAGAATTATGATTCTGTATCAAACGAATTTTTTTTTTTTTTTTTTAAATCATTGTCAAGTACGTCAAAAAATAAAATAAAATAAAATAAATTAAACAATATTGTAAATTTAAAAAAAAATCCGAACGATGATTGTAACTTTAATTCTAACTTATACAGGAATAAAAGTAAAGCACCGTTTAAACTCGTACAGAGTTCTCTATAGTTGTATATTTAGTTTATTTTGCCCTAAAAGTAAGGTCGCCTCCATTAGAGATGAGTTCGTGTTATTTTTTCGGAACTCGAACCGGACGATTCGAAATCCAAACCCGAAAAAAAATGGCGTCATCAAATCAGAGTCCGAGCTTGCCTGAAACCGTTACCAAAATTATGCAGTAGAAAATTATTAATAACATTTTAAAATTAATATCCTCATTTAAACTTATCTTCTTAAATAGAAATAACTATTAATCCTAAATACTATCCCATAGCACTAATTTTCATGTTCCTGAAAATCTGTTTAAAATAACAAATTTGTTATTTACACCCAACCACTGGCAGAAATCAACATTCAACATTCGTATTATTTTAAACTGTGGTATAAAGACACGAGTTATGTTTTCCAAGAATTATGAAAAAAGGCTTCAGATAGAAGAAAAGGATAGAGAAGAGATATGCCTTGGCTTCTTTATGTTGCTAACACTGACCATTCAGACTTCAGAATCACATAGAATATTTCTCCTTGTATCCCATAAATTGCAAACCACCCAACATTTAAAGGATCATAAAAAACTTTAAGAAATTTAGACTACATTCTTGTTTCTCAAAACATTAAGTCGCATTTTTCTCTATTTCGGGTTTCGTTCATCTGACGAAACCCTATTCGTCTCGCTCCTCTGTCTGTCTGTCTGTCCGTCACAGAGCCCGTTCTTAGAAACTATATACGTTGGAGACTTGAAAATTTGCATACTTATAGCTGAACACCTCACATCAAACGACAAATCATGAAATTTTGGAAAAGTCTTATATTTACCCCTCTGGGCTCTAACTTGTGTATTTTAAACTTTTTGTTCTAACTGAGACCATAATTAAGTTGAAGACTTAAAATTTTGCGTACTTATAGCTGAACACCTCACATAAAACGAAAAATCATAAAATTTTGAAAAAATCTTATATTTAACCCTCTGGGCTCTAACATGTGTATTTTGAGCTTTTTGTTCTAACTGAGCCTCTAATTAAGTTGAAGGCTTAAAATTTTGCATACATATAGCTGAACACCTCACATAAAACGAAAAATCATAAAATTTTGAAAAAGTTTTATATTCAACCCTCTGGGCTCTACCTTGTGTATTTTAAGCTTTTTAATCTAACTGAGTGCCTAATTAAGTTGAAGACTTAAAGTTTTGCATACTTATAGCTGAACACCTGAAATCAAACGACAAATCATAAAATTTTGAAAAAGTCTTATATTTACCCCTCTGGGCATTTTAAGCTTTTTTTCCTAACTGAGCCTTTATTTAAGTTGAAGACTTGAAATTTTGCATTCTTACAACAGAACACTTGCGATCACACGAAAAATCATAAAATTTTCAAAAAGTCTTATATTATTTACACCCTCCGGGCTCTAACTTGTGTATTTTAACCAATTTTTCTAATCTCTTCCCATTGGACCCGGTGGGTACTTTTCTAACTTTTGTCGACACAACTTTGAACCCTCTTTCATATTATGCACATAGCCTTACATATTTCAGTTCCACTTTTTACCGCCAGAGTGTGCCTACCTATCTCGGTGCTATGGACACGATCCCCTCGACTAATATATCTACGGATAGGTTGTAAAATGGAGTTTCGTTCGGATAGATATTTGTGTAGAATAGAGTGCACCCCCTGGTTGCGAAATGTGGAACTAACAGATTTTGCAAAAGGATAAAGTGTTTTGAAAGGAATATTAAACGAAACCCTCTGTGCGATATGTGATCACACTTACCCACTTGTTTTCAATTGTTTCAATTGTACAATTGTTCTTCAATTATTCTTTTATTAGTAGATAAATTTTTCACTTTGAGCCTTATCCCAAGCCAAAGATTGGTATACAAATGGAGTCCGAAACCACTTCGGGCCCGTGCTCAGGCTGAGCTCATCTCAAAAGCCTTCAAATGAAAAATTTCACAAAGTTTCCTTTTTTAAATGATAATATAAATTTTTGAGTTCCTTGTATCAAAGCAGCTCGGAAAAGTACAAAGTTCTCAAACATCATCTGGGCATTTTCTTTCAATTTTCAATTTGTTAATAACTAAAATTTTCGCTTTGAACCCGAACCCAAAGTCTGATATGAAAATCCCTCCTGAAATCGTTTCATGACCGGGCTGACAAAATTTCATCAAATTAAAAAAATACCCTAACTGCCATTTTCTAAATATCCATTTTCGACGCTTTATTCGAGTTCTTCGTATCAAAGCAGCTCAGAAATATACTCAGTTCATGCGAGTTTAATTGAATTTTCATTCAGTTAGAAAGAGTCAAAATCTGACAATGCTAATATTAAATCCACGCAAATCCCGTCTAATCCTATGAAGACCTAAGAAAAATTTCATAAAGTACATATGTCTCAGGATTCCTTTGATCCAAGGAACTTAAACAGAGTATCAAAAGTTGGTGTTAACATTTGAAAAATGAAAGATGGTACAGTTTTAAAACTGAAATCGATCCTTTATGACAAAATAAATTACATAATTCATTTATAAAAAAAAACTTTATGCAAATTAAAACGGTACTTTTTTTATTTTTCTTTAATTAGAACTGAGAATTATCGCTACCGATTATTACTATTATTATTATTATTATTATTATTATTATTATTATTATTATTATGTTGACGTCTTGCACTTGAAAAATTCTACGAGATTTCTTTCATTTTAATTCCATTCAATAAAAATCTCTTTTAGAAAAAAGATTATTCATTTGTGTCACGGGATGGAAATCCGGGTGCTTGTTAATGAACAAAACCTTTCGCAAAAGTTTGTACGTATAGAAATGATTCGAACTCTCATTACATGCCATTAAATCTTTAAAGGAATATATAAGACGGAAATCGTAAAACGTAGTCCATAATTTTAATTTTACAATTTGGTACACTGTTTCTGCATCATTAGACAGGAAACGAACATTAGACTAAGTGACATCTTGATTAATTATGTGACAAGTTCGAGAAATTTCCTATGTTGAGTTGAAATGTTCCAATACTTTTAATTCTCTAGATAAGAATTACAACTTCTGCAAAAAGTACATGAAAAAGGAGATTACGTAGTTCATTGATTTCTTTTATGCCAACCGATAATTTTACAGATTTGTACCATAAAAGGATATCAAATTAATTCATGTGGATGCTATATGAACAAACACTTACTGCACTCTAAATTGCGGAACGAATCTAAATCTTTATATATCATGTCCTTCGAAAGTGCTACTGCAATTAACTTGCGTATATTTTATATTGCGTATAACTTATTTAGTGCATCTTTGAGTATTTAATAATTTTTTATATTCTTTTCTTCAACATGCTCTTTAGAGCAGATGTCATTTAAGAAAAAACTCTGCAAAAATTAATTTTCAAGCTTAAACTAATAAACTTTTTATACGTTTACTACTTGAAACTTGGAATATTTAATTTTACTCAATAACTTGCTATTGTTTTGAATAACCCATTTCGACTGAATTTAACCTTTATAAACGTAGATTTAAAATGAAAAATGTAGTGACTAAGAATTATAAGGAGATTTACAGGTTTTGTAAAATTATGAGTTAAATAATATGCGGAACAACTGCTTCTCTATTTTTTTAACTTCTTGGGCGCAAAAAAAAAAAAAAAAAAAAAAAAAAAAAAAAAAAAAAATCATTCATACTAAAGTCAATATATGACAGGATATTTCAGATAACTGAATTGAAAAATGAAGCCTTTAATGTTGTTAAGGAATTTAACAGTATTATTAAATAAATTTGGAAGTAAAAATAGAGACATTTCTGTATTAATGACATTAAAATGTCCAATAAAATATATTTCAATCCAAAATGTGCTCAAGTATTAACAATATCTTTTTTGAATACGAATACAAGAAAAAAACTATTTGGTTGAAAAATCAAAAATAGCCTCATCCAAATATTTAGTTGGACTGACAAAATGATTTTATTAGTTCAGTATAATTTTATTGAACTAACAAAATCATTTGGTCAGTATTACCAAAATTTGGTCAGTCAAACCTAATATTTCGGTTGGGGCATATTAACCAAAAAATTTAGTTCACACGACTATTTTTTGTTCTTTTAACTAAATAGTTTTTTTCGTGACGTATAACAATAAAATAATATATTTTTAAAAACGCTCTTTTATACGCATTCATTGTTTATCTTAAAGGACACACATAATTTCATGACTGAAGTTTATATTGTTCGAAAGAATTTCCCTTACAATACTTAAATTTGGCATGAACCTCGACTATGAAAAATTCACCTCTTTGATTTACGTTTGGCTGAAATCGGAAATTTAAGAATTTATTTAAAAAACCATAATTGTTTCGTTTTTTTTTTTAAAGGTATTGCAACAGGAAACGAAAAAAGACATTTTTTAAACTATCTATTCAGCATTTCTAAATTGTTTTCTCAACATTTAATTAATAATAAACTATTAATTGATAAAAGGTTATTTCATTTATTTATTTATAATTATTGAACTCTTTATTTCATATTTATCTTTTATTTTCTACATTTTAGTGAATAAAATATTTCATTACATAAAAAGTGGGGAAGGATTGTACTTTGTGCCAATATATTTGGCAATTGTGGCATTTCACCGTTGGCAGTAGAGCTGAAAGGTACGCTTTTCTGACTCTCTGTCCACCTCCCCTCTTTTTACACAATGTTTTAGTTTTAATTTAACTTTTATTTTAAGCACTGATGAGGAAACCTTAGAGGTTTTGATACAGCTGTATGTATGCTTTTAAACACATTTTATTTGTGCCCTTATACGTTGTTTCTTTTTCTTAAAATGTTTCATTGTTGCAGTTTCACAGCAAGTTTGGCATACTTCAGCGAGGGTGGTTTAGTGCATAATTACCCGGCTGCCAAGAAGGGTTATGTGTTTCACGCGTATCTGGGTATGTGGTGTGGAATGCTTTATACCCTCGAAACATCCCAACGGCTGGTTGGATTTTAATGAATGAGATCGCTATCGATTCGTCTTAACTGTCCGATAGTTATAGGCTTGGTTTTGTTTAAAAAAATTCAAAATGGTGGCCGTAAAATATAAAATGGCATTAGAGACGAAAAAATTTTATACGCACCCTGTTGAGTGGCATATCAGTGCATAGGTCTTTCAAACTGAAGACTATATTTCTTTGATTATTTTACAGTCAGAAGATCCGTTTAAATATTACACAACCTGGAAGTTGTGTAAGTAGTATCTCTAGCTTAACTGTATCTCAAACCTTCATAGACCTCATCGAAACAGTGTTTATAGATAGGACCTAACAATTAAACACAACTTAAAAGTCATCAATACAAGTAAATAAAAAAAATAGGTAAGTAATATAAAAAATAGTTTCTCATTGATGAGAAATAATTAGTTCGCTTTTTACGCAGTCGGGTTTATTGATTTTTTTAAATTTAATTTTTACTTGTTAACTCCATTGTTGTTGTTGTAACCATAAAGAACATTGGGCAATTTATCACCTGCGGCCGGGTAACGGGAAAATACCTTAAAATTCATTTATTTATACTAATATAATAAAGAGAGAACTCGTGACTGATTGACTCATCAACGCAGAGCTGAAAGGACTAAAGTCAGAATCACGAAATATGGACAGTAGATTGCTGTTATGACCTAGGCAAGCAATCAGAAAGGATTTTTGAAAATTCCCACCCTAATACTACGTTCACATTTTGAAACTTGACTCACTTAGCTTAACTTTTTCGAACCGGACAACTCGGAATTAGGCTTCACCTGTTCGCATTGCCAAAAGTTTTAAGAGACTTAACTTATGATAAATTTGTAACTACAACTTCTAACCGTACATAGTTTATTATTGTTTTTATTCTTTGCGACGTGTTAAATAAATAAACGATTCAAAGGATCATTCGGAAAAGCTGAATAATTATTTGTAGAACTCAACGCGAATTTTAAGAACAGTTTCAAGAGAGAAATAAATAAAACAGTTCAGCAGACAGCGTTCCACTCAACTCATAATTAAGAAAGTATCAAAAGTTTAGTAAGTTTCAGAAACTTGCTCAAGTCGAAATCTTGATTCCGGGTACGTCTGCTTCAAAAAATATCAAGTTAAGTGACTGCACTATCTCAATCTGAACGCGATATTAGGGTGTTAAATGGAGGTGTCGAAAGTTTTACGTCATTTCGCCACATCTCCGCAGCAGTTTTAGGTAAAAGCGCAAAATTCAGCATAACAAATCTATTAAAAAAATAGACACGTATTTTGGCGATTTTAGAAATTCAACCACTATGGGGGTTAAAGGGGAGTCGAAAGTTTTGGGGCATTTGATCCGTATCTGAGTAGCAGTTTTAGGCAGGAGCGGGAAATTCAGCATAACAAATCTACTAAAAAAATAGTTAAATGCATATTTTAGCGATTTTAGAAATCGAAAAACCAACGGGGTTAAATGAGGATCGGAAGTTTTAAGTCATTTCACCATATCTCAGCTGCAATTTTAGGCAGGAGTATAAAATACAGCTAAATCAATCTGCTAAAAAAAAATAGTTAAACACGTATTTCAGCGATTTTAGAGCTATTTTAGCGATTTAGTCGCCAACACCGGCTGTGATGTGAATCCTGTTATGGAAGATTAGACGAATAATACAACTATTGCTGATTTTTATTAGATATTTTGCGTAAGACAAGGATTTAAGTTACAAGGATTTAAGTTTTCAAGTTACAAGGATTTTTTTATGTGTTATATTTATTTTTAATAATATAGATAGATGCCATACGAAATAAAGTTTTGCTAAATGCTACGCTATTTGGTCGACTTTTTTTTCGTATTGTCAGGGAAATCGTATTTTTTTCTATTACATGCGTACCAAACAAAATGCCATTCTCATTTCTAGATCCGATATTTTGTTCTATGATTCTGTGAAAGTAAGTTCATTTTATTCCTGATAGTCTTTTAATGATTTATGTGCGGGAATGTAGAGATCTCCATTATTGTGATCTACATATTGTTGCATTTTTATTTATTTTATCTGTAATGCCCCCGTGGTTAAGATGGGCAAAGCCAGGTGGTTCTACTAAATAAATTATAATTAAATTATCAAAACATTAAAACTTTGCACTGCCATCGGAAACACACATGTGAACATATTTTTTATACTTTTAGCATATTAGGAAGTGAATTAAAAATCGATTACAAAATTGTACCATTGTCAATTGTATCTCCGATTACAAAATATTTCGAATTAAGAGTAGTATCACTTGACCCACCCCATCAATGATATTTATATTTTCTTATATAGAGAGAGTAGGTGGGGGCAAAGATAAGCACGGGGTAAAGATACGCACTGCCTGATTTAATATGAAGAAACATTTCTACAATCATGACTGGTAGGTAGTAGTTTGGTCTCATGTGTAGTAGTTGTGTGTTCAAACCTTATGAAAAAAGTAGCATTCCGTGCCAAGAAAATGAGGTAAGTTTAAATTTTCGAATTTTGATCTAATAGTTTTAAAATTTCACTTTATTGTTTAGTTTAACAATACTTCGAATTTTTACAAATCCAAAAATTCAGTGGAGAACGGAAGCTCTATAACTTCTAAATGCCGCATAGTTTATCTCGATCGCATTTGCTTAAACTTTTAGGTAGCCGGTTAAGTAAAATACTGCAGAATGGTGTAAAAGTACGCATCCGTCTTGGGGCAAAGATAAGCACAAGTTTAAGATTCGGGGCTTTGCCTTATCGTTCTATTGTTGTGTTATTTTTATTGTTGTGTTATATCGTATCTATTGTTGTGTTATTTTACCATAATTAAAATATGTCTAAAATTATAATAAAATTTCAGACTTAACCATTTCCTCCCTTGCGGCTGTATGTCTAAAATCCATTCGTGAATATGTGAACAAGTACCTTGGCTGATTACGCTCCCTGTGCTTCCCTAAATCAACGCAAAAATAGATCCTCCCCCATCTCAGAGGATATAGTCTGGATAAGAAAGATAAATTGAGTTCGCGCTATTCCAATATTTTATCGAGGCACTTTATGACAATGCACCTTCCCTTATTATTAGCCTCTATCACACGTGCATATTTCCTTATTGGTTAACATGAGAGCTGGAGAGGCTAAAAATAAGAAAAAATGATAAATACCCGATATAAAGCTTGTTGGCCAGTTTACTTTAAGTTATAAATTTAGAGTAAATGCAGAAGGCATTAACCTATTTCAGAAAGTAAAAATAAATAAATACATAACTGTAGCTGTTCATTTCTTCTGTAATGCATTTTTGTTGCAGAAAAAATATTTTAAATGTTTTATTTGGGGTTTTTAACTTAATAGTTATCTGTATAAAGTGTGATCTGAAATACAGTGGATTCTCATTAATGCGTATCGGCTTACTACGTATCTCCGGTTAATGCGAACAATTTCGTTTTCCCCATCATTTGCTGTTTGCAATTATTGTTATAGACATCACTTAACCCTTTGTGTACTGAATTATGAATTCATGAAAATTTTAACTTCAAAAGCATTTTTGGCGAACTGTTTAAACTACATTAGAAGATTTACATAATCATTTATAAATTTCAGAAGGATTTTAGAAGGATTAATTATATTTGAATTTATAGGGGATTTTGTGCAATATTTATAACGCCACTCAAATCTTTTATTTTAAATATTTTTCTTAGTATTTTGTAGAATTAGGAAATGTACAAATATAATGTTCTTACTATAGAAATATGTCCGAATTGAAAATCCCCCCCCCCCCCAACCTCCCCCAACGCCAAGAAAGCTGAAAAGATGCAAAGGCAAGAAAAATCATCCTTTTAAAAATATTTTTGTTTTGTGTAACTAATAATGCTTTTGGAGCAAGATAAAGTAATGTATCTATAACTCATTCTAAACTGTATTACAACTAATCGATGTATTAAATGAATTTCATAACAAGTTATTATAATGATACTTATAAGTACCGTCAGTAGATAAAGGGTTAAAGTGTACTACTCACTGGATGATGCGGACAGTTGTTTCACAAACAGACCGAGCAGAATCGTAACTGCTTTTATACGGCATTTTTTCGAAAGAAATTTTGATGCACCTTTGGTTATCGAGAAATCAAGAAATGTCAGTGACAAAATTGAAAAAAAAAAAAAAAAAAGAAAACATTCAACATCTAATAAGAAAATAAAGAGGGGTTGAAAATTTTCTAATGTCTGTTTTTTTATATTAGCAATTGAAATTATCATATAACAAACTAAATTTGCGAGTATATCGCAGAAGTGCGAAAAGATGTGGTGCTCATTCATTTAAGTAATGCCAAGGAAAATGAGAGATCCCATTAAAATTAAATTATGCAAGTACGGCAATTATTTCGTATTTTTTGTTTGCTCTCAGTAATTTATTCTTTCGTTTTAAAAGATTGTCGATTTTTCACAAAAATTACTAAGTTAAAAAAAAAAAAAAAAAAAAAAAAGCTGCATATTTTAGCATTAAGTAGGCGACCTATTTAATATTATCTAATTTTCTAGATTCATGCATATAAGCAGTTTTCCTTATATATTCTTGTTTAGAGAACTGTTTTCTAGAGGACTGCACGGATAGGAATTTCCATCCCGGGCCCGGCCCTTGCAAAAATTAATGAAATAATGAATGGCCAGGCGCGAACCTCGGTCCGCGCCGGGCCTCGCTCTGCTGCTTTCAGCTTTTTCATGATTTTTTCCAAAACTTTTGCTGATTACTTTAGCACTCTGTCATCCTCACAGAGTTTGTTTATTAAATCTTTCAAATCTTGTGAAATGTTAAAATATACCCGATAAAATAATCACCAATACACTATGCACGAATTCATGCAAATTAAATATTAGGAGCTTATACAAAACAGTCTAACAGCATGAAATTCCCCCCCCCCCCCTTGTAAATTTAACTGAACGTCACACTTAAAAAATATATATAAAAACATCAAACTGTTAGTAAATTGAAGAAGTATTATTGACTGAAATCTTAGAAAGAATGTATAAGAAAAAAAGAAGTAAATTTTTAGCAGCTCGTATTCTTTGAATTTAGTGTATACTTATCTTTGTGATGTAAATTTTTCTGTTCAATCGAGAAATGACCATCAAAATTCACGGATGAGGTTATATTTCGTTAAATTTTATTACTTTTTAAAACAAAGCTCATATGCAACAAGAAATGTCAGCAAATGAAGCATAAGTCTGATTTAACAGAAAAAAATTGACTTTATTGTTTGAGGTATGGAATTTATACTTACTTTTATGACTAAGTGTATATATGTGTTTAGGGCAGACATTTTTAGCGATACAGAATTTTAAATAATTTGGTAAAAATGAAAAGGAAGTTCAGGAGTACGAAAAAAATCACAGAAACACAAGGTTGTTAATGGCTATTTATTTAAATATATTATGTATTTATGTTCATATAATATTTAAATTATATTTATTAAATTATATAAATTAATTATTAATTAAATTATTTAAATTATATTTATATATTAATTAAATTAATTAAATTTATTAAATTGTATTTATATATTTATATATGTTGCATTCTAGCAACATTGGATTGGCTTTATCGTTGAAAATGCAGTACTGGCTGTCACGATAGTAGTTGTGGATCACATCCAGCGATAATGGCGTAAAAAGAAGTGGTCAGAACAGATAATTCGAATCTGTTATATTAGTAGAATAAATTGTTGAAATGCAGTTGTCGAGTGAAAACAATGGAATACATCGTTCCGTGAAGTTTCTCCAGAAGAAATTGAAACAACTCATAATATCAGCTAAGCATTTTATTAGAACAGCTTGCATAAGGGGCAGTTTCCACCAATTTGATCTATGAAATTCACTTCAAACTTTTCCAGAGAAAAAAAACAACAACAACTCAATAATGAATCATTCATTTTATATTATTATAGACTCTTATTTTTCCGATTGTATAATAAGCAAAGCTTGTATTATTTATTTCTGTTAAGTTTTTTTGGGACTTTTTTTTTCCTCAATAATTTTTAAGTTAAATACAGAAGTACATAATAAAGAGAAGGCAAAAAAAGGAAATAATAGTTACAATAAATAAGTATGTAAAGAAAGAAAAAAAAATGAAATGGAAGCAAGTTAAATAAAATAATGTTTTATCTCTTACACTTTACTTTATAAATTGCTCTATTACTCTGTAACCATTTCTAAGTGTTCGTTTTAATCTAACAGTTTCTTATGTATATATAATAATTTTCATTTATTACTTACGTGTATAATTTTTCATTTCACTTCCATTAATTTCCATCGAAAGTCAAATTAAACTTTCTATTGTATGTACTGGATTTCCAAATTTTGACTTGAGATAACATGACAAAAGATAACATGTTTCATAACTTCAGAAAATACTGAAATACTGCAGCTTCTTCAAGATTTCAAAGGAATTTTAAAATTCAAAAAATTTTACCGTTTGATTTTCTTTCTTTTTTATATGAATAGTAACAGTATCTAAAGCCAAACTATTTTACAAATAAAAAAACATAAGAATTTAGTACAATTTCTTTTCCCTAAAATGTATAAACATCATGAACACGGGTGTCTCGCGAACTCATAAAATTTTTTCAACCTAGTGTCTCAAAAAGAACTATTAATAAAATATTTGATATTTCTTCGCTTTTTATTCACTATCTACAAAACAAGAAGATTTATGTATATTTATCTAAGCAAACACGCAAAACATATCTGGAAAACTTTTCTTATCTTAAGATATAGCATTGCGAAAATAGAAATAATACTATCTTCTCACGCTGTCTATGCTAACAGCAATGATTGATATGTGCTCATGAATTGCTAAGTACCAACCAATCGGGTTATTGAACATGCTGGAGCACGCGACACTTCAGCGAACACGCATCCTTTGAAGATTTTTATCAAAGAGTAGAAACATCACCAAATTAGCTCTGAATTAATTCATTCTTCTTTTTCTCAAAATTAGCGGAAAAGTTCTCAGCAAACGAAATTTCCGAGAGTTTATGATATTTAGCTATTTCTTAATTGCATAGTACTACGTAAGCCTATATAAGGCAGTGTTTCTGATTGATTTTAAAAAGAAAGAAATTATCTAGATTCAATTTGAATTTGCATCTTATTTCATGTGTTTTCATACGTAAGTTTGATATGGGAGTGTTAATCTTGCTTTCGACTTTTGTTTACACTCTAAAATTGGGAGGAGTGAAAAGTTCACTCTTTGAAAGAGTGACAGGCATTTTCACTCTTTTTGGAGTGAATTTTATAAAAATACACTCCTTAAAGAGTGGAATTTTCCACTCTCTAGGAAGGAGTGAAATGTCTCACTCCTGAAAGTGTGACTTACGTATGCATTGCTTTTTAACCAATCAGAACAGCAAGGCGACGACACCCTTAAAAGATAAGAAAAATTATCACTTTTTCGTCCGCCATCTTAGGATTACCAGATTAGGATATCATTAAAATTATTCTCTATGGAATACATAAAATATTGGTAAGTCTTATTTAATTTTAAGCATTTATCCGTGTACATATGTGGAATGTTAAGATTATGAGCTAAATAGTTGTATGTTGTATAGAAAAGATTGATCGTTAGAGTGTTCAAAAGAGATTGTCTATTATATCTTTCATGTAGCGGTTTGAAATGTAATTCTTTTAACAATTGAATACGTACAATGCTTAGCTAAAAATAATCAAAACTTCATTAGTTCGGGCAATGTTAATAAAAAACATGAGTGTAAATATTTTATTCATCCCTTTCAATGCTGTGTTGCAAAATATAATACTTTTGCCAACGATCAAAACAAATAAAGTTTTATCTCTTTCGTTTGAAAGGGTGACTGACTCAGAAGATATCTGGAATTTTTCATTGCGTAGCAGGCACATTCGAAAACATAAATTTGCCGTTATATGAGATTTTTTGGGGGTTTATTATTGATTTCTGATTATATACAGTTAAGAGTATTTATCATCATTATTGTTTCGGAGTTAAATATGATATTTGATGTTTATGATATTACGAAAAGTTTGGTACAGTGAAATTTCCCTGTGCGACCAACTCCATTAGGCGACCACCTCCCTCAACGACCATTTTTACATGGAACGAAATTTATTCCCATAGGCTCAATACTAAATTTACCTCCATTCAGTGACCATCCCAGTTGAACTCCCTCCATGAGAAACCGACTTCTTTGACGAGAATGAAACAAATTCCATTTTTTTCTGGTCGCTTGAAGAAGGTTTTATTTAAAAAATAATTCCGAAGATTGCATTATTCATCAAACTTCCAAACTAAGTTTAGATTTTTTTTTTTTATCCCGGTAACTTTTAAGTGTTTAAACCCTTTTGTGCCTTATTAGGCAATGAATTTAACTCTGATTACAAATTAAGAATGACGGTCAATAAACTCCTTTGCCCAATTCTGTCGGAAAATTCTCAAAGAAATAGATAAAGTAATGAAATCGTCATTATTTGTTCCCGTCCAAAAAAAAAGTGTAATGCTGTAAAAGATGTGATTCTTTTAAAATGACCATAAAAGCAAAATAAAAAAAGAATCCACTAAAAAAATGAACATTCACTCCTATGAAAGAGTGACTATTCACTCCTAACAGGGGCGAAAAACAGCACTTCTTTAGCAAGAGTGAATAGTTACTCCTCTGAAAGAGTGATTATCCACCAAAGTTTAGAGTGCATATTCATTTCCCAGGAGTGAATATTCACTCTTTCAGAGATCCAAAAATTTCACTTTTGCTCAGAGTGAATAGTCACTCTAAAGAGATTGGGCATATTTTGACTCTGCGATAGAGTGAACACTCTTTTTTATTTAGAATGTAATAAGCAAACTTCTGGAAAGGAAGCGGGGGTCATAATTTTTTCAAGATAATGATAGCTAGTAATAAAACAATATAATATAAATTTAAGAAAAACCCACAGAATACAGAACATAATGTTTCTACTTTCATAGATCACAACGGAGTTTTCGTTAACATGGAAACTCACACAGACCTGCTTACCTTATTGGACTTACTTTACTACAGTCATTACACATTTTTTAAGACCACTCAAATTTATGGCAACATTTAATACTACTTGATATTCGCGATGATAATCCAAATGCCTCGCTTTAACGCCTAGATACGGTCATTAGGAGATTCTTTGCTTAAACTACTAGATGCAGTCACCAGGTTTACATTTCTTTTTTCCGCAAGCAAAGTCGCCTTATTTTCGTAGAGGAACACCTAGGCGAACATACAGCTATTCTGCATATGATATGGTCGTTTCGAAACATTGGCGCTCGTGGTTGACCTGATCACGTTTTGATCACTGCCTTCGTCTTGATCACGTTAAATATCCAATCTACTTTATGCTTCACTATGACATTATGAACAGTAGTCTTGCTTGCATTTAATTTTAGATGGAACATTTGCTGCAATGGAAAAATCAGATCGACAATGAGCAAGAACGTCTCGAGGACACCTTATCATACGGCGAATAGCCATGCATTCGCCTATGTGTTGCTGGAAGAGAATAAAGGCAAAGTTTTCATCCACCCAGCATGACTTTGCTACGCTATACAGTGCCGAACAGGCTCAGCTAAATATCAGTTAGCAATCGGCCAATTTTGGAAAAGCAACCATGGCAACACAGAAGCACTACAGCCACGACGGACGGTCTGGATGCTTGTAAATTAGATCGCCGTCATGCGGAGGTCTTCGCTCCATTGCCAGGTATCAATCCCTTAAGCAGGGTAAAAACCCGGCAGGTAGGGGCCTGCTCAGCGTTCTAAAGTAAAAAAGGCAACGTTTCTTGTAGACCGGGAAGCGTCTGCACAGACCATCACCTCATAGAGTTGACAGCCGAAATTTCAGGCTTAGACAGAACTCGATTACCATATTAAAATGCAATTGATCTGCCTAGTCATATCTTGGCGGAAACCATCTGCGGATCCGATTTTAGTGATCGGTAGGTTTATCATTGTCTTTTCGTGCACTCAAAGGTATGAAAACATGGAGGACTGGGAGCAGGAAAACACAATGTTAAACCTACCAGTCAACCACTAAAATCGGGTTTGCAGGTGTTTTCCATCGAGATATGATTTGGCAGACCAGTTGCATTTTAATATGCGAATGGAGTTTTGACTAATTCTGAAACTTCAGCCGTCAACTCGATTATGTGATGGTTTGTGATGCCGCCTCTCGGCCTATTACCAAAGGAAGAAATGTAAGCCTGACGAATAGAAAGTGGTATTAAATACTGTTATAAACAATAGTCCCTTTGAAACTATTTAACAAGCGACGATAAATCTATATTTTTACTTTCTTCTATCTTTACAAGAAGAAAGTATTGGATTCGTGAAAATTTTCGACGTAAAATTTTCAACGGATTTACACGTTTCAGGGATCAGAGATACCGAAAAACATGTTTTTACAAAATGCCTGTCTGAGAGTCTGTGGTTCTGTGAGTTTGTCTGTATGTGACACAAATTTTGTGGGCGCTCTATCTCAAGAACTAAGGCATGGAATTTAATAAAAATTTATATTCAGTTAGTCCCTGATATAAAATGGGGCTGATTAGTTTTTGGTGTAAATCGTTCGGCAGGTGGTGCTGCTATTTAGCATTTTTCACAATTTACGCAACAGCTCAATCTCCAGAACTAATGCACGGATTTTCATCAAATTTCAGAATCTGTTACCCCTTGACATGAATTGATGTTTTGTACATTTTGGTGTAAATAGCTAAACAGATGGTGCTGCTATACCGCATTTTTTACGATTTCTGCAATAGCTCTGTCTCAAAAACTAATGCTTGGATTTTCAACAAACTTCAGATTTAGGTATACCTTGATATGAATTAAAGCTGTTTATGTTTTGGTGCAAATCGGTCAACAGGTGGCGCTGCTATGCTGCATTTTTCAGACTTTTCACTATAGATCTATCACATGAGCTAATGCACGAATTTTCATCGGCTGATTTATACGTTTTAGGGGTCAGTGATTCCGAAAAATATTTTTTTACAAAATGTCTGTTTGTGAGTTTGCGACTCTGTCTGTCTGCCTGTCCGTCTGTCAGTCTGTATGTGACACAAATTTTGTGGGCACTCTATCTCAAGAACTAATGCATGAATTTTCATCAAACTTTAGATTCAGGTATACCTTGATATCAATTAGTGCTGTTTATGTGATTTATATAGAAAAAAGTTTTGTGATGCCCACAACATACTAGTTAATAAGGAATTTATTTTTTTAATAATCCATTTAATTTAATAATAATTCTTAACAATTAAATTAAATTTGTTCAACATATCAATTATCATCTCAAGTTGAATATTATCATTTTCTATACCTTTGATAATTCTGTTACAAACAAAGATTCCAACTTATCAATAGATAACTTAGGATATGCTCCATACTTAATAACTTACGTACAGCTAAATAATCTCACAACGTAATTTAATAAATTCCATAATAATGCGTTCAAATACGTGCACAAAGTATAATTAAATACCTAAAAATACATTTCATTGGAGAAATGTAATACAGAAATTCACGGGTAAAGTAATAATGCAAAACTTTAGAAATATAGGGGAAGTTCGTGTAGTATGGAGTACTATTTTAAGATAACATAAAACTAGTATGTTGTGGCCATCACAAAACTTTCTTCTTTATAAATCACGTCAATTAATTCATTTAAATAGAACAAGAAATAACATCGATTTAGCGCCAAATCTGATCAAAATATATCTGAATTTGAAGTTAGATAAAAATTCGTGCATTAGTTCTTGAGATAGAGCTATAGCGGAAATTCTGAAAAATGTAGCATAGCAGCGCCATCTGTTGAGCGATTTGAACCCAAACATAAACAGCACTAATTGATATCAAGGTATAACTGAATCTGAAGTTTGTTGAAAATCCAAGCATTAGTTCTTGAGATAAAGCTATTGCGGAAATCGCAAAAAATGCAGCAAAGCAGCGCCACCTGTTGGGCGATTTACATCAAAATATATAAAACGTCACTTCATGTCAAGGACTAACTAAATCTGAAGTTTGATGAAAATCCGTGCTTTAGTTCTTGAGATACAGCTCTTGCGGAAATCGTGAAAAATGCAGCACAGCAGCACCACCTGTTGGTCGATTTACACCAAAAATTAAACAGCACTAATTCATATCAGGGACTAACTAAACCTGAAGTTTAATGAAAATTCCTGCATTTTTTCTTGAGTTAGAACTATTCCGATAATCATGAATAATGCAGCACAGCATCGCCACCTGTTGGGAGATTTTCACAAAAAACTATTAAGCACCAAACTATATCCTGAACTAACTGAATCTGATGTTTTATGAAAATCCGTGCAGTAGTTCTTGAGCTATAGCTATTGCAGAAATCGTGAAAAATGCCGCATAGCAGCGCCATCTGTTGGGCGATCTTCACTAAAAACTAATCAGGTCCAATTTATATCAAGGTCTAACTGAATATAAAGTTTTGTGAAATACCGTGCATTAGTTCTTGAGATAGAGAGCCCAAAAAATTTTTGTCACATACAGACTCACAGAGTGACAGACAGACTCGGAGACAGACATTTTCTAAAAACCATCAAATCGTGTTCAAGACATTCTAAAACTTATAAATCCGTAGAAAACCGAAAGTCGAAAATTTTCACGAATCCAATGCTTTCTTCTTGCAAAGATAGAAGAAAGTAAAAAAGATTGAGGTACATTAAAGTTAGTGAAGAACAAACTTTGACTATTTCTTAACACATTTTTAATGCTTTAAAGTGGAAAAAAATACAAATCAATATTGATCTTTAAATAAAATTTACACTTTCTGCGTAATGGCAATCCGTCGGATAATACGGAATAGTATATGTAATATTAAATTAAATGTATATAATATGTAATATTAAAATTGTAAGAAAAACCGCGATTTAGAAGAATTACCAAAATTATTTAAGAAGTAAACCTTAGTACATCATCTATGTAGACCATCAGATTCTTCAAGAAATTGCTTTAACTTTAAAACCCGTCTTGAAACAGTTTCCTAGTTGATATTTCATGTTACCCGGCACAGCATCATGAAAAACATAACCTCTTCAATCGTCAACAAATTAGAATAGAGGAAAACTGACTAAACACAGCAATAAATAGAACAGTTCAACTTTATTCTGAACGTTTTTAACATCACTGACAATGACATTTTATAATTAATACGAATTTTATCAATTTTGCCTAGAAAAAACACCAAAAATTGAAAATAAGATTTTATTTTACCGTATCGCTCTAACGACAGGTCTTCAAACGGAATTGAGCACAGTGCCTTATGAGGGTACTAGTAAGTCGTATGGCAAGTTTTCGCTTGACTGGAACACCGTATGTTCAGATATTGAAGTATTCCATATTGTTCGGCCATTCTTAAGGCTGTTCCTAACTGCTCTGCTCAACAAGCGCAAAACGTTTTGACACATTTACAAATTCATTTTTTAGCGGAAAGATATAAAATTAGAAACCTGGCCATGGAAGCGATTTAGAATTGAACTGTTTTTCCATTTTTTTCATCAGTAAATTATCTATTGAGTTATAAACGTTTTTGGTCACGTGGCAAACACGATTTTCGCCCTTCACCAACTGGTTTTTCTGCTTTCTTCGAGAACTTCGGTTCAAAACGTCAACTTTGACACGATTTTTTGAAAGATTTATTGCATTTGCAAAGAAAACGGAAAAAATAGCTTGATTACATAGTTTCTGAACAACTACACCTGTTAGTTTCATGCATTTCCGAACAAAAATAAATTAAAACCTATGTCAGAAAGTTACCCTTTTGGATTTGAGAACACCCTTAATACCCGAACTTCCTTCTATATATATTATGAAATATTAAAAAAAATAACTATTCAATAGTAGTACCGCTAAGAATTCAAGCGTACTAAATAAGCCCCCTCGATTTATCCTCTCTGCTTGCGTCAAAGGTCCTATATAAGAGTGAGTTTGGACATTGGAGAAATATCCGCCATTTTTGGTTCAAAAACAGATGGATCGCCGAAGACCGCAAAACACTTTCATTAGTGTTTAACACCCGCTCTGCTCAACAAGCGCAAAACGTTTTGACGCATTTACAAATTCATTTTTTAACGGAAAGATATAAAATTGGAAAGACTGACCATGGAAGCGATTTGGAATCGAACTGTTTTTTCTATTTTTTGATCAATCAATTACCTATTGATTTATAAGCGATTTTGATCACGTGACGCGGTATTTTTCTCCCCTTACTGACTGGATTTTCTTCTTTCGTTCGGAAGTTCGGTTCAAAATGCCAACTTTGACAGTATTTTCTGAAAGATCTATTGCGTTTACAAAAAATCGGAAAAAACAGTTCGATGACATAGTTTCTGAATAACAACATCTTTTAGTTTCATGCGTTTCCGAACAAAAATGAATTAAAACTTATGTCAGAAAGTTGGCACTTTGGATTTGAGAACAGCCTTAACATCATTGAAAATTTTTTTATACCTCCAGAGAGTCATGCAGAACATAAATACTACGCGAAATCTGTTTCAGTTTCGCATAGACTTCGCTGAATTATTAAATATTCCAGTTTTATTATATGCCGAAAAAATATCCAGAAACATTCCTGACAGAAACTTGCCGAATATTTTCAAGAAGCGTTTCTTAGATATATTATAATATATTAATAAGATATATTATAATTTTCAGAAAATTTCATTTATATACTGTTGTTGTCAACTTTGATCGGAAATGTTCGAGAAAAGAAAGCCAGAATTATAAACGAAATTAGTAATAGGCAAACTGTTGCTTATTATGTCACTGGTAAAATTATCGATAAATTTTGAAATTAAAATTATCTTTATTATTCGGCGATACTGCAGTCCAATAGCTAATCATTAATAGATCTTTAGTAGCAAGCTATTTACTACAGAAAAGGAAGAGATCTGAGAATGGTATCTTTTATGCGATATCTAATGATCCAATCATGAGTAATCTATTTAATGATATAGTTTATGCGAGTTAACATAGAAATAAACATAATTATATTTCTTTCATAAATGCTTAGGAGAGTTTCAATTATGCCTCGAAACAATGGAAAAAGGTTTAATAATAATAATTAGAAATATCCAGAAATTGAAAAATATGCAACTTTATAAATCTTTCTGTGGTTGCTTACAGAAAATAATTTTATTAATTAAAATATTTGCGCTTTTAATCTTTTATCCACTACTAGTATTTAGAAATGTCAAAGAAAATCACATGTTGTTCATATTTTTCTTTGCAATTTTACTTCAGATGTGCGATCTCACATAAAATAAAAATATTACGATATTTTTGCATCACATCATCCATTGCAAAACAAAGTGTAAATCGATTAAATTTAGATTTATTCATACACTACACGTAAATATCTATCTATTATAACACATCATATCATTAAAATACGAATAATAGACTAATTAATATTAATATAGCGCAGACATTAAAGTTAAATATACTTTCAAATATTTATCATTATATATATTTTTTAAAAATGCATTCAATGTGAATTTTCATTCGAGTAGTCTCATTTACATTTGCTTTTTAGAAACAGCTTATTTAGAAATTCAGTCTGGAAAACGTATGTTAAAAAATGTAAATATGGCCTAAAATATTATGAACAAACAATGAATAGACTGGTGTCATTCATCACTCATCATAGACGAAGGGTAGTTGAGACGCTTACAGTACCTAACGAGCCATGACTTCTTAAAGGGTTAAACGATGCATGATTCCGTGCACCATGACATCCTGCTGAAAGCTCTGCATGTTAACAAAAGAAAAAAAATTAAAGTCTCATAGTCTTATATCAATATGTGATAGCGTTTTAGCAAAGTATTAATATAATTAGAAAAGTATTAACATCAGGTTTAAGCAAAGTTAAGGAATGTGCAGCATACAAATGAGCTTAAATTGTATAGGTGTTATTAATACTAGAGAGTATCAACAAGTTTTTTCCCTCACATAGAAATAATTGAGTGAAATTTATGAAATTGCTACATTTATGTGTCCTTTTCTGTATAGTCAGTGTGCAGAATAACACATTTGTGCAACTGGTATTTCAAAGGGAAGGGGGGGGATAGAAGGAGGGTGCGATAGAAAGAGGTGCGATCCAGGAGGTGCGATAGAAGATCGAAAGGGAGCATTTTTCCAACTTTTGCCGACCCCCACATGTGACACATTGTTGGAAAGGCCTATGACCACCTATTCATGTTATGCACTTCCCGTGCCTCTCCCCCAAATTTGCCTTCCAGGGGGGGGGGGGCACTTTTCTAAATTTTGCGGACATCATTCTTTCCCACCGGGGAGAAATTTGGGTGAGGGGCTTTGGGAGTGCATAACATGAATAAGAAGTGGTCACAGGCCTTTCCAACAGTATGTTACATGTGGGGGTCGGCAAAAATTAGGAAAATGCCCCCCTTTCGGTCTACTATCGCGCCTCCTGGAATACATCCTCCCTCCTCTCTTTGAAATACCGTTTGCAGAAATGTGTTACTGTGCACGGTGACTATATAGAAAAGGACTAATATATTGTAGCAATTTCACAAATTTCACTCAATTATTTTTATGCGAGGGTAAAAACTTATTGATCCACCCTCTTATAAAACGATCCAATCCGGGCTACCCGGATTGAAGATGGCCCATATACTGCCCGGAATATAGGACGTAGGTGAAAGTGTAATATATTTTTCTAAACATTTAGTATATTTTCTCTGATTGCACAAGAATGGCAACAAAAAACATTTTTGATATTTTCGTGTAATAGAATGTTCGGTATTGAAAATGAAGTGCGTAGTATTTATAGTTCGTTCACGGGAAGAATTCCGTTACATTGCGGTTAGTAGACGAAAATCTTTGCGGTACATTTTCTTGCTGTTACCATACTTTAAACTTAATGAGGTTGACATGCATCGATGAGTACACTAAAACACGCTTTCTCGGGAGTACAGAATAAGTAGCATTTATAGTTCGTTTTCAGGGACACACAAAAGATTTTTATTGCATTATGACATATGGGCAAAAAATGTTTGAAATTAAAAAGCACCAATGACGTACACTCCAACATGTTTTGCTATAGATTATGGGGTGCGTGTCATTTATTGTTCATTTAAAGAGAAGCACAAACGTATTCGGTTACAGAACTGACTATGACAGATAATTTCTGGAAGTGGGTTTTACTCTGTGCTATGCATTTTTAAACTTATCTCATTTTTTACGTATTACGTCGTGTGTTTATATTCTATACTATACAGGGCTGCACGAAAGAATCCACATGCAATGCCAGATATGGACAGCAATTGTTGAAAATAGATTTTTGCTGAGTTATGTGTTTTTTAATTTGTTTATTTAGAGCCTCATTTCATCATCTCATTTCATTGCAAATAAAAAAATTAAATCTTTTCCTCCTTTTTTTATTAACCTTTCTTTTTATTTTCTGGAACGTTTTAGAGAGGCGCTGGAGTTGCACTTTGAGGTGGTAATTTAACCAAATAGTTTATACCTTCGAAAATCAAGCGGGTTGGCAACATTTCCGACAGTGACAGTATCGTTTACTTTTACTGCCCGAGAGGAATTTCTCAGACTAGGAACGAAGTCTGTAAAGCACAGATGTCTCAACCGGTTTTCTTTATTGCGGTCTTAAAAAATTAGGCGGAGCGTGACAAGGGCGGTATGGTGAACAGTTTGTAAATAAATATATTGACGATATACCTGATCTGAGAGCATATCCATATCGGAAGGTTTTTCAGATTATATCCAGACTGTTAATGATTCGATTCATCTCCTATTCCTGCTAATTACTAAATCTCATTGTCACCTTCAAGATTTTCCTTTCTGTGACCGTGCAAGGCCTGAAATCACGGTACTCAAAGATCATAAACCAGTGACTTTCTACAAACAACGCAACTGTTTCAGTACTCTTATACTCTGGATCTAAACCATTTACATTCATTGGTGTAATATCTCTGAAAATGTTTATGAATGCTTCTTTTTAGCAGCTGCATCTTGTGGTTGCTGTAAAAGGGGCAGTTCAATGCAATAATTGGTTGGTTTTGCATTGTTCTTCAAATGTGCCATCCAATCTTCGAAAAAGTCACCGTTAATAAAGTTTTAGTGACTAACAACTATATTATTGCAAACGAACCCGGAATTATTTTATCTAACAGCTCGTTATATTCTTCTCTTTCTACCAGATATAAAAACAAGTGGAATAAAATCGTCTGCTGTGGAGATAACACTGACGATAATCACATTTGTGCTTTTTTATAAGGTGCATATTTTATTCACAGTACTTTTAGCTTTAGAGAAAGCATTCTAGATGGTTTACGAGTATTAGGTAGGGTAGTGATTTCAGTTTCGTCTATGTTGTGTATATAATAAGGAGGAAACTGACATTTATTTATTAGAGCAGACTAAGGTGTGTAATATTTTTTCCTACTTGTGCATAGTTAAAACATTTGGCCATGGCAATGCTCATGAATATCGGTTGTCAACGTGAGAAATCCGGATGACTTTTTTAGAAAAAGCCGTAATTGTTTTTTTCAGTCATTTTCATTTCAATTTCTTTTGTGGAAATTCAAATTCTGCGGGCTTTAAGCCTTTCGGAATTGTATTAAGATATATTTCATCTAGTCTCTTAAAATAGTTACATAATTTTTGTAGAACTTCCTTTAAAAATGTCCGAACTTAGCACTAAAATAAGTGGATTCTAGTATTCTAGCATTCAGATGTTGGTATTGCCAACCGATGAGCTATTTCATTTTTGCTCTCATTTCGAAGGCTTCTTCTTTCTCCTTGCGTAATAAAACACGACAAAATGAACATTTGAACTCTTTTTGTTATTCTGAAAACACTACCAAACGTAAAATAATAATTAATTTCAGATTATGTTTATTTTGTATTAAAATAATTGCTAAATTAAATAAAATTCTATTATGTAAGAGCAACGCCCCCTAGATTGGAGATAGCCGTGACACGCTTAGTTGTGACGTCACGAAACGTCACACAAAGCAGGAAAAAACAAAGAAAAAATAATTCGATCAAATTGCATGTTTCTATTTCGTTGGCTTGTGGAATTATTAATCATTATTTAATAATAATAATTAATAATTCCTCGAGCCAACGAAATCGAAACATGCAAGTTGATAGAATTTTTTTCTTTTTTTCCCCTGCTTTGTGTAACGTTTTGTGACCTAACAACAAAGCGTGTCAAGGCTCTTGCCCTTACCTAGGGCGCGTTGGTAAGAGTACGTCTCTTATTCAACAAATGGGTGCGCGCTCTTACAATTTTTTTCTTTGCTGAGAAATTTATGTTGCCATGATTTCTTTTAGTGGATCGTAAAATTGTCTTGTCCGTTCTGAAAGTGTTGATAAATTTCTAATTGCAAACAATCACGAAATCATTTGAAGTATGGCAAGTTTTGAAACAAAAGCAAATTAAAATTAAGGAAAAATAAGATGAAAAAAAAAGACATTCGAAACTTTGAACTCGCTTGTTGTACCTATTTTTATGCTATCACAATTATTTTTATGGATCACAAATAAGCCCCGAACTTTCATAAAACACCGCTGAGTTTAAAAATGTGCTTTACACCAGTACGTAGTTTTCAGTAATGCGCACTATTCTCAACTGCGCGCTCTTACAACAGGCTACCCTTACTATAGTGAGAATGTGTCATCAACAGAGATGGCTTATAACCTGAAGACAGAATATTAGCTTGACAGTCATGAGCTGTGAGTCCAGCCTGAATCATCAGTCATGGACTTAATTTATCAAGCAAAAACTGAGCCAGTATGCATGTTGATTAATTATGAAGGATATTAGTTGGAATCAACCAGTATTTTAGCGTTGTTGAAGTATACGCTAAAACGCGGGAAAAAACAGGTCAGTTAATGCCATATGAAACATACCTGAAAAATAAAAACTTCAGTCTGCATATGACATTATTTTGAAGATTTAAAACTGAATAGGGTAATTCCGGGATTTATGCGGCACTTTTTTTTGAATTTGTGTATAAAGTCCCATGGTGGACATAAAATTTAAAAAAATCATGCTGTGCTATTTAATGTTAAATATACAACGCGTGTAGTGTGACAAAAAAATTCAAAACAAATTATTAATATTTTTTATCAATTTTTTTCTAAAACATTACACTGCGGCGCGTCACCCGTACATTCAGGCTGAGACGCCGCACTTGTGCGGCAGTTATGCCGCGCTTGTAATAAGAACAGAATGAAATTATAAATAAAAATATTAAAAAAATATATTCATATCTGGACTATAATTAACGATGTAATAACAAAATGAAACTAAATGAGTACAATGAAACGTATTAGTAGATTCAAATTAATAATTGTTGCCTACTTTCACTATTAAAATTATCGACTTATTTTTTTTACAATAAATTTTAATTGTTATTTCAGCAACAACGTAACATAAATGTATTAGAAAGGGAAAAGAAAAAAAGTAAAATTGTGTTTACATAATTTATTTATTAACCCTTTCGGACCGGTGACTTTTACACAAATTTTATTCGGTAGTTACCACTTTTTAAAAAGAAGTTACCTTTACTTAAATAATCATGAAAATGCTCTAATTAAACAAAGCAAATATTACTTTTCTTTTTTACTGGTGCCAGAAACAAATTTTGTAAGCTCTTTATGAAGGTGCTTATATGCACCTATGGTCCCGAATGGGTTAAGAGATCGACTTCAATCTACAGAAAAAGGTGTCGAAAAAGTAACTACATTTAAACACATGATGCAACGAAGCCAATTACACTTTCTCTTTTTTGGAGTAGTTTGCAAAAAACGTCTGCGTTGCGCGTAATCCAATTTTTCATTATTATCATCTTGACTTGCATCTTTCTTGCCCTTCTTACTTTTTATTTCCCCCTTTTTCTCCTTTGGTTTTAGTAAACTTGATAACATGCCTAACATGGTTAGTCTGCGCAAAAAGAAAAGGAAAAGTTAATAACACTTAATCATCCCGTACAAAAGAAACTGCGGCATGTATACCGGGATATCAGTGCAGCATGTATCCCATTTTGCATGGTGCAGACGTCGGCCATCACAGTTACCTGCCATCGCTAAGGGGAATGTCGTAACCATACACACAGTATTCTATACAAACGCTACACTTAGTTTTGACTTCGAAATCATGCCTGCATTTAGTAATTAGTGTATGAAAAGCATTTAAACATAACGTGTTTAAAAGTTTGGACAGTGAAATCATGCACTTACGTGAAAATAAGGATTGTACTTCTACAAGTAAACATCGAAATGGGATTCACTCTATACACTGGTTAAAATAATCTCATTGCGCACCTATACTGAGCGTTTGACGACCATCTATCGATAATTACAAGAAATACAAGGGGTGCGGCATCTATCCCGTATGCGGCGACTCTCCCGGAGTTAACCTATAATAGAAAAATCATCTATAAAGTAGTCCAATAAATTTCACAGAATTAGATATAAAACACCTATTAAAACTTGATCAAATTATGCCCTTTGGAGAATCACGCAAACGTTTTTTCCAATTTATCGTGAAATAGTATTTTTTCGCAATGAAACAATATATATAAAAAAAGAAAATCTGGATATTATTATTTATTATTATTATTATTATTATTATTATTATTATTATTATTATTATTATTTACCTTTTGTAAGGCAATTTTGCTACTTTTCAAACAGAAATGTAAGCATGTGAAGCATGGATTTTAATTCAGTTTAAAATAATAAAATTTTCCATTACATGACAAATATATATATATACAGAGTCAATAAAAGATTAGAATAAGAAGGTTTCTTTTAAACTGATATTCAAAGCGAAATTGCTTTGCTGTGTTTTCTCATCTGTAGTTTTAGCTCAGGGTGTCACAAAATAAGCTCTTGTGGGAATCAAAAAATCTATAAGCTAGTAAGACAAGCGGGCGAGACTTTAAAAAATTACCTGGTGCAACAAACATTGAAGTCTGCTATGTTAGAGGCTAAATAGGCATAGTTAACGAAGTTCAGAATAGTGTTAAAAAACGTTCACGAACATGCAAAACTGCATGGTTTTTTTCTTTAATAGGAGAATGTTATAACATTATGGAAGTTTATAACATTATGGAAATCGTTTAAAGAAGTGGGAAAACCTTTTTGTGAGTAGTCTGATGAACAATATGTGAAATCCGACACGTAAATTAAATGAATAATGTAATAACTTCGTAATGATCATAGAATAAGCTGACATGCTGAAACGAGTTTTGGATAGCTTGATTAAGCCATGGAACAATTAATAAAAAGTAACCGTAAAAAGTAAAAAGTAACCTTAAAAGAGTGAAGCTTCAACTGTAACCGTTTTCGCACGGGTTACCGCCGGTAGAAACTTCCACCAGTAACGTTATATAGAAATTTTCTACTTATTTAAACGCCTTATTAAAACAAAATTTCAGTCATAAAAAATGGCAGAAACATATTTTTATTTTTACTGGTGGAAATTTATTTTGGTGGAAGTCGTCAGGCCCTGCGTTTCCACCATATTGTGACAATCAGTGAAACAAACTGACTGTTTTACAAAGCAAACTGGCACTAATAAAAACATATAGAAATTTTTATCTTATTTTTGAGACAATATTTCCATGAATGAGACGATTAAATAAGACGAAATTTTCTATTCAAATTTACTGGTGGGAAGTTTGCCCCCGGTGGTAATCCGAAACTATAGATCCGATTTTTGAAAAGCAGCCGCCATCTTGTGACAACCTTCTCAGTTACTTCACTCGCAACTGGTAGACAGTACACTATATGTCTCCTCCTCTTTATTCCTAACTCCATTGATTAAGCATGCGCATGCGTGTGTGCAAGATGGAAGAGGACAACTTCAAAATCTATTGTATTTTAGAGTAAATAAAAACATTTTTATAGTTACTTTTTATGCTTTTCAAAATTTTACTTTCTTTCGGGGGTGGGACACACTGTACATGTGGTTTAACAGCAATTTAGATGTTTTTCCTTTAACCTTGCAGTGCTCGTGTGGCATATTGTTATGTTAAGGGTCGCCAGGTATATTTTTGCTGTACCAATATATATTTAGGTCATTCAATTCATCGCCTATCCGCTTATAAAGCAATTTAAAAAGAAACATTCCTGGCCCTGGCATCTGTCGACACCGCGCGAGCAATGCAGGGTTAAGCTTATTTGAACTGATCTGAAGGGGAAAAATGTACATAATAATTAATATGATCAATTATATTTATTACTGATATAACATGAAAGAATTTATTTCGTCTTATTTTGAACTGGATTTATTATAACACAGAAAAGCAAACCACAGGCCTATCGTTTCAGTTAACCCTTTAAAGCATGATTTTTTATTTTGTTCGGAAAACATTATATTTCAGTCTATTTTTTGGTATTTATCCACTAGAAAAATAGTGAAAAAAATTATTTATATTTCTGTTGGACAGAATGTCATAATGTCACTCCTGGGTTACATAACAGAAATTGCTCAAAAAAAAAAAAAAAAAAAAAAAAAAAAAAAAAAAAAAAAAATGATAATTTTAAATCATATACTTACTTTAAAGTGTTTACACGGCACAATAACAACTATTCAACGATATAATAATTTTTATAATGCTTTTAATAGTTTTCAGAATTAATAATGACTACCTTATGAAGATAGAGAAAAAATGCCAGTCGAGCACATTGATCAATAAAAGATGCACAATATCAACAAAAGATGTTATAACCTCCCCGTGATAACAAATCAGAACAAAAAACAAACTTTACGACCTTAAATGCATGTTATAACACGTAAGTTACACATAATGGTTCACCAAAAGACCAATAGAAAGCGCCAAATGGCAAAAAAGATCATATAACTCCTGAATTACACAAGCATTTAAGGGTTAATGCGGTAAAAATTTTTTAGATGCTCCCTCGAATAGAGAGGGTAAAGTTTAGGTTAGTACGCAAAACATGAAGTGGGTGACACTTTTTTTATTACGAACATGGGCATCGAAATTTGCAGAAAATGCCGAAAATAAAATAAAATAAAAAAGATTCTTAAAAGCTTTCCAAAAATTAGACTTCTTCAGACAGTATTTGATAGATCAGACATCACTGGAAGTATGGAAGCTCACCGAGGATTGGAAAATCAAATTTTGCATTACCGCAAAATATATTAAAACAAGTTGGAAATTGCTCGTCAAACGTGGCAAATGAGGTGCGTTCGTACTATAACTAGTTTTATAATTATTTTTTGCACCCCATATTGTACTGAATGTATAATTTTTTGCACTTCATAAAGTGCATAGTCTGATACATCATTAAAATGCACTTCCAATAATTTTTTCCCATTCCCCGTAATGTAACGGAACACTTTTGACTGTCCCTGTAATTAAACTATACATCCGATTTTCCTAAAATTTGAAATAGCTCAACAAAATTTTGCAGCAATTATATCTTTAAAATTTCAGACCATTCGGAAGGCTGTAATATCATTAAAATGCACTTTCAATAATTTTTCCCATTGGCCGTAATGTAAAGGAAAACTTTTGACTGTCCCTGTAATTAAACTATACATCCGATTTTCATAAAATTTGAAATGGCTCGACAAAATTTTGCAACAATCATATATTTGAAATTTCAGACCATTCGGTTGGGTAGTTTTTGCTCTGTTACATGCGGACAGACAGACGGACGGACAGAACGACGACTATAGGTGCTACGTATTTATATAATTACGAACGCACCTAAAAAGGAGAGAAAACTGCGAAATTGGCAATTCATAAATTTTCAAATTAAAACGTATGTTAGTTTGAAGTAATACGATTGTATTACAATAAGTTTCAATCAACTGATGTGATTTTATTTATTATTAACCTAACAGTACATAAATTACTATACATGAACTAAATAATTATAATAAAGCAGAATTAAAATTTAAATTGACTATTCAATGTTTCTTGATTGTCACTCATTAAATTAGCTCACCTGTTTATGCAAATAGAGTACCGTGAAATTTAGATAATTTTTTCCTTACAGTTTCAAATCAAGCTGTAATATGTACTTTCTAAAAATAATACATCAAAAAACAATATCGTAATACATTATTATACTGTGTATTAATGCCTACTGGGTTTTTGAGAAAGTTGGATGTAGATCTATTGGAGTTTTCCTCCGTTTAATGTATGTTTCGATTAGTGCTGTAATATCCCAGGATTAGTTTACCGCATTCATCGAGCTAAGTCTCTACTACAGAAATTTCAAATCTGATAAAAGAGAAAGTATTTTATCTTTTTACAGGTTGGCGTAAGATGAATGCTATTGAACAGTATTGATGGTATAACAGAATGTTAATTAAGATACTATCAGTCTACTTTCAGAAAGGACAGAATAACTTTACATTGAATTGAGAATCATTTTACCGTTGCATGCTACAGATCTTTGAACTGTAACCAGATTCTGAAAGGTTGATTACAACATGACACAATGCAATCGTATGCTTGTCATGTAGTGAAGAGGAATAAATATGTCAATGCTTAACAAGGCAAACACACAAGTGTTCTAAAGGAGAATGATGGGTGCATCGTCATGGTAAATGAACGATAAAATTATATCAATTACAAGTCATTCGAATGCACTGTCTAAACGAACATTTTATTTAGCAACTAGAGATGAGTTCGTGTGCTTTAGGAGCCCGAGCTTGATACTGAAAGCACGCAGTAGAAAAGTTTTAATAACTATTTAAATTTATTTCAAGATTAATTTTCCTCATATAAAAATCTCTTCTTATAAAGTAATAAGTATTAATCTTAAATACTCCATCATGACAAAGTTTCTTGATTTCCATGTCCTTGAAAATTTGTTTAAAATAGAAAATTTGTTATGTAGATTAAAAGGTCTAAATACCGGCTACCACTTTTTTTTTCAATCTAGATTATATAATTTTCAAAATTAGTAAAAGAAAAAGTGACAGCAGAGTACCTTGACATGTTTTACACCTGTTTAGAGAAAAAAAAAAAATCAGTTTAAAAAGCGTTTTCTGTTTATAAAAAGCAGAATTCCGAAAGTCTTCAAATTTTGAGTTTTGAAAATGGGGCCTAATAACCCGGCTACCTAAGTTTTTTTGTACTTGTTAGTTATCCCGTCGACCAATTTCGCCAAATTATATAAATCGCCAAGCCACTCGCCAAATTATACAAATTGGCATATTTTTTATTTTAAATAACGAAAGAACAAATAAATTAGTAAAACATTAATAAAAATACAAATAAAACGTCGAATTAATGGTTTTATTGGCCATTATTGGCATTTAATCTTACAATTAATTAATCAATGGCAAACCATTATTGGCATTTAATCTTACAATTTGGGGACAGTAATTTGGTCGATGGGATAACTAACAAGTACCGTTTTTTTTTTTTTTTTCCAGAAGATCATACAAATAGAGCTAATGACAATTATTAAGCAATTAGAATATTATTTTAATACATTTTATTGATTAATAACATTTCTTATGCACAGGAAAAATACGCAATTATTAATAAACAAAATTTTTTTTCAAATTTGTAAAATTCTTAGCGACTATCTCTCACAGTCTTCTTTGCATTATGTTTCTAATTTTATTTAACATGTAAAAAAAAAAAAGCTTGCTGATTGAAATGAGAATTATTTTATCTGAAAAAAACATCACAAACATAATATCATTCTCTGTGTCAGTGAAGTCGCTATAGGCCCACATATCGCATTATTAACATTGAACCCAGAATTCCCTCCCCCACTCTTGTTCGCAGAGAAAGGACCCATGCAGAAGACACAAATTGGATCATCTTCCTCTGTTGGATATCTTCCTTTTTCACTCTTTCAGGGGCAAAGCACTTCCATTGATAAAATGTTAAAATGAACGATTGGCACCGGAATTTACGTACAGATTTATTTGCAAATAAGAAAAAGCTATTTTCCTATAACATAACAAACAGAAAAAATATATAATAAAATTCTGGTGCCATTGTCGCTTTTGGGAATTAAATTTAAGTTCATTCATAGACATACCACCGCCCCTGAAAGGGTTAAAAATCCAATTTCTACCCCTTTCACCTGTTTTCCTCCGTCCTTTTTCTTCTTTCTCTTCACACTTATAGCAGGCAATTTTGGGGTGTCCAACAGCGCTTTTTTGTGAAGTGTTCCGGTAACCAGTATCGCTCCTAAAGAATTACGGCCACGTTTGCATTTTTTCATATTGCGAAATGGGACTGGAACAATTTCTGAACCATTTAAATAAATTAATTAATTATGAAACTATTTAAATTAATATTTTTCCTCCCATACAACCAGAGCAACCGAGAGAGGTCCAAATACCGGCTAGCCGGTATTTAGACCACTCTAGGTAGCCGGTATTCGGAGCACTGCTATGTTTAAATTAAAACCTATATTATTCATTCATATAATAAAAATACCAATAACGCAGCGATTGAGAGCTAAATATGTCTAGAAAATAACTTAATCATCAATTCAAGCCAGTATACGATCAGTATATTTAAAAAAAAATGAGAAACACATATGTGAAAAACTTTTGATGTTCCAGATTACGTCGGTTCGACACTTTTGTATTTGATGTTTGTAAAAGAGACAGACTTAAGCGACGTACTTCTCGTAACTTTCTTTTCTCAATTAAAGTTACAAATTCTGCCTAAGGTCGTCAGGCTGCCCTGCGCTCAGTTCTCAGAACACCTAGTAGGAGGTATTTGGACCTTCTCCTCTATATCTAAGAACTGGCAGAAATATGTAAAAATGACAATTATTATTCTTTTAAAATATCATTGTCCAACTATAACAGAAATATATCAGTTCTGTTTTCCAGTAATTTTGGATAAGGCCTTCAAACAGAAAGCCAGGATAGACAAGAGATCTGAAACGGTTTCTTTATGTTATTAAAACTGACTGCGCAAAGTCTCCAGAATCAGACAGAATATTTCTCCTTGTATCCCATCAATAACAATTCTGTTCCCTTTCAAAATGATTTTTAAAGGATGGTAAAATACTTTAAGAAACTTCTTACACTACATTCTTGTTTTTAAAATAGCTAGTTTTTTCTGTTTCTTTTTTTTACTTATGAATGAATAAAATTTTTATTTTGAGCTACAGTTCGAAGACTGGTATAAAAATTGGGTCCGAGCTTGTGTCGGGTCCAAGATCGGGTTGAGCGTGTCTCATCTCTATTAGCAACTAGATTTAGCCGTGTGATTCAAGATATTATTCAATTTTTTTTTCTTTTTTTTTTCAGAAAAGGTAAAAATATTTTTATAAAAATAATTCATTTGGTTTTAACACAATAAGAAATAATATTTACAATACTGTCCTTAGATTATTATTTTTTTTTATAATTTCTTTTTAACACTTTCCAACACAGTTGAAAAGTACGTGTGACTTCAGTTCACTCATCAATATGTATCTTATTCCTATTGGCGTCTGTCAGCTCGTGCTCTAACATGCGTAAATATGCTTCAAACGCTATTGAATTTATATACGTTATTGAGATTTAAGGAAGCATGTTTACTACTCTAAAAGCTGTGCACACCATTGGTCGTTTGTTTACAAGGTCACACAAAATAATTCAGATGCATTATGGTATGTAGGCGATAATCCTTTAAAGGGGATTTTAATAACTTTATTCTATTGAGATGCATCACAAAAAGTTTCGTAAGGAAATTATAGTGTTACGTATTTTTTTTCAGGGATACAGAAAATAATTTAATTACACAGCATGTATAGGTAGTAATAGTTTAATGTTCATTTTAACAATGCAATATATTGTTACGAAACTGATATTATGTGTTATTCAGTGGGACATGCAGTATATATGTGCTCAAAACATGCGTTACAGAAAAGACACACAAAAAAGTCCCATACATTACGTTCTATTCATATGGTAACAGTTTCGAATGGATTTTAATGACGATTTAGTAATTCAACTATAATGAAATTAATATAAGTTTTCGAGATGATCTACAAAAATGCCCCTTCCCCCACAGAAAATCTTTAAATTTATAGTGCAAACAAGCATATGTATATATATATACAGTAAATTCTGCCTAAGGCGGACTCTGTGTAAGCCGGAAATCTGTCTACCGTGGAAAATTCTTCAAGTCCCGGCGAACCCATAGAAAATTACATTAATTCATGCTGCATAAGGCGGAATCTGTCTAACGCGGAAACGGATAAGATTTTAAGGTCCCTACGAAACCAAAATTTTGCATAAGGCGGAAAAAAGGATATTAAAAAAAAAAAGGCATTTCGTTTATCAAATTTTAAAATTGTTAAGTCAAATACTCAATGTCGAGGATGTTTCCGTAACCCTTTGAAAAAGTTAATTCAAAAGAACAGAAACTGTATAAATTTTAAATAATTCTTACTATCTCATTTTTTCCTATACAAAATTGCATTTAAAAGTTATTTCTAGTAGAATGCAAATGTATGACAATATATATTTTCTAAAGTATAATATATTATACTTTACGGTTGTACTCAAATTCAAAATAAAAACATTCTGTCTCATTCTCGAAGTTTATTATTATTATTATTATTACTATTATTGTGTGTGTGTATGTATAAACTTCCAATTTGCATGTATTACAGCAGTACTAAGAAATTGAATAGCGTTTCTCATTTATCTATAAAGACAAAGAATCTTTCAAAATTTCAGTTTTCAATCGATTTTCGGCTCAGGAAAATCAATGAAAGATAGTCAAAGATCGAGTTTTTTTTCTTTTTTCTTTTTCTTTTCTTTCTTTTTTTTTTTTTTTTTTTGGAGGAGGGGGGAGCTTTTTTGCATATGCCGGAATATTGTCTACCACGGAAATTTTTCTCAGTCCCAACCGATTCCGCGTTAGACAGAGTTTACTGTATATATTATATCTTAAAATCTATGAGTTACACTTAAATAAATTAAATCCATCGTAGATTTATTTTTTATCCATAGATAACAGCTTTAAAAGTAACATTTACTTTGAATTTCAATGATTTCTAAATCTCAGATCATAATGTTAAATAAAAATACATCATATTAATATTTTTTAAAAGCTAACATTTATTTTTATTGAGTTGTTTTTATATTTGTCTTCTACATGCAGATAATTAACATTCTTTTCGTGTCAATAAACAGTACTTTCTCTTATCATAACTTAGAAAATAAACTTTAAGACAAAAAAATAACGAAATATGTAAAGAAAGAACATGCTGTATTAAATAAATCATCGATGGGAAATAGCTTATTTTATTCTGTGTCCGTATGTCTATGAACATATCAAACGCAGGGGAGAAAAGACTATCATTTCCTGCATCCAGGAATTGGTATTCTATAAAATCAATTTCCCGCCTGCCCGAATACGTCACTTCTGATTTCAGGCCATTCTTTCTTTGAAGCCAGAAAGTAAGTTTTTCTTAACGTATTGGACAGGAACAACTAGGAATAAAACTGGTTAGCTTAAATCATTCAAATTTTATGGGCTTTTTAAGACTTTTAAAAGATATTTTAAAATAATACAATAACTGTTCTTTTACAATAAATGTTCTTTTAAAACTCGGGGTGATAGTTTGTACATATATTTTAATTATTTTCCTCTATTTATGTATTATTCGGAATATAATTTGGAAAAACCAAAAAAAATTTGAAATACTGAGTGAACATTACACTTTACTTGTCTAGCTTTTTTTATGTATATACTTGGCGATTCAAAATAGAGGTTATGGCAGTTATCTCTAAAACCGTTGACGCTAGAAAGATATTTCCAATTACAAAACATATACAAATCAAGTACAGATTTTATGTACAGCATGTATTTTGCAAAAAGATTTATACGTATTAAATTACGACATTTTTTTTCATACGGTCTGTGGGTCCTATAAGTTATATCTAGAAACATTTCTTCTGCATACTGAGATGTAAAACAGTAAACATTCGATTGTTCTTTGACAAAAGCTCATAGACTTTTGATGCTTTAAAGTTTATGGTGCTTTCAGGCACTAAAAAATCGTTTGATCGTTTTTAGTGCCTGAAAACAGCTCCGAAATTTTATAAATTTTAAAGCATCATAACTCGGTAGATTTTGGGTGTAGAAGAATAAGATGTTTACTTTTTTACATGTTAGAGCAAGGGAAATTTTTTTTTAATGTACGAGGGTGATTCAATAATTATTGTCCCGAGTGTGTATAAAATATTTGTACTGCGGTGGTTGATGTGGAATATTGAAGCCTAATATTTTAGATGCCTATATGCCCAATTTCAGAACCGTATCTGCTATATTAACATATTTTCTTCATTTTAGGTGTGAGAGGTGGTACATAGCTTGAAAGAGAAGTGTTAGGGAGGAAAGGCTGTTTTGAAACTTATGGGGCCAGGCCTGAAGCAGTTTTGTGATAGATTTGTGACAGTGGATGAGAAGTGGCTACTGTGGTTTGGACTCGGGATCATATATCGCAGAACTGCTTCAGGTCTGACCCCATAAGTTCCAAACCAGCCTTTCCCCCACAACTCCCCCTTCAAGCTATGTGCCACCTCTCACGCCTAAAACGAAAAAAATATATGTTAATATAGCAGCTACGGTTCTGAAATTGAGCATATAGGCATCTAAGATACTAACCTTCAATATTTCACATCAACAAATTGCAGTACAAATATTTTACATACACTCGGGACAATAATTATTGACCCACCCTCGTATGGAATATAGGGATCATATACTTAGTATTTCAATATATATACGTCGTACTATCATAACTCGGTAAATTTTGATCGCAAAAGAATTTTTTTAATGTCCTTCTTAGGCGCAGGACAACAATTTTCTAAATATAAGTTATACGAAATGGGGACTATATAAAAATAAATTTTATATTTTAATGCGTATACAGTTCGTTTTTAAACAAATGCCATACATAAAAGCTGTATTTTGTCTTGTATACTTTTTGTAATTAGAAGTATCTTTGTATCATCGACGGCTTAAGAGATAATTGTCGTAACCTCAATTTAGGATCACCCGATATATTGGTTATAATGCTTTAATTCATTTTGCACGTGAGCAAAAATCTTTTACCTATGCAAACATGTCACCTTTGTTCCAGTCATTAAGTTTTATTTCATTTTTGCGTCGGAATTTTCCCCCCCGTGAATATTGTTGAATATTGCTTTAGCTTTATAAAGACCTAGTTTATAAGTAATAATTTTGATAAAAAATAAACCACACTTAAAAAGCAGTATGTGCAGTCCAGGAAAACAAAAGCAAACAATTGCATCACCTCATGCTATTTCATCACCAAATTGTCACAGAGAGAAGTACCATTAGATTGGAAACTGTGTGTCTGCTTTCTGAATATGAATACAATTTTTGATAAGGGGTCTGCTACATATTGAAAATTGTCTTAATTTGAATTTTCAAATGATAACATCTACTTTTAGCACCATATTTGAGTGTCTGGAAGAGAGGCAGCCCTAAAACTGATATAGTTTATATACTGTTTCTTAAATCTTCATAAAGTTTTAGAAGAAAATGTGGTAGATGTTTCTCTATAAATTTCGAAAAATAAAAGTAAGATCCGATAAGGAAAAGTACGGAAAATATTCAAGTGGACACCCGTAAAATTATACAGAAATTTTAATGATAAAATAAACTCACTTTATTTGATAGTAAAGCTTAAAAAATCTTTCAGATAAGTTTCTATGACTTACTTTTCAGCAGATTATTTGACAACAGAAGATACTAGATTCTTAGTTTCGCCAAAAAGTAGAATTTTCTTAAATCTTTAAAATTAATGATTGGAATGAGCTGTAAACGTACACACTCACGTTCCTGAAGATTGTGGCTCATTTTGTGTAAAAAATAATGTAGGGATTCAAACGGGGAGGGGGGGGGGGTTCTGTACGATATAAATTAAAGTTTTTTACGTGGATTTAACATTAGCATTCACAAACATTGACATGTTCTAACTCTATGAAGATTTAAGATAAATCATATAATCTATAAATCTTTCCGGTATACCTCGATACCTAAAAATCAAATATGCTGTAAAAAATGGGTATTAACATTTGAAAATTCAAATTTAGTGCAATTTTTAATATATGTATGAGTCATCTTTTGAAAATCGTTTTAATATTAAGAAAGTAGACGTGATTCCCAGCCGATGGTACCACTCAGTTTGTCAGTTTGGTGACAGCATGGAATCGTGCGTTTTGCTTTTCTTTTCTTTTCCCCAGGACTGTACATTTTTAGCCGCAGAGTTCTTTCGTTTAGTAACACATGAAATTGTATAAAGATTTTGGAAAGACGGTCAGTTAAATATTTTTTTTAATTACAAAAAAATATATGAACAGTATAAAAGAGAAAAAAATAATGAAAAAGAAATTAGGCTTGTCATAGATATTTTTAATATCGTTTTTATCAATTATGAAAGGCCATTACAAAAAGGTTATTATAATTTGACCACAAGAACAATTGACGTTGAATTTTTACTAAAAAAAAAAAAAAAAACTTTAAAGTAGTCGGCTAAACATCGTTCAATAATCAGGTCCTTTGTAAAATATTAAGAAAGCTGTCGTCACACACGAACTAATATCCTGTTATAAAAAAAAAGACATTAATAGCCAATCAGGTTAACCATATGATAATCGAAATGCAATTGGTTAAGCAATGCCAAAGTAATAAGATTGATTTTTGATAATAGATCGTTTTTTATCCATGTCTCGAAAAACAATTATAATCGTTACATAACTGCCGTCTGTTGCTATCCATTCCATTAAATTATGCATGGCCAAATTTAGCTAAAAGAATACTGTAACCAAATAAAATATAATAAAACATCAGAAATATCTTTTTCTTTCAAATTTAATAACGATTCAGCTAGATCTTGTTTAACTAGAAACTGTTTCAATTATCTGTATGTTAATTTCATTGTGTATAAAGTTTAATAGCTGTGTCGCAGGATTATAAGCATATTTAATAATTATTTAAATATGCTTACAGCAATAGCTATTTAAATATATATTTAACCTCTTGAAGGGCGGCGGTACATTTTTATACTTCTTAATTGTAATCCCCAAATTCCCCAATGGCACCAGAATTTTGAAATAAAAATTTTATTTTATTACGTACGCGAAGAAAAGCGTTTACTTATTTCCAAAAAAATTTGTTCTTAAATTCTGATGTCACTGAATTATTTCAGCATTTTAGCAATGGAAGTACTTTACCCTGAAAGGGTTAAATGTCTGCTTGAAAGGACAACGGACGCTCCGTAAAATAATCAAATGTTACACAAAAGAAAATTGAATTTGATTAATTACAAATTTTGCAAGTAACGTATAAAATAAAACATCGAAGTATGAACATTACCTTCCCATTTTTCCCCTTAGCAACAATACATACCTGATAGCAAAGTACAAATAGAAACTGCTTCTGTTTCGATAAACATTATTACATTATTAAGTTAAGATGAAGCCTTAACTTAACCGACTAACTTGTCCGACGTGAATTTAGTTGTTTAGAATTGCTATAGTACATGTTACACTACTAACTTAAATTAAAACTGAAATTTTTAATGAATATGATAAGCTGCAAACTTCGAGTTTATTTCCATAATGTATAATTCATAACTTAGGTTATATTTTGATGAATTAACACTAAACACGTTAAATTATCACGATTAGTTTATTGAACATTAGCCAACTAACTAGACATTCTTTTTTAAGGAAAAAAAGGAACACAGCTGCTGCCAAATTCATATGTCCGATAATCATATTCAATAGCAAGAAAGAGGCGTGGTTGAAACGCGATTAATCGAACAATCTCTTTCGAGAATTATTTTTGTCCCTTTTTCGTGTTGATAGTACATATGCTGGAAAGAAAAAAATGGTCAATTTATTAATGAAAACTGCCGAATATTAAGTGATTAAATGATATTTTTACCTGAAAGACAATGTCATTCATCTGAACATTTTCCAGAATATCGAAGACATGTGTGAATAGCTTTTAAAATATTGCGTTTTCCTCCTTCCTAAATTTTAAATTTATGTTGCATTATTTCAGTCTCTAGTAATTCATTTTTACATTAGATTTCTTTATACATGTTTTTTTTTTCTTTACATAATAGAACGATCTATGAAGTACAGATTGCTTTTAATCGAGTTTTACAAAATTACAATTTACACATGAATATTAAAAATCTGAAAGCATATTTTTCGGTTTCTATATTGCTTAATCTATTAAAGATTGACGTTGCTTTTTCGCAACATTATATTTGTGATTTATTTATTTATTTATTTATTTATTTATTTGATACCAATAACAGAGAAAAGTAAAATTTGCCTTTTTAATTAATACATTTCGGTGATTCACAAAGTAAAAATAAGTGTTTAAAAGTGGTGTGAACTGAATAAAATTCCTGTAAAGCATGCTGGTCCTTAATGGGTTAAATCTTTAAAGACGAGGGCGGCGTACTGAATGCGCCAATCGGTGAAAAAATAGTTGCAAATTCCAAAATAATTACGTGGTTAACAGATGTGCTGCATTTACCCTCTTCCCAAAGACCCCACAATGTCCAACCGGTGTTTAACCCCTTAACGCTCGAATTAAATTACGGTTTAAAAATTCAAATTGCTTATTGGCACCACTTTTATGAAAAAGAAATATTCACCTTATTTAATGACCGGAAAAACGATACTAAAATATAGTCAATTTCACTATTTTATAAAACTGATGGGAATCAAGCAATCTTAGTAAAAGACACAGCCCATGAATATGACGGGAGCGAGAATTAATGGGTTAATCGAGGCCGTCGCCAAACAACTTTATTCGTAAGAGAAAAAAGTTGTTTCGCGACGGCCCCGGTTTAATGTTAAAGTTAGCGATTTGTTTTTCTCTCTTTCAATATTTTTATTGGTAACTCACAACTGGCGTATGGAATACGCAACTTGTGTATTTGTGTAATTCTATTTTCCTTGTTAAGTAAATTATTTTTTAATGTGATGTATATTAATTTTATGCTACTACACACTAAACGGTATTCTTTTATATCATCAAAATTTGTTATTTAGGCTTTAAAATACAGTCATTCAGGGTAACTTTGATCCGCATTTTCTCTATTTCCATATGCCACACTCTTATTTTACGAATATTGTTGTAACTAGGGGCATAAAGGGGAAGAAATGAGCCTAAGTTATTGTATGACTATCAAAAATTAAGGAATAATAATGATAAAAGCAATAAAAAAGGAATTTTTAACCTGGTTCAAAGTTACCCAGCCATTTAGGGTAACTTTGCACCATATGATAAATATTATCTAAAATAATGCATTATTTAAAAAAAAGTATTATAGTTAGGACAACTTTGAACCCCAAAAAATGTTTTCGGATATTTAAAGACTCCGAATTTACATTTCCCAACATCACAAGATTTATATAATTTATGATATTACAACAAATATTAGGCATAAGAAAAGTGGAAGAAGAGAACCATGAATATTTAGAAATTAAAAAAAAAACTTTATTGTTCATATAAAACATAAAAATGCAGTGAAAAACAATTTTCAATGTTTTAACTCAATAATACATCCATAATTACAGTAATAGATACTGTACTAATATTATTCAAACAAGAATAAAAAATGTCGAACGTATGAAATGTCGAATTTGAGTAGCTCCGAACCTAATAACGCCTTTAAATGAATTTTATGTATTTTACACATATTTGTAAAAATATTTACATGTTATATCTAATGCACACTTTCGGTATTTATATAAAATATACGTGCAAATATGGGAAATTTTTGGCAGTAGCACCTATAATCAGTAAATTAGAAACATCAGTATAACTTTGAGCTGGCTCAAAGTTACCCTGCAAATGTGGTAAAATGTTAGTACCTTCTTAAATTACATTTTATTAACTAATAATAAATGAATAATCACAAAATATTAACACATTTACAACATTTAATTTATGATATGTCTAAAAAATGAGTATATTGTTACTTACTATGAAAATTTAATTGATTTACAACAACTTCAAAACAGCATTCAAAATTAACTTGAAAACGGTACTTCATAAAAATAGTTAGATGATGCAATTAATTGCGCATAATGTTGCTAATTTATTTTCTAAAATAAAGAGTAGAAATCCCAGTTTAGAACCTTGCCAACAGAGCACAGTACTGGAGTTTATTTAGTCTTTTGGAGTCAAAAATATTGAAAATGAGGAGGTGGTGCAAACTTACACCCCATGGTTCAAAGTTACCCTGAATGACTGTACTCGGCACATGGAGTATGCAGCCACTGTCTTTATGTAAGTACAAACCGATCATGTTACGTTAATTCTATTTAAAGTAGTTTTTTTTTTTTTTTTTTTTTTTAATGTTGCAATTTGATATTTATTACTTTTATACTACTACTAGACATTGCATTAAACAAGGATATCATTAGACGTCGCTATTTAGGCTTTAAAATGTCCTGGCTCATACAGTACGTCACACGTTAACAACAAACTGACTGTGTCTTTAAAGGTTATTATTGGCTGGGAGGCCGAGGGATCTTTTATGGTGATTGCTCTGCTTAATTCAATTCAGAATCTGAAAAACTCTATTTTCAAAACAGAAATAAAGGTTCATTTTCGGCCCACTAGCGGCTGAGAGGTTCTGCTCTCAAAGCGGGTAGACGGGAGATGCTAGGTCGCTGCCATAATACACAAGGCCAGGGGACACGAGTGTGACGTCATCACTAATCGACCAAAGTCTCTCTAGTGTTGGAATTCACACCGGAAAATTTTGAATAGCAATTAACTTACTGGTGAGAATTCGGAATCCCTAAATAAAAATTCAGCCTGATGCGGAATGCCACGGTGTTGCCGCACCTGGCTGATTTTTTATTGGGGGATTCCAAATTCTCACCAGTAAGTTTAAATAGTTATTATTGTTTTATAAGATGATAGATATTCCACAAATAAAATAAAACAAAATTGGCATTCAAAATTTTCCGGTGTGAATTCCAACACTGGTCGAATAGTGATGACGTCACACTCGTGTTTTCTGGCCTTGAGCATTTCGATGGCAGCGGCTATGTTCGATCCGAATCGCGCCGCCAGCATAATCATTCAGAGTTCTCCGTTTTTCCTCTTCGAACTTTGCGTAAATATAGGTTAGATTTCATTAGAAAGACCCCCACAGAGCGCTCATATCCCTAGTGTAGATAATCGACCGTCATAAACAACAACATAAATCCTTTTTAAGTATAAATATTTCAGAGAACAACTTTTTCCGTTTTCTTAACAAATACGAACCCACATTCCGAATAGGTTGGCAGTGTTTAGCATCTTAAAGATAATTTTTAATCGAATGGCCAATTTAATGTCTGAACTTTTGAATCCATATTTCTCGTTAAAAAAGTCATCTCTTGATATTGTTATATATATGCCAGTACATTACTTTATAGTTAATGAAACATATTCATTAAAATGATTATAAACTTTTAAATATTTAAGTATTAGACTATTTCAGTTATCAAACTATATAAATTTATGTATTCCAAATCAAAAAAATCTAATTTAGCAAAAATTTTTTTACCTTTAAGTTTTTAAACTAGACTTGTTTTTGAATTTGAAAGAAAAGTACGACAATTCAGTATAATCTGCATTGTAAAAAAAAAAAAAAAAAAAAAAAAAACCCGGACTAAAATACGGAAATTGTACTGGCAATCGAGACGCCAGTACTATTTACGTATTTTAACGGAAAATTTCCCCGTAAATTCCAGAAAAACGGATATGTTTCTGTAATTTACGGGGAAATATTCCTTTAAAATACGGATATAGTATTGGCGTCTCGATTGCCAGTACAATTTCCGTATTTTAGTCCGTTTTCTTTTACAGTGTATAACAATGTAGGTATTTTTTCTAACATATTTATATAATAGTTTGAAAATTTATTTTAATAGTGGTCCGTCCCATATCTCACAAGTGTCGCTGCCATAGTTATTTTACACAGGATTTGACTTTTGCAGTGGGCAACAAAGTTAAAAGAAACCTCTGTTGTTCATTTCCATATAGTGTAAACAAAGAACTGAAAATATACTATACTAAATTTTTATTTACTCAAAAATTCATATAAACATGGTAAACTGTTAGAGTGAGATTTTTGATTGTTGAAACAGACACCAGATGACAAACCAAACATGCACTCTTTTTGATTTGTTATACTAAAGAAACTGCCACTCACTCAGAGGTATAACGACTTGTTTTATGTAAGAAGCTTTAAAAGCTATGAGGATAAAAATCCTACCTAAATTATCTGAGATTTTGTTCCAAAGAAAGTTCATAACTACATTCAAAACTACTAATAAGCTTTGTTAAGGTTTTGCTCAAGGTTTTGTAAACTAAACTGATATGTACAGTAAATTCTTGTTTTCAAGTTTCTATTTTGACGCTATGTGTGTATTCATGTTTGTATGATGTTCTTAAATTCAATACATTTATGTTTTCATTTTAAGAAGAAATGTTAATAGTATAAAGTACAGAACATAAAGGTAAAGAATTTATTTAACTTTATTGTTTCTTTTTATATAAGAGGAATTTCGTTTTCATGCCTTCGGATCGAATAACATATTTTCTCTCGTGTGTGTTACCTGTCTGTTTTATTAATAATTTCTTCCATTTTAACCCTTTCCGTTTAATAATTACTGTTTTATTTTGTTTAAGAATCCATTAGAAATTGCTTTATCTTCCTTAAAACGGTGAAATTTTCTCAGGTTCAAAATACTTTTGAAAAACTTGTCATAGTTACCTTTCAAAAGCAATATTAATCAAATTCATTACTTGATCATTTTTTTTTTATTTAAGCTAGCAACTCGAAAATAATATCGCTTTCTTGCTGAGAGTTAAACTACAAAAAATCAACATACAGCATTTTTTTTTTTTTTTTTTTTTTTTTTTTGCATTAACACTAAATTTGATTTTCTGTGTGTTTTTAATTTTAATGTAGCAATTCATTTAAAAATGACCATTAAATCCATTTTCGAGACATGAAAATATCACAAAAGTGCTTATCAGATGCTATAAAACAAGGTTACAGTTATGAAAAAATTAGAAAGCTAATTGTTGGGAATGTAACCAAAGGTATCATTTCTAAATTTTTGTAGCGGTATAATATCTTTAATCCCTAAGCCCACATATAGGGACTTCCATACTTTCCTATGATACTGTAACATAATTGAAATTGCGATCTCAGGGGGATATGCTTTGATGTCAAAGATTCGAAATGTTACAAACAGGTTAAATTCTTGCTCTGAAGTCAAACTGGAGAAAAAATAGTTCCATAATAATCAATAATATTACATTAATACTCAATAGCAAAGAGGATATGGAGACTCTTTCGCTACAAAACCAAACTGGTAAAGGCAGGAAAAGGTGTACGACAGCAAGGGATAATAGAAGAATAGAGAGCCTCTACATAGGTGACAGAAGAAAATCAACTGGACGTATACAAAGTGAAATGGAGAATGTCAGTGTGATGTTGAGTACAATGACTATTTGGTTTAAATGTTAGAATTCTACGAAATAAGTCATTTTTTCAATAAAGTTTGAAAAGATTAAACTAGGATAAAAATTATTTTACCTGGACAGAGGAACAACGGGACACATAATACGCAAGGAGAAGAATCAAAGAAAATTTGCATCCCAATTACATTAAATTCACCGTAAAACATCCAGTCAGTGTTATTATATGGGGTTGTGTGACATCAAAAGGTGTGGGGAAAATTTTTATCTCCCAATGCATTGTGTGGAACATAAATGCTCAAAAACACATAAATGAAATACTTCAATCTCAATTGAAGCTTCACGCAAGTGATCTTTTCCAAAATAATTAAGCATTTATATATATCCCAACAGGATTCATCTCCATGTGTTTTCAAGATAATCTTACTCCAGTAGTGGAATGTCCCGGAAATAGCCTAGACCTTAACCCAATTGAAAATCTACGGAGCCTACTAAAGAATTTTGTTGCACAGAAGCAACCCAGCAACTAGTAAATCTGCAGATCAGGAGCCTCAACGTCAGCTCTGCAAATCATTGTTTTTAAACACACTTTGGTAATTGTGCCTTCAAACTCAATTTCCTGCAAAACCGCAATTTAAAGTTTTCAAATTACCGTAATTTCGGGTGTATAGCCCGCAGATCAAATAGTTCAGTTTGGACCCAGAAATTTTATTCAGTATTGGAAGACCAATATTTACCGTGATCTAAAAAGTTACATTTTGTTTTTAAAAAATTTCTGGGTCGAAACACGATTGTTTGGTCGGCGGGCTATACACCGGAAATTACGGTACTTAATTATTTATAAGAATTTAAAAAAATACGAAGTTTTCAGACATTAGAAGCGTTAAATTAAAAATGTTGTTATGTAAGGATATTTTGAAAATTTCACGAGCTTCTACTTCTGGTATTTTTTTAAATAATAAAGTAGATTTCTTCAGGGGGCTTCGCCCCATTGACCCCCCCCCCCCCATGGTCTCATTAAATTTAGATACATAACTTTTTATTGATTGCGCTAATGGCTACTGTAAATCTTCGATTTCTTTTTATAGTTCCTAGCCTTATTCTTAAATACCGGTGGACAGAAAATGATTTACATTGCGGCATTTATATTAGAAGTTTAGGTTTTATGAACGAAAATGTAATTTCCTTTTAAAAATAAAATAATTTTCATTCATATTTTCTGAAATGAGGCGGCATTAAGAAGTAATACTCGTCAAGATATTTTTTTTCAGGCAAGCTATTTAATGCTTGATTTTTAAGAAAGAAAATATTTATTTCCCGATACAATGACGTCATTTTCGACAAAGATAATTTTACGGTGCATAATTTTGACATTTACTATCTATTTGCTTTTCAATTTTTTTTTTCTCATTGAAATTTTCGATTAAATATTAAACATTTCTGTTAGCCGTGTGCAGACAATAAACCATGAGATATTGGTAACATTTTTTTTTTAAATAATAAGAATTATTATAACACAAGGCCCTTTTATTTCAACCTCAAAGCGTATTCGTTTGATTTTTGATATATGAGGTCAAATTCACCTTCATTTCGTATTTTTGTTTTATTTCCAATAGGAAGACGTATTCATCTCTATTTTTTTTTCATTTTCTCTTGCACATGAAAATCTTTCAAATTAAAATTAACTGTTTAGGATAAATTATTATTCGGGGATCTGATTTTCATGGCAACGGTAAAAAAATGATTTCTAAATTTGATAGTAAAATGTCAATTTATTCCTTAAAAAAAATAATGAACTTTTTAATTTAAGAGAAAAATATTTGAACAAAATAAATCGAACATAGCTTTTCTTTATTTCTTGGGTAAACTCCATCTATATGTAAAGACGCAAAAGTATTAATTCATCCCCTTTGACATTGATTTGACTCCAAACAATTACACATACTTTCACATTTACGATATGTTTAGGTTGCTAGGTAACAGTTAAAAGAAAATTAAAACAATGAAGTATTTTCAATTAAAAAAAGAAAATTTGTAAAAAAAAAAATATTTGATATTATTGGAACACTTATATAAAATACCTCCGTAAGTTATATACCGAATTTAAAAACTCTGACACATGTATACACAAAATTTCAAACTAATATGAATAATGCATGGTTCTTATTAGAGACTTTCATTATCCATAGTTTACCAAATAAATCCTTCAATCATATGAGCCATTTTCTTTCAACAAATAAAAATGGAAAAATCGTCAGAATTGCTATAGAGAAGCATTATTGCGCAAAATAAAATATTCTATATTTTCGGAACGAATGAACCAAACATAACAAGAAACTATACAGCTAAATCCGGGTACTTGACCAGCATACCCACTGAATTTCAAGCTAATCGGATGCTTTTTGCGGCAGTTATCGCGGAACAGACAGACAGACTAACAGACAGACTAACAGAAACCAAAACTTTTCGTGTCTCCACAGTAAGCCTTCACTGACGTTTCGGCAATTATATAAAAGCTTTGAAGATCATTGAAAACTAGTAAATCTGCAGATCAGGAGCCTCAACGTCATCTTTGCAAGTCATTGTTTTTTAACACTCATTGCGTAATATTCAACTTCCTACAAATCGCTTTTTAAAGTTTTCAAATTACATAAATATTTATAAGCATACAAGATACTTCGTAAAGTTTCAGAAATTAAAAGTATTAAACTAATGGTAAAAGTATTAAAAAGTATTACACATTGATGTTCTGAAATTCTGATGAGCTACTTATTCTGGTAACTTTTTAAATCAAAAATTGCATTTTTTCAGGGGGGCTCTGCCCCCCTGAACCACCCGTAGTCTGTTTAAATTTACATTCGTAATTTTTTATTGATTGTGCGGATGGTTATAGTATATCTTAGATTTTTTTTAAGCTGTGATTTATAAGGATAAGCATAAGTTTTTTATAAATTAATAAAATTTAAATTTAAAATAAAATATTCATTTTAACCGTACACAGACAATAAATCTTGAAGTGATGCCAAAAATGTAACCCTAAAATCCGCTACATTCGGCACAACACAACAACGTGCTTAAAAAAAAAAAAAAAAAAAAATATATATATATATATATATATTTAGTAATACAGTTTTTAATTCATAATACAATGAAATGCTACCTTAGAATGCTTATTGCTTAAATATAAGCGGATCATTTTCATTTTACAGAAAAAATACACGGATGAAGTCAAAGGATTCGGTCCCTGTTCCACGTGCTTGTTTTGTTTGGGCCGAATGAGGGCATTTAAATCTGAGTGATAACGCACATCGTATTGCAAACTATTTTTACGGCATACTCAGGGCTCCCACTGGTCCGTTTTTTGAAAACCAGTAATTTTTTAGAAAGAAATTCGTGGTAGGTTTCTGCGATAATTGCAAGAAAAACGCTCTTCCCGGTATATTTCTACACAATTTATAAGTCAGATTTTTCTTTAAATAAAAGTGGTGTTCAAAAAACGGACCGAGTGGGAGCCCTGCATACTGCATCTCCATCTATCTCTTTCCTCCGTGAATAATAGTTAATTTTATTTTACCCAAGATCTTTTTATTCCAGCATCTTTGCTTTCGATAAATGACGTCTAATTCACCTGCTATGCGTACTTACTCAAAACTTTTCATTTTGTTATATTAAGAAATACTCGAGAGTTTTCTTTTTATTTCCAATATGCCGCCATATTAATTTTTCTATTCTTAATTTTATTTTTCATTTTCCTGTTTCACGACAAAACATTTCAATTGAAAATTGTTTAAAAGAAAATATTATTCCGTGTTTTGATTTTCTTGGCAACAATTAAATAAATATTGGTAAATGTTATGGAAAAATGTTACGTTATTCGCTATGAAAATAATGAACTTTTGTATTTTTAAGCAAAATATTTGAAGAAAATAAATAAAATAAATGAAATATTGCCTATTTTTATTTCTGGGCTAAAATCCATCTCTATGCAAAGATACAAGTGCATTAATTCACCCGTTTTGACGTTGGCTTTACTCAAACATTATACACGCAATTATACTAATATTATTAGGACCAAATACGTTGCTAGGCAACAGATGAAAGAAAAGGAAAAAAATGAAATATGCATTATATCAAATTGATAAAACAAAATCCTTTATATTATTGGAAAACATGCATAAAATTCCCCCAATATTATAAACCTAATTAGAAAAATCTCGCAAATATACTGACAAAATTTCAAACTAATTGGAATAATTTAATAATCTTATTTAAAAATTTCAGCATCAAAAATTTACCATTTAAATCCATTTTTCATATGAGCCATTTCATTCAACAAATGAAAATCTGAAAATCGTCTGACTTGCCATAGAAAAGCATTATAGAACAAAATAAAATGTTCCATATTTCCCGAACGAATGAACCAAATTTAACCAAAAACTATACAGCTAAGTCCGGGTACCTCATCAACATGCCCAGTGAATTTCAAGCCGATCGGATGCTTTTTGCGGCAGTTATCGCGGAACAGACAGACAGACTAACAGACAGACTAACAGACAGACTAACAGACTGACTAACAGACAGACTAACAGAAACCAAAACTTTTCGTGTCTCCACAGTAAGCCTTCACTGACGTTTCGGCAGTAAAATCCAATTAATACAGTCGGATCTCGTTATCCCGACACCCGGTTTTCACGTCACTCCGCTTATCACATCAGTTTTTCAAAGTCTTGATTTTCTATATATGATATTATGTAAATAAACTCCGGTTTTTTTCGTCGTTGAATAATTTTCAACTCCGGATATCCCGACTGTTTAGGAAAATTGTCCATTTTTCATAATCCATCTAAGCACAAAAATTAAGCGGTAAGAAATGTCTTAGCCAAATTTTTCACAAAAGTGTCTAAAATATCCATTGAGACAAATAAGAAATTTTACTTCAGTCCTTTATCTGAATAAATAAACCCACACAATATGAATGACCCACTTAAGCTCCAGATAGACGTATCAGTCTACTCGCGGTCTTTTTGTTCTGGTCAAGCGGCGCTTTCTTGTGGTTACACGGCGTTTTTCATCCGACTAAAACCGAAGCATTGCATTGCATTGAAACAATCAGAAATTATCTGACATGCATTTCTGAAACAACGGATATTGATTATAATTCATTGTATAATATTGAAAAAAGAAGCGTAGGAAGCACATCTAGGAATAGGCAAACCTTAATTCTTCGATATTTCATGTAACAATAAAAAAATAAGTCATCATAAATCTGATTTTTATTCTTTTTAATTTTGTTTTTGTGTTTATTTTGTTTAATAATAATGTTTTATTGCTTGAAACAGCAAGAACAATTATGAATTTAAAATTATCTTAAATTAATTAAAAATACAACTGTTTATAAAAATATTTTTCTCCAACTCCGGTTACCGCGACACTCCGCTTATGATGACTCTTTTTTCTGGTCTTTAGAGTGTTGGGATAACGAGGTTCGACTGTATAAGCACTAATAAAATTTTGACATCACATTATAACAGCTTCCGAAATAAAAGACTTGTTTCTCACTCCATGGGAAGGAGTTGCAAGGCCGTAATTCAGAGTAAAATTTACCCAACTATGTATTACTGACATCGCGATAATTTTGCATATCTCATTTTTTAGATATTTTTCACTTTTCTTATTTATAACTGCTGCTCTAATAAACATTCGTTCATGAAATGTGTTGTATTACATTTTTGATTAAATTATCTTTTTACTGGCATATATAATTTTATGGTATTATGTAAAGAAAAAGTGGTGCCATGAACATCTAGCTCCAAAAAATACACTTTTTTAAAAAGGTTTTCACAATTTTTGCCATTATTGTAAATAATGGTTGTCCAGTATTGTTTTGATACTAGGGATCCTTCATTTAGGAAATTAATAATAATAATAATAAAGTTGTTCTCACATCTTCTCCCTTTTCCATACATGTAGACTACATTAAATGAATGGTATACGTATTAATCATTTAAAGAAAAGTAGACAATCTTTATTAATTTTCAGAATCTCCAAATGAATTTCTATACCCACAATGACCTTTTGCATGAAAGCATCATCGTAACAAGAAGTTATGGTGCATACATACAATCACTCGCTTTAGAACCAATCATGAACTACTGTAAAAGAGAAAACATTTTGGGACACTATGAATAAGAGGTAAAAGTTTATTTTATTGATTGCTATTCAAGGATTGGAATATTCAGTTTTTAAGCCTGAGTAATTAAAAGATAAATAATATTAACTGGTAGAACAGTAATAATGAAAACGGTAACATTATTTAAATTTATACAAATTATGTCATTATTATAAATGACAAAGCAAAAAATCTTTAAAATCCTTTGGATTTTTTCACCCAGAAGCATTGTACTGTATCCCACGTAAAGTATATAAAATAACTTTTTTATTATAGAAATCGGATAAAGATGTTTCTTAATATGTTTTACTAACGCTTTAACATTGATTTGTGCAGAGGTACTAAGATACATTTTAGTTACAAATCAATATTTTTTTTCTTTCACTTTTTTTTTTTCTTTTTCAAAATTGCGTTTCCTAGTTCATGAAATATGAAATTCAATTTATATTTCCTAATATATTAAAATTCTTGTAAGAAATTTAAAATCGAGAATCAGAATAAATTTATAGTTTATAAGAACAAATCCAATTGTTCAAGTTTCATAAAAGGGAAAAAAAAAACTATTTTGAGGTTTAACTAGGCTTTACAAAGAAAATAAATCAATAACAAAGAAAATCATGTTTGCAGTAAAAGAAGATGAAAAAATGAAAAATATATTTTCCATTTTATTTGATCTTTTGCATTTCCCAGGAGACACCGAAGGAAGAGGCACTTCTTGTGTATTATAAGAAACACTCATCGTAACAAGAAGTTATGGTGCATACATACAATCATTCGCTTTAGAACCAATCATGAATTACTGTAAAAGAGAAAACATTTTGGGGATAAGAGGTAAAAGTTTATTTTATTGATTGGTATTCAAGGATTGGAATTTTCAGTTTTTAAGCCTGAGTAATTAAAAGATAAATAATATTAACTGGTAGAACAGTAATAATGAAAACGGTAACATTATTTAAATTTATACAGATTATGTCATTATTATAAATGACAAAGCAAAAAAACTTTAAAATCCTTTGGATTTTTTCACCCAGAAGCATTGTACTGTATCCCACGTAAAGTATATAAAATAACTTTTTTATTATAGAAATCGGATAAAGATGTTTCTTAATATGTTTTACTAACGCTTTAACATTGATTTGTGCAGAGATACTAAGATAAATTTTAGTTACAAATGAATATTTTTTTTCTTTCACATTTTTTTTTTCTTTTTCAAAATTGCGTTTCCTAGTTCATGAAATATGAAATTCAATTTATATTTCCTAATATATTAAAATTCTTGTAAGAAATTTAAAATCGAGAATCAGAATAAATTTATAGTTTATAAGAACAAATCCAATTGTCCAAGTTTCATAAAAGGAAAAAAAAAAACTATTTTGAGGTTTAACTAGGCTTTACAAAGAAAATAAATCAATAACAAAGAAAATCATGTTTTCAGTAAAAGAAGATGAAAAAATGAAAAATATATTTTCCATTTTATTTGATCTTTTGCATTTCCCAGGAGGAACCGAAGGGAGAGGCACTTCTTGTGTATTATAAGAAACACTCATCGTAACAAGAAGTTATGGTGCATACATACAATCACTCGCTTTAGAACCAATCATGAACTACTGTAAAAGAGAAAACATTTTGGGGCACTATGAATAAGAGGTAAAAGTTTATTTTATTGATTGCTATTCAAGGATTGGAATATTCAGTTTTTAAGCCTGAATAATTAAAGGATAAATAATATTAACTGGTAGAAACTTGTCTTTTCTTATGTAATGTCTCAGACATAATGGTGAAGAGACAAAAAAAAATATGTACAAGGTGTCCATGAAGTCTCTTCACAATTTCAAGCTTTTATTACATACACAAATGAACAGTTACATGTATGGAAAATAGTACAATATTAGGAGTATATATATTGAAGTTTTTTAGATTTCTTTTAAATAGGTTAATAAACCTCTGTATTTGTACCATTGGTTGCACGAAGCACGTCAAGGCGATAATCGTCGACATTTTCCTATAATATTCTTTTTCGTCTACTCCTTGCCAGTTCAGTTCCAAAACTGAGCCGGTCTCCATGAATTTTTTGTGCCAACGTCCATAAATTCGGGAATAGCACAAGAAATTCCTGGAGACCAGTATTATATAGCAAGGAATGGGTGAAAAAAGCATATCAGAGGCAAACGTCGACGATTACCGCTTTGATGTGTTTCGAGCAACCAATGTTGCACATACAAAGGTTTACTAATTAGCACAAAATTTTTTCAACATTTACTCCTAACATTGCACTACTTTCCATGCATCTGTCTATTCATCTGTGTTTGTAATAAAAGCTTGAAATTGTAATAAGATTTTGTGATATTTTTCATTCCAGTCATACATTAAATACACCCAGCTACTTAAGCCTTACTTAAAAAATCAACCAACTTTTCCGGCAAAATTCTAACGACGATGTCCTCCATCATCGTAGATCGTGAATCTATGATAATTCCAGAACTTTTGTACTTCATTGAGTTAATATGCTTCACTCAGACGTTGCAAGTCTTTTTTGTTACATTATTTCCCGCATCAAACAAGAGATTTTCCTCCTTACGCTGTACTAACATTAACTTCTTTCTATAAATCAGAATGAGGATGTTGGTGATTATAATTTCGATAGTTTTAAGCAGAATGTTCATCGAAATCAATTATCTGGCTGTTCATTCTATTAATTTGGTAATAAAAATGAAATAAAGTTTTTGAATTTTCAGATTTTCTCATTTTGTGCTTCTTGTTTTCAAAATTATATGAATTTTTACTTATTGTTTTAATATTGCTTTTTGCGGCTTCATAATCACCCAACTTGTTAACTATTACATCGGGATTTTTTATCTTTAGAGAGATCATCAATAAAGTGTTCTCGCATTTCTGAAGGCAATCTTCGTTTAATTTGATCTGTTATCATTAATTCTTCTAGATCTTCAAAATTGGATATATCAAAATCTTGAACCATTCTTCAAAGAAATTTCTTAATTCGAAAAAGAAAAAAATTGCCCCAAGAGACTGAAAATTCTTTCTTATGGGGCACGAGATTTAGCTTAAATTCCCTGGTGTCATTTTATCCCTTTCGTGGGCGGTGGGATATATATGTCTCACTTAATTTAAATTACCAAATGCAACAATGGGACTAGAAAATTTAAACAGAATTTTATACTTTTAATGTATTTGAATAAAAAGCTTTTACTTATTATGAAACAAATTTGTTTGTAAAACCTAGTGGCATTCAATAATTTCAACATTTTAGCAATTGAAGTATTTTGCCCATGAAAGGATTAAAACGTTTGAAGAGTAAGTTTTTTATTACTTGATCTGGTTCGCTGACTACAATGTTTACAATTTCTAGTAGGAGTAAACTTAATACATACATAACCCAATTTTCTTTTACAATGTTGATTCTAGAGATTTGCCTTTAATATCGCTCACCCGCTAAATAGATGGTAATATCGCTCACCCGCAAGAAAAGTGACACATTTCGACAAAAGTAAATTTTACAGGAGAGGCAAAAGAAAATTTGCATGATTTTACTGTAACATGAAATTTTAGCACTTAGCTCTGCCTGCAGGAATGAAAACGTGCATAAAAGCATAAAACCCTTAAAAAATGAAGACTTAGGATGAGGTTTGGAGAGCTGGGTAATTTTACCTCCCCACACAATCCACCCCTAATCTGTGGTCACAAACGGACATATAGCCTAATAAAGTGATTTTCCGCATAGCTACACTTATGAAACTGTTTGTGTAGCAAGACACACCTATGACAAACATATTAGCGAAATAAAACGTAAAATGAATTTTTGCGAGGTATGTCCTTTTCTTGGAGGTGAGCGATATGATTTATTCCATCAAAATGCGTCATTAGTTTTAACAAATCTTGTTGCTTACTTGAACCAGGTGTCGAAGAACCGTCGCTTGAGTTTTTGGGTTCACTTTGAAGCTCAAGGTTTTTTAAATTTATACTCCCTCTTGAACTTACTTTCTTTTTTTTTTTTCTGCTTCTAGTCTTCCTTCTTCTCTTTCTCTTTCTAATATTCTTTCTTCTCTTCCTCATTCTGATTCTAATTTTCCTTCTTATCTTTCTCTTTCTGCTTCTTGTTGTTTTTCACTTTTTTCATAGTAGCAACTTCAAGCCTGAGCTTGGCGAAATCCTTGTTGTAATTTTCAGACTCGGGTTCATAACTTGATTAAATTAGTAATTTTTGGGTTGTTAGGAGCGAACAGTCCAAACTCATACGGTAATACTAATAAATACACCTTTTTAGTTCTATTCAAGAACGACACTGTCTGTTTGGTTACGTTATGATGAAATAAAGATATCAAAAGTTCTTTACATTTGCGGAATTGCAGATTTAATTATGGAAGATGTTTTCTTATCCAAATATTCTTCAGAATTCAAATTCACAGTTGGAATAACTTTGTTCAATTTACTTTTTAGTTATTTCTCGGTTCAAAATATCTTTTTATTTACTTCCCGGCCGAGTCCTCAAATTTATTCTGGGATTTAGGTAAACAATAAGACCTTAACCATGATGAAGATTGCACTTATATGTGTGAATATATTAACAGACATTTAATGAGATATGAAATACATAAATATAACTATAAAATGCTTACATAGTTGATTAATGCATATAAGGGAATGTCCATTTGCCTATTTTATATCACTAATGCAATGGAGAAGCACATTTGCTTTCTCTCATTTTGTATATCACTAAAGCAATGTAGAAGCACATTTGCATTCTCTCATTATGTATATCACTAATGCAATGGAGAAGCACATTTGCTTTCTCTCATTATGTATATCACTAATGCAATGGAGAAGCACATTTGCTTTCTCTCATTATGTATATCACTAATGCAATGGAGAAGCACTTTTGCTTTCTCTCATTAGATATAGTCAGCTACTTATGTCTTACTTGGAAAACCAACCAACGTCTCTGTAAGAATTCTATCAATGATTTCCTCCATCATCGTGGATCATCCATCTATCATGGCTCAAAAACCTTGAGCTCCATTTCATTGAGTTTATATACTTCACTCAGACGTTGCTCGTTTTCTCTCTCTTTCACACACATATGTCGCATTTTAATAAAATTACAGTATCCAATTCGTTTGAATTAGATAACTTTTACTAAATTAATGAATGGTATGTCAATAATTATCCATGGCTGCAGATAGGACGGCTACCATACAGCAAGTGGCGTAGAAGTATATTAAAAATCCCTCATCTCCGTAGGGTTCCCAGATCAAAAAGAACATTTTGTTTAATAATTGAGTGATAAAAATTGCTAAACTGGCTACCCTGCCAAACTCGTGATTATGTGTCACCTGACCCGTATCCAAGGCGAGGAGCGATTCATTAAAAAACTAATTAATAGGTCTGATTTCTGAAATTTTCCGACAATTTATATATTACTTTGATTTGATAAATATGATATAAGAAAAGTTTAATTACGGCACAATGTGTGCATGTGTGTGTGAAAGAGAGATTGGGTGAATCACCTTTTTAAGAAATGGAATGCCAAAGCAAAGCTGAAACTATCTATATTATAAAAGATAAACATGTCCATGTCTATGTGTAACGCTGACGTCATTTTGCGAATGGTAACATTTGACAATGAAATTTCGATTTTGAAATTTTTGCTATTGCAATTTTTTTAATTTCTAAACATCGCACATTTCCCATTTTTACACCGTCATATAGGAAAAAAGATCTACTTTCAAATGCAATTTGTTTGAAAACTATATTTTAATTGACTGATTTATTACTGCTTTTTAAATAATTTTCAAGCATGAATTATTTTAATCTATCTTCATCGAGTGCAGGCTATATTACGAAATAACCCATTTGCACTTAAAACAGAACAGTTCAGCATTTGTCTTTTAGAAACAAAATTAAAACTTCATCAATCCATTCTATTAAAAAGTGACTGTCCGTATGTATTTTACTCTAGAATAGGGAACGTGTGCGAACAATTAAAAGACGGTAATCCGCATGGATCCGAGGATGTCAAAAGTGGTTTTAGAATTTTAAAATCTGAATTAATTTTCGAAATATTATTTTTTTTCGTAATTTTAATGACATTTCTGTAATGGTGGCAACTAAATTGCTCCATTTTTTGTGGATAAAAGACAGAAAAGTGAAAATGATGGGATTATTAGAGTTCTTTGGCATCATTGTGAAATTGAAATTAACTTTTATTTGAATAGATAGTGAAAATAATATTGTGATTGAATTGATTTTTTCAAGAAATTTCAAGAAATACAAACTTATTTTCACATAGTCAAGCTCGAGGAATCAGTTTATTTTAGAAAGCAAAAAATCGTCTGTTAACTGGAACATTGAGATAAAATCCATTGATGTAAAAAGAAAAAAAAAATCCATACCTTTTTAATTTAATTTAAAGTAGAAAAACAGATTTCCAACTATTTTTTTAAGATGACGATTAAAACTGTTCACAAAGACGTTAAAAACAAAATGTTTTAGCAAGAAAAATTATATTTTTCTAAGAATTTATTTTAATTCATAAATATAATTGCTTTCGAATAAATTCGCCAAAACCAAGTCATTTTTGTTTGTGCTCCCAAATGACGTCATTCCTACCACCTTCGAAATTAGAAGTCAAATCTTGGAAGAACAAAAAGCTTTGGGCAAATAAAGTTATAGAATATGTGCATTTATATTTGGAAAGCTTTTGACTTAAATTATAAATATAATTTATTATTTGAAATACTGTATTTAATAAAATTATTACTATAATTGCCTTCCAAATTTATAATAAAGTCAGATTTAATTTTCCCACACACACACAAAAAAAAAAAGAAGAAAAAAAATCGAATGATCTCATGCAATTCAAAAGCAACATGTCGGATTGCCACGCAACTAGTTATTATAAAAACCGAAAGAAAAGGAAACGAAATAAACCTAACCATTATCAGAAAAACATTTAAGGGGTCTCAGGACTCTTATAGCTACAAAATTTTTGCAATTTTTACTATTATTTTTTTTAGACGTTAAACTCCTATCTTTTCTGAACATTTTGATATATAAAAATAGCAAATAAAGCCTTTGTGCAACAATATTAAAAAGCAGAAAAACCAACGTTTAAAATGCACAAATAACATATGAAAAGCAGCAAACAGCTGTTTCGAATCTACTAGCGAGATTCTTCTTCAGTGCAAAAGGAACATCGTGCTAGAAAAAGCAAGGCTGATTTTTAAACGTTGGTTTTTCTGCTTTTTAACATTTTGATATAATTATTTCCTTGAAATTCCCATTAGAACAGAAGTTATGGCTTTTAGAATTATACCCGCTCAATGGCTGAAGCGACATTTCTGAAATTTTAAAGTCATTTTTCTCCAAATGACGTTTTTGGTTATAACACGCAGGATATTTCAAAAACTTCTAAATATTTTTTCATGAAATTTTCAAAACATATGTTTTATGTTAGTCTGCACAAACTGAACCTAAAATTTCATTTTTATTGTTAAAAAAAATATTTTTTTAGGTGATTATATTAGCTAAATATAAATTTGCATTAAAAATATAAAAATGCTTTAAATACAAATTTATTTAGGTTCAAGGTAATTATTACAATTTGAAGTATAATTAGGCACAAAAAAAATTAATTCTAGTCGCAAATTTATTCTGTAATCCTGCGCGTAAGCTGTTATACCAATTTTCTGCTCGACAAATGTCTGATAGTTTGGAGCCCTCTATTAATACTAATTCTGCATCTTGCAATTTTTTAAAAATACATGAAATTAAAGGACATACTTATATCTTTCATCACAATTAAAATTGTCTTTTTAAATCACATACATTTTGAGATACTAAATGTTGAAAATAGTCTTTTTCTTAATTTTTTCCAATTTTAAGAGTCCTGAGACCCCTTAAAATATAGTATTTCGAAGCTTAACCATGATGAAATTCTTATCAGTTTTCTTTCAGTTCCTCCCATGAATAGAAACACAATTCACAATTCAAAGAAAATTGGGAAATGTCTTAAATCAAATAAATTCGGGTTCAAACAAGTCTTCACTTATGCCTAAAAGTAAACGAAATCTTCTTAGAGCAATATTTCGTAATCTGAGGAAGAAAAATTTTTACATGGCCGCCGGCATTTTCCAAAAGTTCGAATTCAAAGAAAATTGGAATTTTCCGAAGATATTCCAAATATTATTGAAAGAAACGAAATCGCGTAGTTTTAAATTCAGTTTATTTGTTATACATTTTGAATATATTTCCGGTTTTTCGTTTTCTGGAAAAATTACATCGAAATTTGTTTTATTATTTCTAGAGAAGCTATTTTTTTCTTATTTTATAAAAAATGCACAGTCAGAAGAAAAGAAAAAAAAAAAGGGAAAAGGCAAGAAAAATTAAAAAAAGGAATAACTTATACATTTCTTCATATATAACTTCATACCTGAAGGGAGTACCATATCATAAATATTTAATTAAGCATTTTAAACATATTGATAATTCTTTTTCTGATAATTTAAGATACAACTCGATCTGTGGACGATGTTTGAAACAATTTTTTTTAAAAATTATTCGCTCGAACGGGTGGGGGTGAGGGTAAACTTTTCATCGTGAGAAGCACCAAACCGCACTGCCATACGACAATTACTTAATTTATATTACATTTTAAAATGCGCCAGGAAATTTTAGACCACCCTGTATTATAAACCACTGTCGTAGGAAAAGTATAGATTTTCGTACAAATCGGCCGACGGAATAGCTATTTAAATCACTTTTGGACCAATTCTATTACGGGAAAATCACCAATTAAATGTTGCAGGGTGTCCTCGAAAATCCTGCAACTTTAAAAATCCGGCATCAAAGTCATCACACACCTTTTATTTTACGCTTCCAACTTACGGGAGAAAGAAAAATAGCAATTGTTTATGAATTAAAAACGGATCGAAAGCGACGGATTAACGGAGAGCAATATCGCTGACGCTGTGCTAAATAGAACTCCCGATAATGCTATGTAGGAAGAAGGACAAGTAGCTGGCTGACGAAAAGGTGTCACCTAAAAATTGCATAAATTTGATTAGGGAATTAATATCTTCTTTATATAAACAAGACTGTATTTTCGAAATACGTAGATATATCCTTCATTCTATAGATTCGAATAAAAACTTGTTAAAGAACGGCCGAAAAAAATTTCAGCAGATAAAATTGACATCGAAATTTCGTAAATCACACGAGGAGAAATTACTTTAATGTTTATTAGAATTTTTTGTTGTTGTTCTTTTGTAATATAGGGAATAAAAATAATTTTTTTTTAATTTAATTTCCTCTTTTTCTCACATAAATATCACTTGACTTTGAATTAGATTATGACTAAATGCAGTATTAAGAATAACAGAAGTACTTTTGATAGTCTTTCAGAAACCAGGCTTAGTCTCGGTTCCGACGATGGCAGGTTTCCAAGATTATACTGATTCTAATGGGCAAATAAATCATACGAGTTTTCCAACTGAGTGAAAAAGTATACAAGCCAGGATTCGAACCCGGAACCCTTGGCGTAAGTTGCCAGTGCCAATGCTCTACCAATTGAGCTACCCATGATAAATCTGGTAGACCTTTTTCATCCAGAGAACTTTGTTGTTTATAAATTCCATTACCTGCGATTTATTTTGTTGTGCTGATTCAGATGTCATAATCAACAAGGTTCTCTGCACTGTAAAAGAAATTCCGTTAAAATACGGGAATTATACTGGCAATCAAGACGCCAGTACTATTTCCATATTTTAACGGAAAAATTTCCCCGTAAATTACAGAAAAATTCGTTTTTCTGCAAGTTACGGGGGAAATTTACCGTTAAAATACGGAAATAGTACTGGAGTCTCAATTGCCAGTACGATTGCCAGTATTTTAGATGATTTTTTTTTTTTTTTTTTTTTTTTTTTTTTTTTTTTTTTTTTTTTTTTTTTTACAATGTGGATGATAAAGGTGCACCAAATTTGTCCAGGATAGCTGAATTGATAGAGCATTGGCAGCTTACGCCAAGGGTTCCTGGTTCGAATCTTAACCTGGATACTTTTTCATTCAGTTGGAAAATTAAAACTCGTGTAAGTGATAAATATTGTGACAACGTAATTAAGCATTAGTAGCGCAAAGGTAACAGCTCCAGTTTCAAAATTGGAAGCCCACAATTCGAATCCAGCCGATTCCAATTTTTTAAGGAATAACAATTAAAAAAAAGGTATACAGGTAGATTCCAAACTGGAAGAACAAACATCTAAGAGGGGTGGGGTACACTTAGAAGTCTTGTAATCACATAGCAATGCAGAGTCGGAGGGGTTGTTAGGGACGGAATCATCGTGACTGAAAATTGTCCTTTAAAAACCATAAGCTTAAAATAAGTCACGACTTTCCGGAAAATGAAGTTGCCCGAAGTTTTCTGGCTACGTGCCTGGTTCTTACCATCTACAGTTTTGTACATTTGAGGCCGCTGGTTATCTGCGCGAGAGCGCTTTTGAAATGGCGCATTTTCGTTACTACCGCGAACGTCCGACGGATCTCTGGCATATTTCAAAACATCCGAGATTCCATGCGGTGCCCAGGTCTACGTTACGAAACTTCGGGCAACTTCATTATCAGGAAAGTCATAACTTATTTTCCTCTTCACCGTCTGCAGGCATAGGGAAACAGTGCTTTTACATCCGACTTATCTAGGGGCAAACGTTGAAGTAGTTTAGCTTATAGTCCTGAAATGTCAATTTTCGATCACGATGCTTCAAACCCTAACAACCCCCTATCTCGTTAGGATTGCATTTCCGGCCCTGCATTGCCATGTGATTCCGAGTTGCCAAGGTGTACCCCACCCTTCCGAGAAGTTTATTCCTCCAGTTTTGAATCACCCTGTATATATATCTAGATTTTAAAAAATTGATTAGTGATTAGTTAATTTAATAATTGTTGATCCATTTTTACTATGTATAATGTTTGTATCACGTCTTGATACTCAATTTATAAGTTTTATTTCATATTGATGATGAATTGTAATATTCTATAATGGTTATATGTATATATATATATATATATATATATATATACACTGCTCAAAACAATTAGGGGAGCACATGGTTTTAACAAAATTACGCAAATATTTACAACGATAAATAACGTAAAACAAAACATCCATAATTTAAAACGTATGCAAATTAAAATTTATGACGTTAAAAACTAGAAAAAAGAGATAAGTGCAGAAATCGGGAATTTCCAGAAACATCTGTTTCACTGTCTCAGTTGTGAAATTCATTTGCTCAGCTTGTGTTTTGAGAAAAGGTGACTTGAAAAAGTCACAATGATGTCATTTACCGGAATTCATGGCTTGCTTCTGTTATCGGGACAATTGAATCTGGGGGAAACGCAACTAAGTGTAGCGGACGCTGTTGGAGTCAGAAGAAGTGGTGATGCAAAGCTGTGGAATCAATTCCAAGGCACATGGAATGGTAGTCATCGACAAGGGCGTCGGTCATTTGCTACCACAGAGACTGATTACCTATATATCCTGTTAACAGCTCGTCGAGACGGAACGGGCAATGCTACTTTGCTGCAAATACAGTTGTTCTTGGCCCCAGAACGAAGGTTGTCCAGCTAAACGGTCCAAAATAAGCTTCATCAGGGTGGTCTCTATGCATGTAAGCCAATGGTCTGTATTCCGTTGATCTCAAACAACTGTGCTGCCCATAGAAGGCGGGCAACTTCAAGTTTGGAGGCAACGTTGTTGGAGTCAAAATTTGTTTACAGACGAGCCCCAATTTAGTCTGGATGTGACATCTGATGTGTTTTGGCATGGAGAGATACAGGCACTTAAAATAATCCTACATTCGTTCGTGAAAGATCACATTACAGACGAGATGATTTGATGCTATGAGCTGCAATCAGCGTAAGTGGACATACGGACCTGTATATCATTCAGAATTGCACGTTGACAGCCCAAAGGTTGCAGATGAGATACTGAGACCTCATGTTGTACCTTACGCTGCAGCGATTGGGGATTTTTTTTGTTTTTATGCATGATTATGCCAGGCTGTATACAGCTCGTGTTGTGGAAAACATGTTTGAAGCTAAAACAACACAGCGTATGGAATGTGTACACGTGTACTATCGATTTTATGCTCATACATGGCTGTCTTGCACTGTTCTCTTCATTTTTAGTGTTTCGTTCATCTGACGAAACCCTATTCGTCTCGCTCCTCTATCTGTCTGTCCGTCCGTCTGTCTGTCCGTCACAGAGCCCGTTCCCAGAAACTATGCAAGTTAGAGACTTGAAATTTTGGGTACTTATAGCTGAACACCTCATATCAAACAACAAATCATAAAATTTTGAAAAAGTTGGTAATTAACCTAATTACGGGCTAATTAAATTCCAAAATTAACCAATCAACCTTTTGAACGCAGCTTCGAACGCACTTTTTCCAAATCCTCCGGAGTTTCTCCTAAGGGTTGCCAGTAAATTCGGCGGATGCTCCGTAAAATCAGCCGATGCAGGGTTACCACGGAGTAATTTAAGCAATAAATGAAGTGGACATTTAAAAAGCGGAATCTCATCTGCGGAAGTATCGGTCGTACAAATTCGTAACAGGTGTAGAAATACGCGGAAAAAATTCTACTTTATTTTGGTATGAATTTCAATTTTCTGCGTAGAGTAGAACGCAAAAAATCCACTAAAAATCGATCGAAAAAAATTTAATTTCTGTATTTGAAAAGACAATGAAATGAGATTTCCTTTCAGCGGTACGCAGCTGCCGTCATGTTTCAGACATATCGGCGCGGGAGAAATTTAAGCAGAGAACATCCTAATACGAAATTTAAACTTTTTAAATATTAAATTTTTCGATAAAATTTTTCGACATGCGGCCGGGAAATCTCTCGCAGATTTCATACATATCCGGTTCAAAGAGATAGCTTAATTACAAGCTGAGATATTAATTATTATTTAATTAATTCCTTTTATTTCCATCAAATGCGAGATTAAGATGGAGGCACGTGCTTTTTTAACGGAGATTTCATTTAAATTAGGAAATCTAACAATTTGCGTGGGTTTTTCGACGGCGGACTATGAGATAAGTATTAATTATTCAATATGAAAAGGTTTATAAGTGTTCATACCACTATTTCCGAATAGCAATTTCAGGAAATATCTTAAATTATTGGTTAAGACCGCCACTCGATGTGTTTGAAACTTTAAGATACTTTATAACAAATAAGAAAAAGTGTGAAAAAAAATGGAGTGTGATATTTCGAGGAGTGGAGGAGGGGGGGGGGGACTAGATTTATTTATTAAATCTTAGCATTTGCTACCACAGAAAATGTTTTAAATTATCGGTTAAGACCGCACCGCCACCTTCCCGACGATGTATCTACGGAGAGGTTGCGCAAAGGACTTTCGTTCAGATATGCTTTTGTTAAGAATAGAGTGCGCTCCCTGGTGGTGGAATGCGGAACTAACGTAACGCGATTTTGTTAAAATTAGGAAATATAACAAGGCGATCTGTTTGCAACTTTAAGATACTTCATGACACATAATAAAAAGCTTATAAAATAATGGTGCATGGAATTTCCTGTGAGGGGAAGGCGGGGGAGGAGCGCTGGATTTCTTTTTAAAAAATTAGCGTTTATGACCTTTTTAGATGTCGTTTTTTGAGGACTATGATATACTCAGACATGTGCTACTTATGAAATATAAAAATGTCAAAATTTTAGTTACCACTATTTCCGAATAGTACTTTCAGCAAATTTCTTAATTTCTCGCTGAAGACCGCCACCAACTCGAGTAACATATCCACTCATAGGTTGTTTAACAGAGTTTTGATCTGATACACTTTTGCTATGAATAGTGTGCGCTCCCTGGTGGTGGAATGTGGAACTAACATAACGCAATTTTGTTAAAATTAGGAAATCTAACAAGTCGATCTGCTTGAAACTTTGACATAGCTCATAACACATAATAAAAAGCTTATAAAAGAATGTTCCGTGCAATTTCCTGGGGCGCCTGCCTATCTCGGGTGCTATAGACCCGATCCCCTCGACTAATATACCTACGGATACGTTGCAAAACGGAGTTTCCTTCGGATAGAGGTTTGTGTAGAATAGAGTGCGCCCCCTGATGCGAAATGTGGAACTAACAGATTTCGCAAAAGGATAAAGTGTTTTAAATGAATATTAAACGAAACCCTCTGTGTAATCTGTGATCACACTTACCCACTTGTTTTGCTTACTCCCCTAATTTTTTTTTGAGTAGTGTATACATGGACACGTACAAAGTGTTCAGAAAATCAAGTGGAGTCACTTCAGAGTTTTATAATGTTTCTATCACTTTATATTTTATCTATTATATATTTTAACACTATTCTGTAACACCATTCATCCTTTTGTTTTAATAAGACTCTTTTTTATTTAATTTTCATGAATAAAACAAATGAGCAGTTAAAAGCTTTAAAAGAAAACCCTTATAAAGTAGATAATAACTTATAATAAATTATAGCAATAGCACTCTAACACGAATTTGTGTTTAGTTGCTTGAAAGTATATCTGTCCTGTCACATCATATTCTAAATAACTAAATGAATCTTTTTCAATGAATACTTTGCAAGTGTGAAAATGTGTTAAATATAGAATTAATTTAATTAATGATCTAATGCTCAAATGATATAGAAATTTATTCATTAATATAGTATGAAAAATGCGTCGGAGGTAAATATAATAATAATAAAATGTATTATCAATCATTCTGTTACTTAATGAAAATAAAGGAAGCAGCTACTATCCGAAACACTACATATACTTTGATGTTTAATCGGAGTTATAAAATTATGAATTTCCATAACAAAATACGTAACACATTGGATCCCAAAAGATCCAGAATCGTTTGATTTGGCAAGAAAAAAGGAAAAAAAAAAATAATTGTTTCTATAGAAGCATTGTATTTTCCCCTACCAGGTTCTTCCACTCTACCCTATAGGGAATATAGTACGTTTTGCATATTTGGTCCAACAGGGAATAGATCATGCGTGTAAGTGACTGAATACCTACTACAATCCAATGAATAATTCATGCCAAAGTCGTTTGTTGGCACAAAAATAGTTTTTTTTATTTTGTTTTTAGTGAGGGGATGTTAATAGAAAATTATTGGGTGTGAAATCTATGTAAATGTCTTTTTACGGTGATTAAAAGGTGAGTTATTATTTGTAAGTTGGAATAAATATTGAGAGATTCGATCCTACCCTTCGTTGAAAAATTATTTCAACTTCGAAGAATTAAATAAAAGCAAAACGATGTATGTAATGTTGTTATAAAACAAAGATATTTTTATTGACAAAAGATGGTGATTTTGCTTTGTTTCATTGACTTGAACTGCTATATGATATTTTGTAAAAAAAGACGAATGCTTCTTAATTTACGAAAATATAATATAACTGGCAAAAGCCATGCTTTGTTTGAATTCGTGAAGCATTATTTAATAAGATAAATATTTGAAAGTAACATTTTTTTTTTTTTTTTTTTTTTTTTTTTTTTTTTTTTTTTTTTTGCATCTTTATTAAGCAAAAACGTTATTTTATGTCTTGGCACATTTTAATATTAGAAGTGTAACTTCAACCGAATAACTAAGAATTTCCTCGGAATTTTTTATTTATGATATAACACTGGTATAAATAAAAATATTTTCGAAGCAAAATTTTACAAAATATTTTTTAATTTTCAACTAAAAGCTCTTTTGAAGATGTTTTTACATTTTCCAATAGCCTCTAGTGTTTTCTCAAATGGTTTGAAATAGGTATGTTTCCAATCTTTGTAATTCACATCAAATAATCTTTGATAGCTATCTTAGAATAATATATTCGAAGAGAGCTTGAAGAAAGTTACTTCTTCAAAATCCTATTTTCTGGAAAAACATTTGAAATCTGATCTCGTTGATACTAAGAATTATTAACTTATTATACTATTGTTATTATTCAACCTTTGAATTCGAATAACACTTTATATAACGAATTTAACAATTAATTTTATTTGTTTATAATTCTTTTGTTGCCACTTTACAAAAAAAAATCATAATATAATTCTTTTAAAATGCGTAAGTATCGTCTGCGTAAATGATTTCACATAATAAGGATAAATTGGGTATTTGAATTCTTAACACTGAAAAATACTTTTAAAATTGAATGTAAATAGTAGAATTTTCACAAATTTTAAATCATTAAAAATATGCTATAATTTTCATAAAAAAGCTATTTTGAAAATTTTATAAAAGAAATCGTGAAACTATTATACGATTAAAAGGAATGAGCACCAAAATATGCACCATTTCCAACCAATCTTAATAAAGTATTCTATTAAATTGTATGTTATCCTCTCAAATAACATACATTTTTAATGTAAGAAAGTTTAATGTTTTTTATGGTTTGAAGTATAAATTCTGCAGTTATTTTCAATATTTAAAATATTTCATCTTCGCAAAATGCAGATATATAGGTTCCTTTCCTTATTTAAATAATATTTAAAAAATGAGAAATTTTGATGCAACGATAATATTTCACGTACTTAATCATTCATGACTTTATTTATTTTTACTGACTGAATGATTTTTATTTACTGCAAGAAATACGCAGGTTTCATTATCGTTTACAAAAATAAATCCGTATAATGGTAAAATATATTCAACAAAATAATAAAAATGTTTTTTGTTAAATCATTCGATAAAAAAATAATATTGTCAGAATCTACAGATCATATTTTATTTCTATCAAGACCAAAAATATTTCTTTCCTTAATTAAATTTAAAAAAAAACGATTTTTGAGACATTTTGGCGGAATAATGAAAATATATTTTATTTATTTAATTAATAATGATTCTATCTATAATTACTAACTCCATGATTTACTTTTTCTTCTGAAATTATACGCGTTTTATTTTCTATTTGCAAAAATGCGTCCGTAATGGAAAAACATGTAAAATAAATTAATTTAAATAATAGATTTTTTAAGGTTCTTCTGTAAAATAATAATAATAATAATAATAATAATATTGTGCAGATCTACAGATCATAATTTATTTTTATGTTTAATTTCAATTCAAAATACTGAATAGTTTTTTTGTAAAGTGTACGATAAAATGTAATTCGTGTAGCCTAGTAGAGCATTCGCTTAGCTTATCCTAATTACGATCAAATATATGAAATAAACTCTTCCGGATTACCAATAGTTCCAAAAAACGTTCTTTATTATTAGAAATCTCAAAAAGCAATATATTTTCGAGATTTGAACACTCATTCATAAAAACAAAGTTCCTTTTAGCTACCACTGATTTTCGGAAAAGTTTCCGAAGAGTTTTAATAGTGCATTACTCAGCTTTCTCAATCCGGAATTTATACATGCACGATTAACAAAATATTATTAATTTTAATGCTAATGTTAATGAGGTTAATTCATTACGCTTGTCTGTAAAACATGTTTGTTGAACATGAAAATGTTTACTTGAGAGTTGATAGCTTGATAAGATACATACGATATTACGGTTTGAGAAAACTGATTAATACTCGAAAAAAAAAATACTCGGAAACGTTTCTGAAATTCTGTGACAGAAAAAAAAACTTGTTTTTAAAATTTTTTAAAATATTTTGATTTTTAAAGTTTCTAAAGATAAAGAACGCTTTACGGAATCATGGGTAACTCAGAGGAGGTTACTGCATTGTAGTTCGTGGTTATATTATATTTTCTTTAAAGTAAGGAACATTTGCCTTTTTTTAACACTTTCCAACAAATTTGAAAAGTGTTTATGTATTTGGTTTGCCTGTTCGTCTGTCCACGCTCTAACTCCCGTAAATATACTCGGATTTTCATGCAATTGATAAACATTATTTAGGGTCACCTATGTATGTTTGGTATTGTATATGAAGTATGTGTGATTAACAGTTCATTTACAGGGGCACACAAAAGTATTTCGTTACATTATGGTATATGGGGGGAAATCGTTTGCAGAGTATTTTAATAACATTACGCTATTTCAAATGTATAGAAACTGATATAAATCACTGAATTTCACTACAAAATGATTAAGATAAAATAGGGTATTCATAACATTAGTCGTTCACTTATAGGGACTCACAAAAGAAATCGGTTACAGTACTGTGTTTGAGTAATAATTGCTGGAAGTGTGTTTTCAATTTCGGCATGCGCTTTTAATTTTTTTTTTCATTTTACTCATTGTATATAAATTCTGTACCTCATATAAAGGGCTGCACAAAAGAATTCGCTTACCATTCTCCTTATTAGCGGAAATGGCTGAACGAGGAATTTCAACTAAAGTATATATGTATTCCATAACTGAACGAAAATTTGGCATGCATGTAGTTATTAGATATAAATCTATATATCATATTCAGGGCTGCTCAAAGAATTCGGATAATTTTCCGATTGCTGATGTGAACAGCTGATATTAGGTTTTCAAAATGTGTTATGCGTTTCCATATGGTTGAATTAGACATAATATTTTAATTTATTAAACGGTGCACTTTGGTTACATTATTCTGAATGTGTTGGAAAGTGTTTCATAATCTATGCTTGACGCATGACTTTTTCTTTATTGTTAGTATATTATTAAGCTATCCAACAAGTAACAAAGCTTTGCGATGAGTTATGATTGTCGAATCTTTCACGCGATTACTAAATTATACTACATCAATAATTTTTGTGATACGTTTTCATTAGCAAATTGGATCTCTGATAACAAATTGCTTTGGTTAGCGAGTAGGCTTCACACATTTCTTTCTCTTTTTGTTTTCTTTTTTTTTTCTTTTGTTCAAAACCCGCTTGATGTATTTTCGATAAAATACATTTTCCTCTTTAACTTCTTGATCATAATATTAAACCTGTTTTTATATATTTTTTTCAAACAATATCGTTTCTACTGTTTAAATGAGTCATACTGTTTATTATTGTTTAATATACCTGACTGAAAAACATTTTTTAATAAATAAAAATTATAAAATTATTCACATTAATATATCAAACGCAGGTGGTTTCGTTATAGGCATTGAAGTTTATAACGTCAACGACAAAGAGGTAGCGCTAAATCGGAACAGAAACTGGAATTATCACAATAATTTGAAAAGGGAGGATGTAGAAAACACACTTGTAACCTTGAGAAATCTAGTAAAACGAACTAAAAAAAAAAAAAATAAATAAATAAATAAAATCAAGCTTTACGTAGCTTGCTATGCGCTCCGCTTCAGTGTATTTTGATGGATTAGGCATGACACGTACTTTGAGATTACAATAATCTTGCATAATTGTAATGATTATGCCAAAGATTGCGATTCCTGGGCTAAAAATGCAGAATGCCAATAATACAGACATACTACCATCATATCTTTCTTAAAAGATTTATTATCACAGGTAAACATAAAAAACTTTTATTAAATTTTACCTTCGAATTCATCTATTTATTTGAAGATGATCTGTAGTGGATTACATTTTCTGCATTTCATTATGGTAATAAGTATATACTATATCAAATGAGAAAATAAATCAATATAATTAAACTTTTACACAGTTTCCTCAATTCCTTTAAGAGCTTACAATTCTCACGTGAAAACACTCACAAGCTAATGATAAACCTATGGAAGCATTCCTTTCAAATTGGATTTTAATATTTTTAATATTTTTTATTTATTTATTTTCATAGTATAGCTCAGGTCGATACCTAAGTTTATTAGTATGTACTTTTTTAACTTTGGTTGCAATGTTTTATTATGCTACTTTTAATTCCGGAATCGGTTCTTAAAGTGAAAGTAACTTAAACCAACCAAAATCGAAAAGTATAATCTAACAACATTACAGATCGATCTCAACTATCCTATGCCAGAAAAAACTAGTATGTTGTGGCCATCACAAAACTTTCTTCTATATAAATCACGTCAATTAAATCATTTAAACAGTACAAGAAATTACATGAATTTAGCACCAATTCATGTCAAAGTATATCTGAATTTGAAGTTTGATGAAAATTCGTGCATTAGTTCTTGAGATAGAGCTATAGCGGAAATTCTGAAAAATGTAGCATGGAAGCGCCACCTGTTGAGCGATTTACACCAAAAATAAACAGCACTAAATGATATTAAGGTATACTCAATCCGAAGTTTGTTGAAAATCTAAGCGTTAGTTCTTGAGATAAAGCTATTGCGGAAATCGAAAAAAAAAACAGCATAGCAGCGCCTGTTGAGCGATTTACACCAAAAATTAAACAGCAACTAATTTATACGTCAATTCATGTCAAGGACTAACTAAATCTGAAGTTTGATGAAAATCTGTGCAATAGTTCTTGAGATACAGCTCTTGCGAAAATCGTGAAAATGCAGCACAGCAGCGCCACCTGTTAGGCTATTTACACCAAAAATTAAACAGCACTAATTTATATCAGGGACTAACTAAATCTGAAGTTTGATGAAAATTCGTGCATTTTTTTTCTTGAGTTAGAGCTATTGCGATAATCATGAATAATGCAGCATAGCAGCGCCACCTGTTGGGCGATTTTCACAAAAAAGTAATCAGCACCAAACTATATCCTGGACTAACTGAATCTGAAGTTTTATGAAAATCCGTGCAGTAGTTCTTGAGATATAGCTATTGCAGAAATCGTGAAAATGCCGCATAACAGCGCCACCTGTTGGGCGATTTTCACAAAAAACTAATCAGGTCCAGTTTATATCAAGGTCTAACTAAATATAAAGTTTTGTGAAATTCCGTGCATTAGTTCTTGAGATAGAGCGCCCACAAAATTTCTGTCACATACAGACTCACAGAGTGACAGAGTGACAGACAGACTCACAGACAGACATTTTCTAAAAACCATCAAATCGTGTTCTGGGCATTCTAAAACGTATAAATCCGTCGAAAACCGGAAGTCGAAATTTTTCACGAATCCAATACTTTCTTCTTGTAAAGATAGAAGAAAGTAAAAATGAATTAGAAGTATTAAAGATGCAAGCGAGGAATTCGAACGTTCTCTTAGGTTTAACATTAGCTTGCGAGTTTCTTCGCGTGATTTGCTGTAGGCTCTTCCAGAGTCCACACATAGTCACTCGGAAAAAGTGGAACGCTAATGGTAAGTCTATAGGAGCGTTATTTTCAAATTTCTCGCACAAATTTTAATATTTTTGAATGATTTGTTTTGCATTGGATAGCTGAAGACGATCTACAACCGGGCTAGTTTTTACTTTTTCGATTTTGGTTATAGTTTTTTTTTTTCTTTTTTATAATAGGATAGTTTTAATTTCGGAACCGGAGTAAAAACTATCCTGGTTGTAGATCGTCCTCAGCTATCCTATGCAAAAAAATCATTCAAAAATATGAAAATTTGAGCGAGATATTTGAAAATAACGCTCCATAGACTTAGCTTTAGCGTTTTCCTTTCTTCCCATGACTGAAGTGAGCTCATAAACCAGAAAGGTCTGAAACGTCGAAAATTCACTGAGTTTAATCATGGATACGGGAAGCCTGTAATTTATTTTGACAATTACTTCTTTTTGCATTTATTTATTTATCAATATTAATTGATATATTGTATAACAAAGTTTTAGTATTGTGCCACAAAATTAACCTTCCAGCCGCGGGCGACTTTTTCATTTTCTTTGATAAAACCGCGACATATTTTTAAGTGTTGCAAGTGGGTTGCTTTTTTAAAATTCAGATTGTTTGATCCCCACCACATTTTTGATGTAGAAATAGTCACTTTATTTAATTATAGATTAAATAATGCGAGAATAAGCCGAATTAAACGCTTTTAAAAAAGTGGTGGGAATCAAGCAATCCGAATATAAATAACATGTAGTCCACTGGCAACACTGGAACGCGAAAATAGCGTGCTTCGCGGAATTCTATAGAATATGTGAAACACTATATGAGCGTTGCTCGTGGCTGAAGGGTTAATCTTGCAAACTAGTTTTGCCATGATTTTGAAACCTAGGTTCCAAATTTTTCAGTCATTTCTTTTTTATACTGTTTATTACGTTGTCTCTCAATTATACATGAAAAACAAACAAACAATCAAAAATGTAAAAAAATTGTAATTCAAAATTCAAAATCTATGAAAAACTATCCTATTTTTTGTTTTAACTTGAAAAAGAAAAAATTTTGTTTGTTTTTCAAGTATAGTTTGCAGGGAATTTAATTTGCTTTATTTAAAAATAAGAAACATGTAAATCTGTTACATTGTTCAAAAGTTATCCTGGTAACACCGCTGAAAAACAGTGATTTGTGATAATCGAGTTTAAATTTTTGCCTTCGCAGACATCGTCGCTCTGCGCGGCTCAATGTTTGTAGCTCAAACGAGCATAATTTTAGAAAATTTTCTATCGGACCAACTGTACGAAAAGTAAAAATAAAAACAATAAATAAATAAAATATTCGTCTCTTAAATTCTTTCTGATCCCCTTAATGATAAAAATATAAAATAAAAGCTTACCTAATAGTTTTGAATTCGTATAATATTAGTGTATACTGGGAACTTACCTAAAAAAGAAAGATAGGAACATTTTAGTAATGACGTATAAATGCGATATTGAGCATCATATATGTATAAATATAACACTGATACTTGAAAAATATATAGAAGTACACTTAAAACACACAACTTTTTTTTTTTTCTGAAACGCAGTACACTTATAAAATATTAGAAATTGCTTTCCTGTATACGACTAAAAAAAAAAAAAGTCTAGCATATTTTATTCACGTTTAGGTGTAGCTAAGATTAAAGAAAACTAATAACAAACTAAAAAAAAAAATACATTTTCCCGCTATTTTATGTACTTAGTTCTTAAATAAACTCAGCTGATATGAAAGATTCAGTTAGATTATGTTTTCTTTTAATTCGATATCTGACAGCCTGTATTATTGTCCTGTAATTGGGCGCGGAATGACGAAATTCATGCTCAGAACTCCGAAGGTGCCAAGAGAATTTCGCAGATGGAAGCCTTCTATTGCAAGAAATTTCCTCAATTTTTGAAGAATTTATTTTTTGGACAAAAAATCAAATGGGAGAAATAAAGCAATGACGCACTATGGAATTAGGCGAACACGAAAACAGGATGAAACACAATTATTAGAAGCACATAAAATTCGGTTAAAATTTTATGAACTGTTGACATGAGTTATTTTGATGATACTTTGCCGCATGTTAATACTTATGGTTAATTTATAAAGTGCGTTAACATAAATGAAAGGTTAAACATAATTTTCCATCGCTTCCAAACAGTTCGATTTTTCTACCATTTAAAAATGTGGGTAACTAGACTCGTTCTTAGGAAAAAAAAAAAAAAAAAAAAAGAAAAGAAAAAGAAAAAGAAAAAAAAAGAAAGAATTTTGAGCTTTAATTATGATTATTTTAGCTGAAATACTAGGCGTTGCCCGGGGTTTTAAACATGTTTTATTAGAAAAATCAATTTTACAGGGTTCATACAGGGTTGGGAAGAAAAAATCCAAGGAGTACCGAAAAAATCCAAGGAGTCCAAAAGATTTTAAGGATTTACCATTTAATCAGTTTTTTTATGCAGTGACCAATTGGTAATATAAATAGAGATTACTCAAACCCCAAAGACTTATTATGTATATCGCAAACATGATAGATTTTAAAGAAAATTTTAAAAGGAAAAAAAAAAAAAAAAAAAAAAAAGAATGCTAAACGCAACATACAAGAAAAAATATCACAAGTTTTGAATGTATTCTTTTAGAACAGGGGTAATCGCTTTCTTTGAAGGTGAAACTTCGACGAAATTCGCATTTTTTTCGTGATGTTCTGGGAGAAATTCGGGTTTTTTCGCGATCTTTTAATGGAATTCGCGTTTTATTTCGATCGTTTGACCTTTTTTTGCGATCCTTTGACGAAATGTGCGTGTTTTTCGCGATCATTTTGACGAAATTCGCATGTTTTTGCGCGATACTTTGACGAAATTCGCGTGTTTTTCGCTATCTTTTGAAGAAGTTCGCGTGTTTTTCGCGATCTTTTGAGGAAATTTGCGTGTTTTTCGTGATCTTATGGGGGAAATTCACGTGTTTTTCGAGATCTTATGGGGGAAATTCACGTTTTTTCGCGATTTTTTTAATGGAATTCGCGTTTTATTTCGATAGTCTGACGAAACTGACGTTTTTTCGCGGTCTTTTGATGGAAACTGAGTGTTTTTCGCGTTTCTTTGACGAAATTTGCGTGTTTTTCGCGATCCTTTGACGAAATTCGCGTGGTTTTCGCGATCTTATAGGGGAAATTCATGTTTTTTCGCGATCTTTTAATGGAATTCGCGTTTTATTTCAATAGTTTAACGAAACTGACGTTTATCCGCGGTCTTTTGATAGAAACTGCGTGTTTTTCGCGATCCTTTGACGAAATTTGCGTGTTTTTCGCGATCCTTTGATGAAATTCGCGTGTTTTTCGCGATCTTTTGAGAAAATTCGCGTGTTTTTCGCGATCTTATAGGAGAAATTCAAGTTTTTTTCGCAATCCTTTAATGGAATTCGCGTTTTATTTCGATCATTTGACCTTTTTTTCGCGATCCTTTGACGAAATGTGCGTGTTTTTCGCGATCCTTTTGACGAAATTCGCGTGTGCGCGATACTTCGACTAAATTCGCGTGTTTTTCGCGATCTTTTGAAGAAATTCGCCTGTTTTTCGCGAGCTTTTGAGGAAATTCGCGTGTTTTTCGCGATCTTATGGGGGAAATTCACGTTTTTTCGCGATTTTTTTAATGGAATTCGCGTTTTATTTCGATAGTCTGACGAAACTGACGTTTTTTCGCGGTCTTTTGATGGAGCCGTGTTTTTCGCGATCCTTTGACGAAATTCGCGTGTTTTTCGCGATCTTATAAGGGAAATTCAAGTTTTTTCGCGATCTTTTAATGGAATTCGCGTTTTATTTCGATAGTTTAACGAAACTGACGTTTATCCGCGGTCTTTTGATGGAAACTGTGTGTTTTTCGTGATCTTTTGAGGAAATTCCGTGTTTTTCGCGATCTTATAGGAGAAATTCACGTTTTTTCGCAATCTTTTAATGGAATTCGCGTTTTATTTCGATAGTTTAACTAAACTGACGTTTTTCGCGGTCTTTTGATGGAAACTGCATGTTTTTCGCGATCCTTTGACGAAATTTGCGTGCTTTTCGCGATCCTTTGACGAAATTTGCGTGCTTTTCGCGATCCTTTAACGAAATTCGCCTGTTTTTGCGATCTTTTGAGGAAATACGCATTTTTTCTCGATCTTTTAACGAAATTCGCGTTTTTTTCGTGACCCGTTGAGTAATTTCGCGTTTTTTCGCTGTCTTTTAAGAAATTCGCGTCTTTTTGACGATTTTTTTGAAAAAAGTAGAGTTTTTCCGCGATCTGTTGGAGAAATTCGCGTTTTGTCATGATCCTTTGACAAAATGTACGAATTTTTTCCGCGATCGATTGACGAAATTTGACGGTATTTTTTGGAACATATTTTGCGAAAAGCGTGATTTTTTCCGAGATTCTTGGCTAAATGCCAAACATCGATAAAATTTAAAATAAAGGTCGGTTAACAGTGTCGAAAAACGGACCTAGTGGGAGCCGTTCTATTAAGATTATCCTAACTAATCAATCTTCAGATGAATGACGCGCATAAAGGATTTACCGTGCGTTTTACAATCACGATTTTTTCCCCCCTCGGCAGCTATATCGCTTGCGACCGAAGCCACAATACAATTTAAGGAGTTTCTAAGGAGTGGTTTGCTTATCTAAGTAGTTCTATGTACTACTTGGGAATGTTTTCATTTCTAAGGAGTTTCCAAAGAGTCTAAGGAGTCTGTGCGAACCCTGATTTTAAAATTAAATACCGTACGAACTATGAATCTCGTGCAAATATGCTCTCTTTTTTAATATATTGAATGCCTTGAGAAATTTTGCTTTTATAGCAGTATTTTAGAAAATATTTCCTAAACCTAAATAAATGTAGTCTTAATTCTTGAAAAAAAAAAAAAAAAAAAAAAAAAAAAAAAAAAAAAAAAACTGAAAAAGATATGTAAATTCGTGAAAATCTCTTCATGATATCACTTTCTCTTGTAAAAGACATGCATTAACCATATATTCGTTTTAAATATGAGGTCATATACGTGAATTAACCTATATTATTCCCAACTAAAAAGAAATGGCACATCTAGTATTTGTCAAGAATTAAATAAAAATCATGCACTCGTGACATCATAATTAACTTTTATATTTTAACAGAATAATAAAGCTACTATAATTTGTGACTTGTGCTATAGCCAGTATATAGCTGTCAGGACACATTGCCGTTATCATTATCTTTTTACGCGAGGTTGCAATATGGTACTGCATTGTGGATTTTCGTAATTTTTGAAATTCAATATTTGAAAAACGACATAATCATTAGATTTGAAATTTATATCAAGAAAAATACAATTTTTTACCTTTTTGACCCAATTTGTCTAACAATTTTTTGACAAATACTTTTCAAGCTATTAATTTTTTCAGTAACTCCAAATGTTTCATTTTTCGAGATTAATCTGTGGCAACGATTAGCAAAAAAGCCAGTCGCCAGCAACGCTTAGCTTTTTATTAAAGAGGATAAGTGAATTTTAACCCTCTGTTCTTTGTGTGATTTTTGTTCATATTATTTTTATTTTATTTTATTTAGTTATTTATTTTGTGTAATCTTATTTGTCTTTTTTCTTTTCCCAGATATTTAATAATGACCTTGTATAAAATACTCATGATTATTATATTTTATCTTTTGAATGGCATAATTTTTTTGAAAATGAATTAGGATAATCGTAAAAAGAGACATTCATTTAATAATTTCTTATCAGAAACTCTTATGTCATGAAAATATAGTGTCTGGAATGAAATATATAAAGCCCAAGCAATAAAAAGAAAGTAAGGCACATCACACTACCCGTTCCTTATCAGATACGAGATCTTTGATGTTTTCGTTAGACCTCCTTTTAAAACTATAAATGCATTATTCATTAGGCGACGGATTCCAAAGGAAAATAAATAAATTTTTATATTATGTTTTCAAGGAAAAATGAACATCAAGCGTCCAAAAGAGCTTCTTTTTCATCATTTTGAAAAGGATGAGAAAGTTTTGGATTAAATAAAAAAGAGTTTAGTAAAGGATGGCGTATTGATCTGTAAAAGTCATTTCTTAAATAATATTTGATATTAAGAAGGTTTATAGAGGTCGACGTGTTACTCTAATAAGCTATTTTCACGGTCTTACTTGTTTAGTTCTAATCCTTTATCTTACTTACTTATTTTGTTAGTTAAGGGTGTTCTCAAATCCAAAAGAGCAACTTTCTGACATAAGTTTTAATTTATTTTTGTTCGAAAATGCATGAAACTAGCTGGTGTTATTGTTCAGAAACTATGTTATCGAGCTGTTTTTTCCATTTTTTTTTTTTTTTTTTTTTTTTTTTTGCAAACGCAATAGATCTTTCAGAAAATAATGTCATAGTGGACGTTTTGAACCGAGTTTCTGCGCGAACGGAGAATAAGCACTCGAGAGCGGGTGAAAAACGTGTTTTTCACGTGGTGAAAAACGCTTATAACTCAATAGGTAATTGATTGATCAAAAAATGAAAATAAAAAAAAAACGGTTCAATTCCAAATCGCTTCCATGGCCAGGCATTCTAATTTTATATCTTTCCGTTAAAAAATGAATTTGTAAATGTGTCAAAACCTTTTGCGCTTGTTGAGCTTGTTGCAGTTAAGAACAGCCTTAAACACTTCTGACTATATAACATACCCTAGAGGTGGGCTTACCTTTCTAATCTTTCATTAAACTCGATCTGTTCCTGCACTTCAATGTTTGTGGGTCTTATCCGGCCGTTTTTTGATGCATTTGGAATTACCGTATAAACTTGTGTATAAGTCGACCCCCCAATTCTTAAGCAAAATTTTGAAAAAAAAAAAAATTGAATTTTCATGTATAAGTCGAACCACATTTCTGGTTGTATGTTGAAAATTGATTTGTAATCGAGGATAAGAAAAAAATAATAAATTTTCATTAAATTAGTGATTTTTTTACGTTTCTAATCAGCTTTTTCTTTTTTTAAATTTATTTGTCTTAAAACTGTATAATTAGGTAAAACCGAAGAAGCTTAAACTATTTTGAAAAATATTCACACCAATTCAGTGATACTTAAAAAGAAAAAAATCTTTCAAATATATATTCAAGCCTTATTTACAAGGGTAAACAACATCTTTGACTGCTAAAATAAAGTACTTCTTTGTATTGTAAGAATTTTAGTAGAGATATCGAGAAACATTCTCAAGTTGAACTCTTTTTAAAAAGGGGATTAAAATTTTGAAAGGAATGCCCCTGTATTGTAGGGAATTCTGTCCCAAGAGAAAAGGGGTGCGGAACAATTACAAGGACATTATTGTTGAACTTTTTTTCTCAGTCACAGGGACATGACCATATTTCGCTTCTATCTCTCATGTGATTACTTAAAAGACTTGTCCATTCGCCGATTATCTGCGATTTTTTTTTACTACTTTGTGTATACGTCGACCCCCCCCCCCCCGCCATTTTCATCTCCCAGATTTTGTCTAAACTTATTCGACTTATACATGAGCATATACGGTTATAAATACGTTGCATATATAGGGGTCGTTTCGTCCGTCTGTCCGCATATAACAGCGAAAAAACTACCCAACCGAATGGTTTGAAATTTAATACATATAATCGTTACAGAATTTATCGAGCCATTTCAAATTTTATGACAATCGAATCAAAACGTAAAAGGATATTCATAAAAGTTTTCTTCATTCTATTAAATCCTATCATACGTAATTAATTCAATGATATACCATGATAGGTAATGATTCTAGGTTGCCATGCTGATTACGTCCTATTTAAAATGGAGTGGTATTATTTCCGTATTACTTAATTTAATATATAGAATCGTAATAAATTTTGTATTCATGCATTTTTGCATAAGAGTGCAGCAGGTATTGCACCAAGATCTGAATATTTATAAAACTAGTTATAGTACGAACACACCTCATTTGCCATATTTGATTTCCGACTTGTTTTTACCCGACTACCAAGAAGGGTTATGTGTTTCACGCGTATCTGGGTATATGGATTTCTTTATACCCTCGAAACATCCCAACGGCTTTATGGATTTTAACGAATGAGGTCTCTATCGATTTGTCTTAACCGCCCGATGGTTATAGGGTAGATTTTGTTTTTATAAATTCAAAATGGCGGCCGTAAAACGCAAAATGGCGTTAGACACGAAAAAAAATTTTTACGCACCCTATTGAGCGGCATATCATTGGATAGGCTTTCAAAAGGAAGACTATGTTTTATTGACAATTTTACAGTCAGAAGCTCCGTTTAAATATTACACAACCTGGAAGTTGTGTAGGTAAGATCTCTACAATGTTAAAAATATCGTGAAAAATTACCTCTGTTTTTAAAGGCTATCTATTTTCTGACCAATGAGAACGCTACATATGCAGCATTCTCATTGGTCAGAAAATAGATAGCCTTTAAAAACAGAGGTAATTTTTCACGATATTTTCAACAGTGTAGCTTTACTGCAACTCTAACCATCATAGACATCTATAGGCCTCATAAAAACAGTGTTTATAGATAGGAACTAACAATTAAACACAACTTAAAAGTCAGCAATACAAGTAAATAAAAAAAAAATAGGTAAGTAATATAAAAAATAGTTTAACATTGATGAGGAATAATTAATTAGTTCGCTTTTTACGCAGTCCGGTTTTTTGATTTTTTTAAATTTAATTTATTATTTTTATTTATTTTATTTTTCTAATGTAAAAATATAAACATATGGGCTCTTCATGGAAAATAAAGGATAAACCCGCCTAGATTGTTTACAATAAAATCACATGAAAGGTGCCAATAGACTCGGAAAATTATCTTCTTTTCGTTTATGAATGCATTTTTCGCATTTTAATTTTTCTGTTTTTATATTAATAATTGTATCAAATATTCTTTCAGCCTGACATTTAATTTGAATACCTTCTACCAAATCAACCCGAATAGGTGATTTTTTATGCCCTTTTCTTAAATATTTATGAAGTTTATATTAGAATTCGAATTAGAAGGGATGAAAATCTGGGATGCTAATATTATATCTATGTGACAAATTTTAATACATGTATTAAAAAAAAAACAAACTCGAATGGCATGTTTCTTTTTTAATGAAACTAGGTAAAACAACTTGGATCGCCAGGGTTACAGAGCATAGGTGAAAACCGTTTATTAATTTTTTTTTTTCAAAATTCTAATAATTTTTTTACATTTAATATGTATTTTTACATATTGCCCACTAACAACACCGAAAAGTGCTTTTATATGGAAAAAATATCAATTATGTGTTGAAATAAAGTTTTGAATTTTATTAAAAACAGTATTTTCGTATAAGTCGCAAGCCAGATGTTAGTAGCCGAAGAAATCGTCAAAGATTTTTATACTTACATCAGCCTTTCTGATTCTGATAATTTTAAGGATGTAGTTCGATTACATGTTTGTTAAACTTGTGTTTAATTATTGTGATTTATTTATTTTTGTTAAATTTATGTTCAACTGCGTAACTGAATTTATTCATGCAAGAGTAACAAAATAATATTATTTTAAATGCTAATGTTAATGCGATTAATTTATCATGTTTGTCTGTAAATCATGTTCGTTGAACATTAAAATATTTTTTTGAGAACAGATATCATCCTATAATCCTGCATTCCGGTTTGAGGAAACTTATTAGTTATTACTATATTGTAAAACTATAAGGAAACATTTCTGAAAATTAGTGGTAGCAGAATAAACATTATTTTTATAAATGCTTCCTTAAATCCCGAAAATATATTAGTTTTTGGGGGTTTCTAATGATAAAGGGCACTTTTCTGAATCGTGGATAATTCGGTAGAGGTTATTGTATATTTTCGTTTGTGGTTATATTGTATTTGATATATTATCTGCGTATTTAAATACATTCTTGGCATTTTTTACATACGTTCTTGTTCTTATATAATTCATATAATTCATCATACATACATCCTTAGCTTATTTATATGCTTATGTAATTTATCTTCCAGACATGCACTGTAGAACATACAGGGTGATTCGCTATCCCGTGTACAAACTTAGAGGGGTGGTACAGCTCACTAAAACAAACACTTTCTGTATGGCAAGTTGGTTCGCAATCTTTTTATTCAGTCATAAATACAGAGGGTCTCACTGCAAGTGGAACCCGATTTTTCGTTCATATTTTTAATGTTAATGAAGATATTTTACCAATATAATCAGTAATAGCAGGCTTTCTTTACTTTGTACGAAATGTGATAGACATGACGGGATGTTCCCTGTCATTAAGTCAGTAATCCATATGTAACGTGATCTACCTTCTGAATTATCAAGTGTTTAGGTCAGAATATTTTGGACTCAGATCGTATCTATTTCGAGCAATTATTATGACATTATCGCATTCATACACTGTAAAAAAAAAAAAAAAAAAAAAAAAAAAATCAGAACCGTTACAGTCCATAGCGGAAACGTTTCCAAAAATGTAGTGTAAACTATTAATGCTCTTGAGTTACTGAATAATTCGGAATCGTTACGCTCATTTCTGTGTGTAAAGTGTCTGAAGCGAATACATTGAACAAAAAATCAGAAACGTTACAGTCTATAGCGGAAATGTTTCCGAAAATGTAGTGTAAACTATGAATTCTCTTGAGTAACTTATTAAATCGAAAAGTTACTTTCATTTCCGTGTAAAGTAATTGAGGTGAATATTGGGATTTTCTGCACATGCCTAATACGTTCTACAAACGTCATGATCAAGTAACTTTTATTTTCTGGGGTTGAAAGTAACGAAGAGACGTAACGTATATTTTGAGGAAAGTAAGCTTTTGTGTTTTGTATATAATCGAGTCTCTCTATAACGAAACTCCATACATCGAATTTCTCTATATAACGAATTTTTAGTAGGAACGGTCCCTTTTTCCATGATCTCATTAAAAACAGTCTCCATATAGCGAAATATCTATCTCCATATAACGAATTTTTTCATAAAATGTTCTTTATTTATTGTTTTAAAAAAGCTTCCAAATCACATGGAGTCAATTTTCCGTCACTGATTAGTGATTTATCGTTCAGTGCTGAGTTTTTTTTATCTTACTTTTCTATCTTGAATCTCCTTGATTTTATGCCCAACGAATTCATCTCCCCCCCCCCCCCCCCCTTTTTCCAACATACTTCTTAAAACAGTGTCAATTGTATTGTTACACATATAAGAGCGTGTTCAGAGAGGTAATTGAAGTTTAATGTGAATGAGAATTCAAATGGAGGAAAATGTTCCCGATACAAATTTTTTATTCCTTGCTAAAGAGTGAACATTTTTTCGAGAGTGTAACAATCTTGAAATCAAAACAGCAAAAAATTACAGATTCCTTCGTCTAAAATTAATGTAAGTTTTAATTATGTGATTTTTATTATGCTTTCAAATAAATGTCTGTTCTCTTTTTTGAAACTGCTTAAATAATTCAGAAATACAATATTAGATTAGTATTTATAGTTAAACATTTCAAATTTTTAATTAAACACCTCAAAAGTAATTTTTGTACAAAATTTACACATTAAGTAGAAATTTTATCTCATTCCCTATATAACGAATTTGTCTATATAACGAATTTTGTATTCGAACAATGGATTTCGTTATATAGAGGCTCGACTGTATATATTTTTTATTTAAGAAAGTAATACGCTTTTTTAAAAGAATTAATGTATTTGATTGAATTTTATTCAATAATAATATCAGAGTTATTGTTTACAGTGTGCTGCAGGTATAAAGTTAAATAACTCGTTCGAAATATGTACTCTTAACGGACTAAATAAAACAAATAAAATAAGACACACTTGAATACAGTTTTACTAAAAACATTTTAAAAAAAACATTCAGTAAATGTTTCGCCAAGACACCGCAAGGCCTCATCAATACAGTTTAACCATTGTAAAAACAAACAACAGAACAAATCAAGCACAGTTAAAATTAAAGTTATTTTTTAAAAATAAACAATATTCGCCAGGAATGGAACAGGCTTCATTCAATGTTGGCAAACGTAATAGAGTAAACGAACCTTCTGGAAAAAATCTACCATGGTAACTGTTACAATCAGATTTTAAAATACAAGCCTTCGCAAATAGCTTATGCAGGATGCCCACTCTCAACGGTGTCCAATGGATAATTCCTAAACCGTTAGTCATAGACATATAGTTCCAATTACAAAAATGTTTTAAATGAGGTAAAAAAATATTTTAAAAACGACTTGTGTCAATAAAAACATTTCTTAAAAAATTACGAAATTTAAATTTTTATACGGTCCCCCGGTTCTATAAGTTATATTTAATAAAATTTTCCTGTTACACTGACAAGTAAGACAAAAAAAGTCCCGTTATTCACCGATTAAAATTGACCGAGTAATAGCTGTTTAAAGTTTGGAGCATATTTATTGCTGCAAATTAAAGGTCATTCACAAATTTTGTAGAAAAATAATTTCGTCAGATATATTAAAAAATGACTGAGAGTAAAATTAACATTGCAATATAAATTTGAAATCTTTAATCATTCTGGCATATAAATGCAAAATTTACAATTTGTAATAAACATGTAAGAAGGAAAAAAAAATAGAATTTTTGTTAAATAAAATGATGAAAATTAACAGCTTAAATTCTTTACAAAATGATACATATTTTTAAATGTTATTAGATTAGGTACACTAGCCTGCAAAAGTTGGGTTATGTGATGCTTTTTAATTTTTGATAATTGATTTTTATGTATTCTGTACTGCTGAATTCGAAAGTGGCCTTCATTTTTTACCATCACGTAAAGATTTTTTGCAAATCATAAACTTTAAAGTTTAAAAAATAAAAAAATAGATGTGATTGTTGTGTTTTTAATTTCTGATAATTGGTTTTTATGTATTTTTTACCGCTGAATCCGAAACTGACTTTCATTTTTTAACTATCACGTCAGGATTTTACGCTAATTGTAAATTTCAAAGTTAAAAAGTTCAAAGTTAAAACTGAATCTTCTCCATCCACCTCATCGAACCCCTCAGCTGTTTAGCTGTAAGAATCCCAGTCTAATCCCCAAAAATTGAATGAATTATTGAATTAAATAAAATTAAATAAAATTAAAAAAGTCTTACATCTGTTTTATCGTATCAGATTTTCGCTACATTTTAACTTTGGCATTTACGATTTGCAAACAAATTCTAACGTGATGGTTAAAAACGAAGGTCATTTTCAGATTCAGTGCTAAAAAGTACATAAAAATCAATTATCAAAAATTGAAAAACACAGCCATCTGCTCTATTTGAAAGTTTCCTATTTTTGTTATTTTTTAACTTTAACAATTTATGATTTGCGAAAAATCCTAACATGATGGTCAAAAATTAAGGCAATTTTCGAATTCATTGCTAAAAATGCATAAAAGTTAAAAAACACAACCATCGTTGCCTTGTGTTATCTAATCTAAAACTTTTTCTTAAACTTCTTGGCAGTAATCTATCCGAATTTTTTTGAGTTACCCTGTAAAATAAGTATAAATGGTAACCAACGATATTTATAATAATATTAGATTGTCATCGAATTTACGTCAATATGTAAAATTTAATCTCGATCGGATATTTCAAAGTGAGTTAAAGTTCGAGTACAAATTTTGAACTGGAAAAACATACATACGATCATTGAAGTTAAATAAAAACTTATAAAAATACCATAATTTTTATTAAAAGAAACTATCGGAAATCCTTAGAAAATAAAACATATGTTAAAGTTAAAATACAATTATTTTAGCCAATCTGAAACTTAATTAACGTTAACTCAATCGTAATACTTGTACGTTTCTTTTTCAAAGCGCAGTTGCATATGAAATAAGTTCTTCGAATACTTTAAGCACTTGGTATATGACCCCTGAAACTATGGCCGAGCTGATTTGTGTTCATATGCGAAAAGTGGTATAAGTCATGCATTTTTAAAGTTTCACAACTCGGTCAATTTTATGTTACATGAACAGGACTTTTGTCTTTCTTGTCAGTGTAATAGGAAAATGTAGTTAAATATAACTTATAGAACCGGGCGACCGTATAAAAATTTAAATTTCGTTACTTAAAAAAAAAAATATTTCTATTGACCCAAATCGCTTTTAAAATGGTTCTTTACCTCATTTAAAACATTTTTGCAAGTGGAACTATATGTCTATGACTAACGGTTTAGGAATTAGCCATTGGACACCGTTGAGAGTGGACACTCTGTATATACTCTTGTCCATGAATCTATGATAAATATAAGATAGTAGATATTTTATTAAGGAATAATAACAGGATTCATAGGCATAAAGCGATTCACGGGATTTTAGGTGTTTTTGTACCAGAAATATCGTAAAGTGCTGATTGGCATATCTGAAGACAGCTTTATTTATTTTTTTTTTCATTAAATAAGGCGAATAACATTTTACGAAAATTCTGGTAAAAATTGTGGTCCTTGAAAGACCTTGAATCGTACGAACCCTGAATAATGTAGTACTAGTGTTAGTGAAGTACAGCTAGACTTTATATGTTTTTATCATCTTTTCGTTTTGAAACTTATGCTGCTTCACGATGAAATATATCGTTTATGTGACAGAAGAAATTCATGATTTCACTTATACTATACGTTTTATCCTATTAGTTTATGAATCATACGTTTGTAAAAAAGATCTTAGTGAAAATTTGATTTATAGATCAATAAAAAATTCTTTTTAAAATGCGATCTCGTGAGTTCCATCCTGCAAATAGATATACTTTGAAAATTTTAATTTCCCTACGAAAATAGACAGATTTTTTTATACTTTTTAATATTTATTTTTTTATCCGATAATTATAGAATAGTATTTCACAATATTTCATATCAGTTGAGTAATTAATTTATTTTCGTGATTATAATACTTATAAATAGATATATTTTTTAAAATGATTTGTCTATTTGTAAATACATTTTTAATATACTGTTTTACAATTATCATGCTTCTAAATACATTCCTTTAAAAGTATTTATTTTATTTGTATAACTTGAGAAGTGCTGAGATAATCTTAGAAAATATTTCTACTTGTAAGTATACAATTCATGAAAATAAAGTAATTAATCGCAGATAGTAACGTAACTGTTTTGAAACAGTGTATCTTTTTTATACAAAAAGAAAATAATTGTTTAAAGGTATAAAAAAATCCATCTATTTATTTATATGTAGTGAAATTAAACATTTTCATAAAGTATTTATTTACAGGATTGAGCTCACGAGACCGCATTTTAAAAAATGAATTATTTATAGATAGAGTAATTTCGGGATTTATGCCGCATATTTTTTGAATTTGTGTATAAAGCCCCATGGTGGGCATAAATTAAAAAAAAAAATCATGCTCTGTTATTTAGTGTTATATATACAACGTGTGTACTGCGATAAAAAAATTCAAAACAAATAATTAATATTTTTTAACAATTTTTTTTCTACAACATTATACTGCGGCGCGTCACCGGTACATTCAGGCTGAGACGCCGTACTCGTGCGGTAGTTATGCCGCGCTCGTAATAAAAACAAAATGAAATTATAAATAAAAATATTCAAAAAAATATTCATATTATAATTAACGACGTAATAACAAAATGAAACTAAATGAGTACAATAAAACGCATTAGTAGATTCAAATTAATGATTGTTTGCCTACTTTCACTATTAAAATTATCGACTTATTTTTTTACATTAAATTTTAATTGTTATTTCAGCAACAACGTAACATCCATGCATTAGAAAGGGAAAATAAAAAAATAAAATTGTGTTTACATAATTTATTTGTTAACCCTTTCGGGACCGGCTACTTTTACGCAAAATGTTTTCGGTTGGCACCACTTTTTTAAAAGAAGTTAGCTTTACTTAAATAATCATGAAAATTAAAGAAAGCAAATATTACTTTTTTTTATGGTGCCAGAAACAAATTTTGTATGCTCTTTATGAGACATTAATAGAGCTTTTTTCTCGACTACAATCTACACAAAAAGTGTCGAAAAAGCTCAGTCTTTGTTTAACTACATTTGACACATGATGCAACGAAGCCAATTACACTTCTTCTTTTTTAGAGTAGTTTTCTAAACATTCCTTGCAAAGAACGTCTGCGTTACACGTAATCCAATTTTTCATTAATATCATCTTGGCTTGCATCTTTCTTGTCCATCTTACTTTTTATTTTTCCCTTTTTTCCTTTAGTTTCAGTAAACTTGATAACATGCCTAACATGGTTAGTCTATTCAAAAAGAAAAGGAAAAGTTAATAACTCTTAATCATCCCGTATAAAAGAAACAGCGGCATGTATACTGGAATGGCAGTGCGGCATGTATCCCATTTTGCATGGTGCAGACGTCCGCCATCACAATTACCTACCATCGCTAAGGGGAATGATATAACCATACACACAGTACCCTATACAAAAGCTACACTTAGGTTTGATTTCAAAATTATGCATGCATTTAGTAATTAGTGTATGAAAAGTATTTAAGCACAACGTGTTTAAAAGTTTGGACAGTGAAATCATGCACTTACGTGAAAATAAGGATTGCAATTCTCCAAGTAAACATCGATATGGGATTCACGCTATACACTGGTTAAAATAATCTCATTGCGCACCTGTACTGCACGTTTGCGATCATCTATCAATAATTACAAAAAATACATGGGGTGCGGCATCTATCCCGAATGCAGCGAGTCTCCCGGAGTTATCCCATACAAATAAAATTTTCAATATTATCTTTTTACAAATATGTAACTCATATACGATAATAAAACGCATTAGCAGAAGTGAAAATATCAATTTCTTTGGTCATATAAACGATGCATTTCAAACCAATTAATCCCCTGTTTTCCTATTGGTCAAAAAACCTTTCACTTGAATCCGCTTCTCTCCTATACCCCCAGCAAACTTCCGTCATGCTTTGCACCCTGGGCGGTACGCTAAATATGCTTTAAAATTCAAATTTCTGGCACTATTGACGTTGTTGTTGTTTTAAATCATGATTAGATAGTCTAAATAATTGTTTTTATTTTCTTTCCTGTTACCACATCTTCAAAAGAAACCGAGCAAAATTTGCTTGTTTTAAATAAATTCTCTAATTCGCGGGTCATGTCAAGCATAAATCAAAGCGGTGGATTTTCAATAATCGGGATTCATGTTAAATTAACGCATTTTAAAGAAACTTATTTGGAGTTATTTGCAACTCATGAAATTATACATGTTTATAAAGATAAATATTCAATCCTTAGAAAATGGGGGTTTTTTTAAACTATATTTACTATTATTATTTTTTTTTCGCGCATACACATTTATAAAAGTGACTACAAGAACTCAAACAGACATGAAATACATATATAGCCAAAGGCGAGTTTGAATAATCCTGTAAAAGTTGATGCATTATTCAGCAGGCTTCGAAATGTAACAAGAACTGCTACACGTAATAAAATAGAAGAATCTCCTATATTTATAACAAATAAGTCCCTTTGCTCTTTTCTCGGATCTAACAGGCTATAAAGATAATAAATATATGGATAGAAAAGAGCCCTACCTTTTTTTACATAGTTTTGAAGAAATATGATATATTATACACGGAAAAATATAACGATTATACATATATATATATATATATTATAAATAAAAAATTTTAAACTTTATAAGAATAAATTAGCATTGTAATTGCCATAGAAATTGTTTCAAACTTATATGATTGTAGTTATGGTCATCTTATAATAATGAAGGTGTTAGTTTTGAATGCTATGCAAAATAATATGAAACTCTGCTTCAAAATTCAGGAAGGATGTTAGCTGTCCAATAAAATATTCTTTTAATAGGGGTATTATGAAAAAGGGAATCACTACGGGTTTAATTTTTCATTAAGAACTACCAGTTAATGGTGCTAAAAATTAGTTAACGGTGCCAGTTAATGGTGCTATTAACGGCTCTAGTAAAACAAACATTATATCGGCCATTAGTAGAAAAATAAGGAAAACATTCTTGCATCCAGTACTAAATAGCATTTCTGTGGCACTGTGTTACATACCTTTGAGGATTTTTGTTCTCTTTTAATAGGATCTAATATTTAAAGATATAAAAACTTGCAATAATATCAGTTATTAATAACAAGTTATAGATACCGAATTTCAAAATAAGACAATATATTTGGTACCGCTATTTTTGGTACAATTAATTCAAATAACAGTTGAAGGTTTGTCTACAAGAAGAGTCTGTCACAAATTTTAAGAAGTTGGGTTTTTTATCAGAAAAGTGCCTATGTGGAATGGTTGTTGATTACTCAGTTTTAAAAATTGCAATTTTTTAATATACAAGCTTGTTTACATTAAAGAATTTTCCAAATAACAAACTAAAAATAATATTATTACTTTCTTTACCCCTCTAACTAGTGTTTTATTATCCGCCCAATGTTAGGGGTTATTTAGATCAGAAGATGGACCTATGTTGCATTAGATGCTCAGAACATCGCTAATAAATGACATTAATAGTATTTTTCCTCACTTCTGTAAACTTTAAAATTTTTGTAACATAGGCCTTTTTTCGAGACATCCATTTACTTAAAGATGCAAAAAAATTTAGAATAATAACACTCCCAGAAAAACAAATATTGATATCAGCGAACAAGAAAAGAAAAAGGGAAAAAATCCTTGCATCAAATACTAAATAGCATTCATTACTGCAACACTGTGTTGCATACATATGTGTGATTTTTCTCTTTCCATAAGATCTAACATTTAGAGATGTAAAAAATTTGCAATAATATGTTATGCCAATAACAAATGGTTTCAAAGAGCGCTCACTTTTGGTTATCACTAATTCCGAACAATACATTTCGTGGTACATTTCTATTGTAAACGTTGCATGAATCTACCACGAAAATTATTGTTTGAAATAGTGAAAGTGATTGTTGAGATTCTTTTATTATTAAAGGTCATCTTTTTTATCGAATCACATTCGACAAAGCAGTGACGGAGTTAAAATATATTTTGTAAGTAATCATATTAATATTTTCTTTTGTTATTTTGGACTCATTTTTAATTTATCAAGCTTAAAAAAAAAAAAAAATTGTATTAACAAAAATTTTACTCAGTATTTGGTGTATAACAACATAATAAGATTTCAAATATTTTTTTTTGTAACTTTTATAGTGCGTGTAATATTTTTCTGTGAAAAAGTTTGTGCAGTTGGATTTTTAAAGGTGCAAATTAGAATTTTTCCGTATAAAATCAACAGTTAATTTTAAAAATACAGATAAAATACACAAAAATGCATGAGTAATAGAAAAATCCTTTGTATAAGAAAATAAGTTGAAACTTGAAATGTCACACATTTTTTTTTTTTTTTTTTTTTTTTTTAAAGAAAAGATCAATCTCTAAAATATATGCTAACTAGATATTCAGTGCAGCAGTATATGAATAATTTATATGCTTACAAAAATGTGGAGTATTTTCGCATTACAAAAAACTAACTGCGAAATTATATGCAAATTTAAACAAGTTACTAAATGCAAATGGCAATATTTTCTTTAAAAAGGTCACTTCTGTCGTGAAGACATTTTTTCAGCTGTTTTACTAACACTTAAATGTTACATATGAAGTTAAAATAAGAAATGTTCTGTAAAGAAAAACTCAGTTTTAAGGACTTACTTTTATGTTCAAAAAATGTCAAATGCAAAGATTAACAAAAGACTGCTAAATGCAATGTCTGCAACGCATTCATTCATTTAATTTTTAATGGTAAAAATTAACATTTTCTGTATGCATTCTTGTTTAAGGCTGTTCTCAACTACTCTAAGGGCAAAACGTTTTGACACATTTACAAATTCATTTTTTAACGGAAAGATATAAAATTGGAAAGACTGACCATGGAAGCGATTTGGAATCCAACTGTATTTTACGTTTTTTGATCAATAAATTACATATTGAGTTATAAACGATTTTGATCACGTGACAAACACGTTTTTTTTGCCCTTTCTTGAGTGGTTATTCTACTTTCGCGCGGAAATTCGGTTCAAAATGCCCAATTTGACACTATTTTATGAAAAATCTATTGCGTTTGCAAAAAAAAAAAAAAAGAGGAAAAAACAGTTTGATTATATAATAGTTGAACAACACCACCTGCTAGTTCCATGCATTTCCGAGCAAAAATAAATTAAAACTTATGTTATAAAGTTGTCCTCTTGGATTTGAGAACAGCCTTAAGATTTTTTTCTTTGTAATTAATTATACTGTTTTACAGCATTATATTTATGTAAGAGGAGATTTCTTGTTTTCTCCACATTTTGCATGGCTTAAAAAAAAAAAAAATCCTCACTCCTTTCAAAATAATTGAGTGATTGATGATTGAATTAAAAATTTTTGGAATATAGAAATCAATATATTCTACCAATACAAATCAATTCTGCATACAAATATATATTTTGAAAGCAAATTCATAACACTTTCATGAAATATTTTTTTTTTTTTTTTTTTTTTTTTGTTTTAAATAAATATTCAAGTTTTCTTTTGGTCAGCTTTTATATGCAGTCGACACACATTAACCCTTTCAGGGTCAAAGAACTTCCATTGCTATTAGGTTGAGCAAAAAATTCTGGGAAATTTTTAATCTAATAGTTACCAGAATTTGTATCTATATATGAGTACTAGTGGTATATCTATAATAGGAGTTCAGGAATTCCATTATGGCCTCTTTCGATCAAGGCAACACTTTTTCAAGGGCTGTTGATTTGAATCTTTTGATGAAGTTGAAGAAGCATGTCAAGAGTTTTTAGATTCGAAGGAGCCGCCATGGTACTTCCAGCAGACCTGGAATCTGGCAGAACGATGACATAAAGTCGTGGACTATGATGGTCTCTACTTTGGGAATAGTCCTTGTTTCTTTTGTAGTTAATTTGCGCATAACAACGCAACTTTCACAAATTTAAACCAGAACTTTTTTCTCAACCTAGTAAAATGTTGAAATGGATAAGTGAAACCGTAATTTACGTACAAGTTTATTTGGAAATAAGAAATAGCTATTTTTCACATAAATTAATAAACAGAACATTTTTGTAGGAAAATTCTGGTGGCATTGTGGCATTTGGATATTAAAATTAAGTGGTTTCATAACGTACCACCGCCGTTGAAAGGGTTAAAGGGAAATGTGATAGAATACGTTTAAGCGAAATGGGTAGCATTATACCGGTAATTACCTGTAATTTTCGATAAGTAAAATGTGATTTAATAAAACTGAAAATGTGCTATGTTAAATAAGGGTAAAAAAAATGTGTATATAACACAATTAAACGTCAAGTCCATACGTGTCAAAAAACTATACACGTCGAAATTCTTATTAAAAAAACTCCTATTGCAAAATAATGCATAAAAACATGAGATCTGTTTTCCAGTAATTCTGAAAAGGGACTTCAAAAAGAAAAAAAGTGGATAGACAAGGGATATCCCACTTCTTTCTTATGTTACTAACACTGGTCGTGCAAAGGCTTCAGAATCAGATAGAATGTTTCTCCGTACATTCCATGAATAACAATTAAATTCTCATTCAAACTAACTTTCGAAATATTTTAAAACATCTTAAGCAAGACAGACTACATTCTTGTTTCTCAGATAACAAGGTCTTTTGATTTTTCCTTTTTCACTTTGAGATCAAACTCGAAGATTGGTATAAAGATTTCGTGCTCGGTCGAGCCCGTCTTATCTCTATGACATACAGTGGCGGTCAAAAGTTTCCGGCCAGCATAAAATTTTTGGTTAATTTGTAAGTATACCCATATGAAGAGGAATCTCAAAGTGATACTTATGCACTTTATTGACATAACAGATAGAACTTATTTATGGAATAAAAAATAAATATTAATGAATTTAATTGACAAAATTAATTGCAAAAGAAAACGCATGTTCTCAAAAGTTTCCGGCCATCTTGGCAAGTTTGGAAAAAAATGGCATTATAACAGAAAATAACAGTGATCAACAACATTTACAATTAGTATTTTGTTTTCATACATTTAGCAGTAAGTATTGCGGCGCAGCAACGTGACATCGATTCAATGAACGGTTGTAGATCGTCAGTGTTAACTTTTTTTCCACAGTTCTTCCAATTTTTGTGAAAAAGCTGCTGAATTCGAATATTTATAATTCCACACACGTTTTCAAGTTACTTTCAAAGATTTTCTATAGGATTCAGATCGGTTGATTGGGCTGTCCATTTCAAAAGCGGAATTTTTTTGTGCGAAAGTCACTGCTTGAAGAGCTTGCATGTATGCTTTTGGTCGTTATCAGGATGAAACAAATAGTTGCGACCTCAATTTTTCCTCCAATAATGCAGCAAATGATCTTGCAAGATATCCTTATGCATTACACTATTCATCTTGCCGCGGATTTCAAATAACGGACAGGCACATTTTCCAGAAAATACTCCCCACAGTATAACGTGTCCTCCGCCATGCTTCATTGTAGGAATATCATATCTCGAATCTTATCTTTTGTTTTTAGGTCGTCGGTTGGTAGTGTCTGTTATCACTCCCAAAAAGATTGAACGTCGATTCACCGGAAAATAGTATTTTTTTCCAGTTTTCACTTGACCAGATTTTGTATTGCTTGGCAAACGCCAGTCGGGCCCTCTGAATTTTTTACTTATGAAAGGTTTTTTAACACCGACTGTTCCATAAAGTGCTACGTTACGTAAGTGTCTTGACACGGTAGACCGACTTATTTCAGCAAAATTTTAACACCGTAAATCGCGGGGAATTGCAGTGGCATTTTTATGCGGGTCATCAACTGCTTTTCTCCTGATAATTCTGTCCACAAGAATATTCGTTTTCTGGGGTCCCCCGGACCGTGGCAAATCCCGAAGGCCATGACTATCTTTATATTTTTAAAAAATATCGTTCATAGGAAATTTTCCTATCGACAATTTCGCCGCAATCTCACGAGAGGATTGTCCCTTTAGCGACAAACAAATCACTCGTTTAGGAACAATAAATTGTTCCACTTTTCATTTTTGAATTTCAAATGCGTTAGTCACGTTGATTAATTAACAAAAAAAAAAAAAAAAAAAAAAAAACACTTTACCGATAGCAAAATCTAACGGATGGCGAATGGCCGGAAACTTTTGCACACGCGAATTTCGAATTCCTCCCCTTTGCATCAAGTATTTTCAGTATCAATCAATATGATCACGTGGTTAGAGGTACTTTTCTTATTCCTAACTTTTGGAGCAATTGTGCTTCTTCTTCACTGAAACGTTCTGCCAAACAAATCAAAGAAACTAACTGGCCGGAAACTTTTGACCGCCACTGTATATATTTAAACAATATTGTTAATATTCAATAAAACCTATTCTTAAAAAAATATATTGAAAAGTCGTGTCACAAATTTATACACGTCGAAATTTTTATTTTTTGAAAATATCAATATAAACAATGAAGAAATACATATGATCTGTTTTCTAAGTAATTCTTGAAAAGGTTTTCAAACAAAATAAGTAAATAGACAAGGAATATCCCACGTCTTCTTTATGTTATTAACACTGGCCGTGCAAAGATTTCGGAATCAGATATTGGGTGAGTGCAAAAGTTCTACCCGTTTTTTAGTGAAAACAGAAAGGCGGAAAACTTAAAAAGTTAAGCATCTATGAATTCACGCAAGCAGCATCATTATGTATGATCTTTTGCCATTTATCTGGCAGTAAGTGAATCGCACGCCGATAAAACTGCTCTGTTTTAGAATCAAAATACTGTTGTAACGCCGTTGTTACAGTCTCCACATCATTGAAGGTTCGGCGAGCGAAGGCGTTGTGTATCGATAAAAGGGGATAAATCAAAGGTGCAAGGTCGAGGCTATACACTTCGGGAGGTAAAACTTTCCAACCAAGGTCCAGGAATTTTTGCTGAGTCCTTAAAGCAACATGAGGGCTGGCTTTATCATGATGAAAGAGAATCCCTCTGCGATTGATGAGTGCTGGACGCTTAGACGTGCGTTCTGCTCACAGTCTGTCCAATTGTTGGTAGTAGAGGTCTGCATTGATCGTTTGATTCGTTGCGAGGACATCCTAGTTGATTATTCTCTTGGCATTCCACCATACAATGAGCAAAACATTTTCGGGATGTTTAGGTCGATGGAATACGCTTTGCAACATCAACACACGATCCTCCGACGCTGCACATTACGGTACAGAATCCATTTCTCATTATCCGTTGCAATTTGATTCAAAAATGGCTCTTTACTGTTACAGGAAAGCAAAGAAACACAGGTGTTGATCCCTTTTCACGTTGTCATACTGTAAGCTGGTGTCGTACACACTGATCGAGCTTGGTAAGGAAGCCAACCGCATGCATTAGTCTTTAGACTGTTGTTCTGTGTTCCAAGAACATTGCCGCTAATTTTTCGACTGTTGGATGTGGGGAATTTGTTATAGCTGTGTCCAGATCCTCGTCAGAAAACATTAATGGGCGTCCGGAACGGGACTGATTTTTACAGCTCCTGTCTCCGTCCCGAAATTTCCTAAACCAACGGCAACAGGTGCTACCGTCCATGGCATCATCCACATACACTTGACAAATGCTGCGGCAGGCTGCAGCTGCTATAAAGACTATATCATACTCGTACGGTGAACAATGTCTGAAAAAGTCTTTCTTGATTTTCATGTTGTTTCTCGTTCGGCACGAGTTCTTCTGACAGACATTGTGCCTCTGCATACTCTACTGCTCTAAGCGTTATTGGCTACTTTCCTGTCCTCGAAATGTAAGCTGTAACGTCCGTACTCTACTTGGCATTGCCACATCTTCAAAACGGGTAGAAATTTTGCACTCATCCAATAGAATGTTTCTTCGTATGCTCCATGAATAACAATTAAATTCTCATTCAAACTAACTTTTGAAATATTTTAAAACATCTTAAGCAAGATAGACTACATTCTTGTTTCTCAGATAACAAGTTCTTTTTCTTTTTCCTTTTTCACTTTGAGACTAAACCTGGTATAAAGATGGAAGAAGAAGAAAGAAAGACTGGTATAAAGATTTCGTGCTCGGCCGAACCCGTCTTATCTCTATGACATATATATTTAAACAATATTGATAATATTAAACAAAACCTGAATCTGAAAAAAAAATTAATATATAGAACAAAAAGTTTATTGAAAAGTTAATGTAAGATTATTTACGCCCTTTTAATTAATAATTATTGAGATAAATTAGAATAGATACATATTAAGGACATATTTACCCTCAAACGTAAGATAACCAAAACTATTTTCTCAGTTTCTTTATAAAATAAAACAAGTTTTGAAGTTTAAACTGCTTCATAGAAAAGAAAATTAATCTTGAGAATCATATTCATTAAATGCCACACAATTTGATAAGAAAAACTGGAGAAATTATTGATTAAAATTTCCCTAATAGAAAAACTTTTTCGCTTGACCGCCGATTACAGTTTCAGTTATGAAAAATCAATGTGCTCTGTTCAATCTTAAGAAAAAGTAAAAAATTATTGCATTAACATTTTAGGCAAAATAAAACTTTTCCTTTAACTAATCAATTAAAGTTTTAGTTACGAGATGATTATGTTTGCAGCCTGATAAGAAAAGTCTCAGAATTTAATGATTACAATTTTAATAACGGTAAAACTTTTCCCATGACTATCAATTAAAGTTCTAGTTAAAGGAAAGTTTAGTTATAGAAATATGAAGTTCGCCATTTGATTAGAAAATTCATTAATTAAAATTTTGCTAACTTTTTTGATTGATAATATACTTTTAAATAATTATCGGAAACTTTTCGATGGTTAACTTTACTTTAACTAAGTATAATACTTTTAAATTTAGTTCGAATATCTACATTACTTTACGATAAGCCATAATTAATATCCAATTAACTTTTTCCGTTTATCAACAGTTAAAATTCGAGCTAAGAAAGATTATTTTTGTGGTCTGATTTAAATTAATACCTAAAACACCTTTATCGATTAAACTTTCTCTTACAAAAAATAAGGGATTGCAACTATTTATTTACAAGATAGCAAACAGTGATAAAACCAAAATAAAGATTTGGTTCCCCAATACATATTTCACAAACATGCATTATTTAAATTTTTCGTTATAATCAAACAAGTTACTAATCGCAATTTGATATGGAAAATTTGGGCATTCACATATGAAAAGTTTATTAAACTTTTTTGATTCATCATCAGGTGAAATTTTAGCTACAAAAGATTATGTTCGTGGTCTGATAAAAATTATTAATTAAAATTGCACCAACCCTATCGTGCACGGTATATCTCCTATACATATTTCACAAACATGCATTATTTAAATTTTTCGTTACAATAAAATAAGTTACTAATCGCAATTTGATACGGAAAATTTGGGAATTCATGTATGAAAAGTTTATTACACTTCGTTTATTCATCATCAGGTGAAATTTCAGGTACAAAAAATTATGTTCGTGGTCTGATAAAAATTATTAATTAAAATTTCACCAATCATATCGTGTACGGTAACCTGAGGTTATCCTTCTATATATATATAAAAAGTAATGGTTTAGAAATGGACCAATGAAAATCTGCTTAGATAGTCCCGGTAGATCGGCATCCATTTAAATGCTTAATCATGGTCCTTCTTCGTTAATATTAAAAAAAACTGTTGCACACTAAAATATGAAAATCGGTAGTATTATAGAGAAATGTTTGATAAGTACGATGATGCAGACAGTTTTCAAATCGAATAATTATTTTAAGAGATTTTTAATGTTTATGTTGATCAAAATCGTTCCATTAAGTTTTATAGAAGAAAAAACTATGCATAGGAATTTAATCATTTTTAGATCATTATATACATTGGCAGTTCCCGGTGTGCAGAGTATATTTATTTTTTTTATTTGACTCATTTTTTTAGGGTATATTTCCATTTTAAATTTAAATTTTCAGCATTTCCAGAGATATTTTTTACATATTTTAGAAAAGCTTATTTTTTAAATTGTTGCCAAAATTGTAAAAACTTCTCAAATAATAATATTTCTTTTAAATTGAAAATTTATTTACACGCGACTATTATAAACAGAAAAATCCCCCATAGAATTAGAATTAAATGATTACGTGTTAAAATCAGGAAAATATTAAAAATTACGCCATAAAAATTGTTTATACACGTGAATATTTAAAAAGAAAAAAAACTATAAAACAATTATTTAATATGTGTTACAAGCAGTAAATGCGGGTGAAACGTGATTACGTCCTATTTCAACTAGCCAAATAATATTGCCAAACAGTTTAAATTAAAATATACATTCACACGTAAGATTTATTTCATATTTCGAGATAATCTTTTAGTGTTGCCAAAGACAGCACAAATAGTAATACTTCCTTTCTAACAATTAAAATACATATTTCTAGGTGAATAATTACAAAAAGAAAAGTTTGCTGAAAATTACGTCAGATTTAAAACGTGTGATTTAAAATCATTTTCTTATAGCATTATTAAAAAAAACCCTGGAATCATAAGACTCTGTTGACTTAGTTCATTTTATGTTAGCTAATTTTTAGACGTTTAACTAATCTTATTTAATCAAACATGAAAACAGCAATTGGCAGCAACTTGTTTGTCCTTAAAATCCTTTATTAAAAGGGAAATAAATGGAAACCCCTTCACAGGGATATCGCCACTGATTTTTTAATTATAATTCAACCTTCCGTAATCTATTTTAAGCCGATCAAATTAACGAAATTTTGGAGTCTTAACGGGGGTTGACGAGCGTAGCTCGTAGGGGGCGGAGCCCCCTAGTATTGAAAAAAAAAAGCATCCTGAGAGAGCTCTTCAACATTATTTCATTTTCATTCTTTTACAATAGATAAATTTCCTAAGAATGATTGTCAAATACAGCGACATATAGTAGAAACATTTTATTTTCTAATATTCAGCTGAAAAATTACCTGACAGCGAAATTTATTTATGTTCTATGCGAGAAACTACGCATTTACACTTGTTCTACGCGTTTTCTCAAGAAATTTCAGCTCATGGATATCATGACTAAAAGTTTTTTTTGTATTTTTATTTCTGGTAAGGTGTACAGTTCTGTATTGGGTCGGGCAACTCGATTTTACCCCAATAATCCCCACAATCCGAACTGTCGTTTGCTTCAAGTCAGCTTGACGAGTTTAGATTCATTTGAGCCGGGTTCGGGTACACTAGATTTTTTTTAAAGAGGGTCCTGAATATTTTTTAATTGAAAAAAAAAATTTGAATATTAATAAGTGCATAGATGTTCATTTTTATACAAAAAAAATAACAGTGATATTAGAGGCACAATTGTAGATTAGTTTTCCATAATTGTAATTAAATACGGATTGATTTTTTCCACTTCGGGTTCGGTTCGGGTTGATGAAATTTGCTTTGTTGGGTTTGAGTCGCGTTTACTTTAAGCAGAATTTTCTGATTCAGATCGTGATGTACCCGACTTGTACAGGACTCTAAGTAATGTGAACGAGGCTTGATTTATTATAAAAAACTGTTTAATAACTCTTATTAATGTATTTTCTAAATGTTATGTCAGAGTCGTTTTGTAATATATAAAATGCAAATTGGAATTTCGTTCCGTCTGCTTATAATTTCAGTTCTGTTGAACGGATTTTAATGGAACTTGCATTGTTAGTTAAATAATTTTTCAGGGAAAGTTTTAGTATGTAATATATCGTTCTACATTGCTTAGTTATGGAATTTTGCGGGAAAGTTCTATAATCAGTTGAATTAGATTATGAAAGATTAGCCTTTTTAAAAGTTCTACTGGACGAATTTTAATGTAACTTGCATTGTTAGTCAGATAAATTTTCAGGGATGGTCTTAGTATATTGCGTATCGTTCTATCGTTAATTACCAACTATTACTGCGAATAATTATCTAAATGAGTAGATCCTTATCAGCCGAAATTTCGCCTGATGCATTAGAAAATATAACAGTGCAATGGCGTTTGTATCGTTTTCAGCAATGCAGAAGGACATTCCAGATAGAGGCATTAGGGGGTCTTGTACCTTTTAAACGCGACGAAATTTAACGAAAAAATTCAAAGTTTGAATTACGCTATCTTCAAAATCCTTTTATGTATAAACATGAAATTTTGGATATTGATTAAACAGATTGTGCTTTGTAATATGCTATCATTAGAAATTTATTAGCCTTTTACAGAATTTGTGTATTGTTGAAATAAAAATGGCTTTTTTTTTTTTTTACTCAATAAGTCATTGCGCGTATGATATCTTGAGAAAGTATGTATGAATTGAGATGAAATTTGGTAAAGATGCTAAACATATATGTGTGTTTAAAATGAACTACTCTTAGGCCAAAATTATTTCATTAACTATGGAAAAAATATATTTTTGTAAAAAAATAAATAATTTGTATTTTTAATGAATAAAAATAGTCATAACTAAAAATATTACTATTGTAAATACTTAAAAGTAGTTCATTTTAAACACACATATTTGTTTAGTATTTTTACCAAATTTCATGACAATCCATACATGCTTTCTCAAGATATCATGCGCACAATGACTTCTGGAGTAAAAAAAAGAGCTATTTTGATTTCAACAATACACAACTTCTGTAAAAGGCTAATAAATTTCTAATGGTTAGCATATTACACAGCCCAATCTGTTTAATCAATATCCAAAATTTCATGTTTATACATAAAAAGGTTTTGAAGATAGACTAAATCAAACTTTGAAGTTTTTCGTTAATTTTTGATGCGTTTAAAAGGTGAGCACCCCTTAAGAAACAAAATCAAATTTATCGATATATTTCGTTTGATTCAATGTTCGTGCGGAAAAACCGACTACCGTAGCCTGGCAAAGCCTGGTAATAAATGTAAGATTTAATAATACATTTTAAATCACTTTAAAATGAAGAACTTATTTTTCATTCATTTAAAAATAATTCATGTACGAGACAGCTAACAGTAAAACATCAGTTGAAGCTTCAGTTTAGCTAGTTAAAAATACAAAGAAAACAAATATATATTTATCACAAAGCAAACGACGATATAGATACAATAAAGTAAATAAAGATTTGGTTCTCTTGTACATATTTCGAACATATGAATTATTAATATTGCCAGAGAGGAAATACATTTTGTATTCATAAATAAAATTGCCCGTAAACTTTCATGCAAATTTTCAAAAATACCTTCTTGTAGAGTCCGGCTTTAGTTCACTGTCCCTCGAAAGCTAGGCAGCTAATCAAAATCTTAAAGCTGTCTGATAGCAGTTGATGCATTATTTATAAGTATCAAATAAGTGATAAGGAACCGTTATTACTAGAGAAGCAGCGGAAAATACAGTGTGGCGTATATTTTGCGATATTTCCTCTTGAACAAATAGAAACATTTTTATAACTTTCTGCAGTAAAGACCAAAAAGAAAATATATGCAATGGCGTGAATGGATTTCCCGAAAATATATTTTGCTCTTAAGTTTTATGAAGAGCCCAAAATTGTTGAAAAATGCGGATGAAAATGGCTTAAGATTTTATGTATATGTATAATGTTTAATCACATATAATTTTTAATATTAAGTATCCTTTCAACCCTTTATCTACTGAGGGTACTTATAAGTAGTATTAAAATAACTTGTAATAAAATTCATTTAATACGTCGATTAGTAGTAATACAGTTTAAAAGGAGTCATAGATGCATTACTTTATCTTGTTCCAAAAGCATTATTGGTTACACAAAACAAAAATATTTTTAAAAGGATGATTTCTTTTGTCTTTGCATCTTTTCAGCTTTCTTGGCATTTGGGGGGGGGGGGGATTTTTCAAATCGGAAATATTGCTATATTTCTTTTGTAAGAACATTATATTTGCACATTTCCCGATTCTACAAAATACTAAGAAAAATATTTAAAATAAAAGATTTGAGTGGGTTATAAATATTGCACAAAATCCCTATTAATTCAAATTTAATTAATCCTTCTAAATCCTTCAATCCTTCTAAAATCCTTCTAAAATTTATTAAATGATTATATAAATCTTCTTATGTAGTTTAAAAAATTCACGAAAAATGCTTTAGAAGATAAAATTTTCATGAATTCATACTTCAGTACATAAAGGGTTAATTGCGTCCGAATTTGCCTACCGTATATTATAAAGGACAAATATGTCCGTGCGTAACGCGGGCGCCATTTTGACGGTCGCAAGAGTAGACGATTAAATTTAACTTTTATTAACTGTTATTGCAATTTTTTCAACTTCTAAATACCAAACATTTTCAATTTTTACACAGTCGAATACGGAAAAAAATGTAATTTCAAATGCAGTTTCTTTGAAAACTGTATCACTATTTGTTTGAAAACTGCATCGCTATTTACTCGATTCTTAATGTTTTAAAAATAATTTTCAAGCATGATTAAAAAATATATATATCTCTATCGCGTGCCGACGATTAGGATAGATAAATACGTTTGCGCTTCAATTTATTTAAATAGTTCACGATTTGTTTCCAGCATATATTCCATAAGGAAATTAAAACATTCATCAATCAATAAATAAAACAATAAAATATAAATAAAACACAAATTTAAGGCATGTAATCTAATTTCGCGCTTAATTACCTGAAATGAACAGAATTAAAAGGACTGGTTGTAAATGGCGACCTTTGGCGATTTCTTCTGCTGTTAACTCCTGACGTGAGGCCAATAAGAAAATCCGATTTTAATACATATCAAATCTTTGTTTGAACGCATTATTGCTATTTTTCATATAAATATGATTTTTAGTATCGTTAACGGGCATTCTAAAAATATATATTAAACTTAAAAACCTATTACAGTTATAAAAAATATAACAGAAAACAGTAGAGCTGTGCGAGACTTTCTCACCGCAATCTTTGACACTATTTGCTGATATGTTTTTTCATTAATTTTTTATTAACTGCAATTCTTTTTATCAAACAACGTGTTTTAAGGCTGTTCTTAACTGCTCTGCTCAACAAGCGCAAAACGTTTTGACACATTTACAAATTCATTTTTTAGCGGAAAGATATAAAATTGGAAAGACTGACCAAGAAGCGAATTGGAATCGAACAGTTTTTTCTATTTTTTGATCAATCAATTACCTATTGAGTTATAAGCGATTTTGATCACGTGACAATGCATTTTACTCCCCCCTTACTGACTGGATTTTCTTCTTTTGCTCGAAAGTTCAAAATGCCAACTTTGACAGTATTTTCTGAAAGATCTATTCCGTTTGCAAGAAAACGGAAAAAACAGCTCTATTACATAGTTTCTGAATTACAAAAACTTCTAGTTTCATGCGTTTCCGAACAAAAATGAATTAAAACTTATGTCAGAAAGCTGACTCTTTGGATTTGAGAACAAACTTAACGATATATAAGTATACTATGTCAAGAGGCGCTTGAAAACCTTTCGAAAAATACCTCATTCATCGCTGTGCCTTTAATATATTCAGAGGAAAAAGGATGTTAACTTCAGAAATAATACAGGGCGTTCGAAAATATTTTAAATTTCAAAGTTATGCATTTTTTTTCCTTTTTTTTTTTTTTTTTTTTTTCTTGAAATGTTAGAATTGAGGGGAAATGCAGGGCTAAAACATAAGTAAATACGATGTTCACTTTTTTAACCTAATCGTAATGGATACATGCAGTTTAAATGTAAAAATATACAGGAACGCTCCTTCGAAATAATGGGCAGTTATTTGCAGAAACATTTTCAATGAACGTTTATGAAAAATATCATAAATTTCTAGGAAACTTTGAACTTTGAACACGAATGTTTCTTAATAGAAAACCAGATATTTTTCAGGATATTGTTTTGGATCAATCAACTGTAAATTATTCGCCAGGAACGTTCTAGATATTTTTTTAAATGTTGATACCGAAATAGACTCGAAAATATTTCAAAACAAAGAATTTTAACAATAGAAAAATATATATTTTTAGTATTCCGTTAAAAAGCTGCAGTTATTTATTTTTACAATATATTTTTAAAAAATTGTAAAATTATTATTTACAAAATTACAAAATTTTAAATTAATTTTTTTAATCGAAATATGGCTTTTCGCTATCGAAGCTAACACCTGATCTTTAATAATATTTTCCTCAAAACTAAGAAATAATATATATATATATATATCAAATATCCGTTGTAAAAAGATTGAACAATTGAAAACTGAAAAAAATTATAAATTGATAACGAAAACGCGGACACACACACACAAAGAATATATATTTAAGTAAAGTAAAAATTTTTAGCGGTATTATAAAATATTTTTTTTAATATTTTTTCTACTTTATTTAGGATATTACAAACAAGAAATGTTTGTCCTTGCTCTCAAACTATTGATTTATTTTTTAGTGCTTGTATACAAAATAAATTACTATAAATATTATCTAACTCAGAATATTCAAAATCTCAACAACAAGATTTCCATTCAGTTTAATTCATGTTGACAGATACCAAATCCAATTTGAAATGTAATATCAAACATGTAATGTATACTGAAGGCGGTTGCTGGATTTCTTATTTCAGATATCACAGAACGTCTTAAAAACTAGCTTTTAAATTGATTAGTTTTAGGATAGTAAATTTTAATTGAACTTAACGGCTGATTTCTAAACACGAGCGTTAAAAACATGTCTCATCTTTCATCAATGATTTAATTTATGAAAGTGGCTGAATTAGTTATGATTATTGGATGAAATATTGGATATTAAATGATTCATACAAACCGACGACTATATTTTAAGGCAAAATTTCCTTTTGTTTATTTATTTATGAAGAATGAAAAATTATGCGTCAAGCATAGATTATGAAACACGTTACAACAATTCCAGACGAACTACTTTAACAAAACTTATCGTTTAAATGTTATGTCTAAAACAAACAAGGGATGGCAAGGGATGACCGATCCGGGAACTCAGCGTTCGCTTTTAGAGTTTAACCCTCTAATGCCCATGGTAGCATATTTGTTACCGTATGTTAAGTTTTAATTTTTAGCAGGAAATTTCATAAATAATCATATTTTAAGTCATTAAAACAATAATTGGATCTTTATCTAATATTAGGTAAGATTTTTGAATGCAGATGTAGCACTAAATAAGAAAAAAAAAAATAGTTTCAAGCAACATGTCTACCAAACAGGACAAAATTGCATCGACAGTAGTAAGGTTTTGCTCAAATTTTCAAATATTTTATTGAAATAAAACCAAATACTTATAATATATAGGCATAAAAAGAGATACTTCTATTCTTTGCGCAAATAAATTCAATATACGATTGTTTTTTAATGATAAACTGAGTAATTAAAATCATGGTAGCAGATCTGCTACCACGAGCATTAGCTCTCATGGGCCCATGGTAGCATTTTTGCTACCATACTATTTTCAAAGGAAATTTGTACTTCTTAGTGTTAGCTTTGTAATTAAGATATTTGTTTTACTTTTAATTCATAAGTTCGTGTTATTAAATAAATCTGAAATAAATTACTTGAAATATACAATAAAATGAAATTAGTATTTTTTTACATTTTTGAACAAAATATTAAGACTTCTTTTTGATATACAGGGTGATTAAAAAAAGATGGGAAAATTTTTAAGAGGTGATAGTACACACCCAAACAAACATTTTGTATCAAAGAATGCATGGTCGAAAACTAAACGTAAAAAAGTTAGAGGGCGCCAAAAGTTATGTTCTTATAAGAGGCAAAAACACACAATGAACGATTAAGTTAAGTTACGAAAACAAATTTAATGACATTTGATTACAATAAGTGCTCAAAACATTGATCGGCAGCTGTTATGCACGCAGTACAACGGCGAAGAACAGATTGGCGAATTTTCTGAAACACACCAGGCATTTCGCGAACTTCCCTACAGCAGCCGAAAGCTTGGCGACAAGTTCTTCTGCGGATTCAATGGGAGTCTCATACACAAGAGCCTTTAGCTGTCCCCACAAAAAAAAATCGAGACATGAAAGATCTGGCGAGCGCGGTGGTGCCTGGTGTGTTTCAGAAAATTCGCCAATCTGTTCTTCGCCGTTGTACTGCGTGCATAACAGCTGCCGGTCAATGTTTTGAGCACTTATTGTAATCAAATGCCATTAAATTTGTTTTCGTAACTTAACTTAATAGTTCATTGTGTGTTTTTGCCTCGTATAAGAACATAACTTTTGGCGCCCTCTAACTTTTTTACGTTTAGTTTTCGACCATGCATTCTTTGATACAATATGTTTGTTTGGGTGTGTACTATCACCTCTTAAAAATTTTACCATCTTTTTTGAATCACCCTGTATAAATAGTGAAAATTATGAAATAAATCCGGAATCAATATCTTGAACTTTATATCTGTAAGTATAAATATAAGTAAACGTTTTGTATTGAGCCGTATCACTCAAATATATTATATTTTTTATGTTTGTACTACGTTAGGGGTTCACAACCTGTGTCCCGCGGGCCACCAATATTACCACTACTTTTATGCAGAATAATTTTCCTAATTAATTGACAGAAACTTTGCTATCAAATAATTCAAATGTTACTTTTAATTTTTTTGTGGTGGCAAACAATTTTATGTCAAAAAGTTTGTGGAGCACTACACTACGTGGTATATATTGCACTAGCAGATCCTGCGCAAATCAGCTGAGCTGTAGTTTACTATATTTTGAATTAATTGCTTTGTTCATTGTGCGTTAAATTTTATTATGTGTTTTGAATTTTTGGCAACGATAAATAGTAAATCTTATAGGAAATAACTGTTATCTTATTTTTTATTAATTAAAAATAAACTATAGTTTTTGTACGAATCAGGATTGCTTTATTTGTCTGCGCAATATTTTAATACGCCTGTATGTAAAATTTCGTGGCTCTAACTTCTTAATTGTGTATCTTTTTAGAAAGATAGACAGAGTTGCAAAATTTTATTTTTTATGTTTTAGATAAACAAACAACTCGTTGCCATCCGCAAAAAAATAAAAGTTGTTTTTTTTGCCGCTACATACTATATTAGTGTTCTATATATATATTTTTAATACATAAAATCAATAAGTAAATGAGTTTTTTTATTATTATTATTGTGTAAACTTGAATAAATGATGAAAAAAAATAAATTATATGAAAAAAATTGGATATACAGTAAACTTCCCGATTATCTGCTGCTCTATCAACCGCCGTTCTGGATTTGTCTTGGATCTATGCGTTATGCAGTTATTTTTTGGGAACTGTGGTCATATTTAGCTCACAAGACTTGAAAATCCCCTGCTGAAAGAGGTCCCAAATCTTACTTTAAACGCATCACATCTTCATGAGGAATCAGCATTTAAAGATCTTTAAAAAAATATCAACTTGATTTAATGCACTTTGCATTTATCGGCCGATTCGATATCTCTAGTATTAGAGTATGGTACTTGTGGATTAGAAAAAACTAGTACTACATCTACTTCATAATATCGAGATCATATTTTCTCTATTTCTCTTAAATTCTCGCCATCTCTTAACGTTTTATGATAACCATGTAATGTTTTGACGTATTTATCACTTTTTTTCTGATTAGCTACCTTTTGACAACCCAACATTGGTTATATTGTATTTATCGGCAATACTTCCAATAGAATATAATATTGGTTTAATATTAACGTTATATTAGAAATGCAATGAACTGGCACTATTACAGGAACACTGGTTTAAAATTTATTTGCAATAAAATGCGAATAGTGCAGAGTAATAGAAATATTGACCTTACATTGGAAATATTGGTAATAAAATGCCAAAATATTTCTTCTCAATATTGTACCGGTGTTTTCAAAATGTAAATACACTACGTTGGAAGAACATTTCATGCATTATTGCCAAGATTGGCCGAGATATAAATGACAAAGGCTAAACTGTAGCAATTACAATATTTATATTGTCCCAGTATAGTTTTGCTACTTGAGGTAAACGTAGCGTAAGAAAGTACCAATTCTTAAATCGAGAGCACCACCAGGGGCTGAGAGGTTCTGCTATCAAAGCTGATAGATGGTGGGTGCGAAACTATGTCGCGTTTCTCGTCCTAACTATTAGGAGTTTCCTAGATTCTTTTCTCCAAATCTGCATAAACACTGCATAATTACGGATTAGGTTCTCTTAGATAGACGTCCCATGGATGGCAATCCACCCCTCATCCTGTATCCCTGACGCAGATAATCGACCGTAACTATAACACTAACCAGCCCAAATCGTGACATTTTAACCCTTAAATGCCTGATTTTCCAAAAATCATTTTAATAATGTTTTTCGGCTTTTATGTTTTAAATAAATCATGAGAAAAATACTTTTAAAAAATCATATTTTGTTTTAAGTATGGTTTACGGCTAAAAAACAGTTTGTTACTAATCGGCAATACAGGTCTTTAATTGAAAAACTAATTTTCTCTGATAAAATTCTATAATATTAAACACACAAGAATTTTCAGAACTATCATAAGAAAGAAACTTTACTTGCTCACGGCAGAACAAAATAGGGTATTTCACAGGCTTCCAAACAAAACAAAAAGAACATGTAGCAACATTTGAAAAAATAAATCTATCTTTATTCTTAAACAGCACAAGTGTTGCAATCTACATGTTGAAAATCTATTTAGTAATATTTTCAGAATGTATTTTATTGGCAACATTAGCCGTTATAGCTTAAATATTATTCTACTAGTATTTTAGAAGCTTAAATTGGGTATGTTGCCGAAAAGCAACACCCGGCATTTAAGGGTTAATTTATAAAAGCAAATAAAAACTAGTCAGATGTGGCAATCCCAAAACTTTCATCTATCTCATGCATGTTAATATTTCCTGAAAAATAAAGCAATAAACATATCAGTGCCTCCGGTTAGGCGATTTACACCAAAATCTAATCAGCAACAACTTATGTCAAGTTGTAGCCAAATCTGAAGTTTGATGAAAATCCGTGCATTATTTGAGGTAGAACTATTTCGGAAATCGTAAAAAAATCGACATAGCAGCGCCACCTGTTGGGCGATTTACTCCAAAAACTAATCAGGACCAATTTATATCAGGAACTAATTGAATCTGAAGTTCGATGAAAATTCATGCATTAGTCCTTGAGATACAGTTATTGCGGAAATCGTGATAAATGCAGCCTAGCAGCGCCAGCTGTTGGGTGATTTACTCTAAAAACTAAACAACACTAATTTATATCAGGGACTAACTGAATCTGAAGTTTGGTGAAAATTCGTCCATTAGTTCTGGAGATAGAGCTATTGCGATAACCATGAATAATGCCGCATAGCAGAGCCACCTGTTGGGCGATCAACACTAAAAAGTAAACAGCACCAAATTATATAAAGGACTAACGGAATCTGAAGTTTTATAAAAATCCGTGCATTAGTTCTTGAAATATAGCTATTGCGGAAATCGTGAAAAATGCAGAACAGCAGCGCCACCTGTTAGGCGATTTACACCAAAAAGTTATCAGCACCAGCTTATATCAGAGACTTAACTGAATCTAAAGTTTTATTAAATTCCGTTTATTAGTTCTTGAGAGAGAGCGCCCATAAAATTTGTGTCACACACAGACACAGAGATAGACAGACAGACTCACAGACAGACATTTTGTAAAAACATGTTTTTCGGGTTCTCTGACACCTAAAACGTGTAAATCCGTTGAAAACCGGAATTCGAAAATTTTCATGAATCCAATACTTTCTTCTTCTAAAATAGAAGAAAGTAGAAATCAAATGTTTAAATAGCTTTTAATATTGTAACTCCGTAACTATAATACCAATCAACCCAAATCGTGAGATTTTAATTTATAAAAGCAACAAAAGAAAAAAAAATCAAATGTATAAATAGCTTTTAATATTGTAACTGAAATTTTAAAATAATTTATTCTTTCTAAGGTAGCTCTTCTTTAACACAAAAATTCATTGCAACTCCTTTTTGTTCTAATCGACCATTTTCCCAACACTACTTTTTCTTCCACACCTCTCTGTTTTATTCTTTGAATAGTAATATGACCCTTTGTGGAAAAGTGACAGGAAAACAAAATCAAAGATTTCAAAACATATTGTTGCATATTTCTACAACAAAGGTGAGGAAGAAAAGGGAGACCAGGAAATATGATTGATTAGTTAGAACAAAAAGAAATGGCAACGGATCTCTGTGGGAGAAAGAGGTATGTCCTTAGAAGCAACTATTTTGTTTCCGATCACAAGATTCAAAGATATATGATTCTTTTTTGTTTTCAATTGTAAATTAGTTTTATCTGAATAAAACCGAAGCGATACCTCTTACACTACGCTAGCCTAGTACCAAACTATTTTGGGTCAATATTGTGTTTATATTGCCTTTATCGGGGACAATATTAACTTTTTGCCATATTTCGACAATATTGGCAATATTAGCCTAAAATATAGAGCAGTTCACATCACGTGACTTTTACCGGAGAACAATGAAAAAAGCTGTAGGACACACAAATAGAAAAAGCATTGATAAAGGTAGCGATAGCTGTCCTACAACAGCAGCAAAAACCTGTTCGTGACGTCACCTTGCAGAGTTCTATTGATTCAACATAAGTGTGATTATATTCTGCCAATATTGTTGAAATGTTGTAAAGGAATATTTTGTCTTTTTACCGCCAAAATATTACCAATATTGGCAAAATGTAAAACACGCTCATAGTAATATTTCACACCAATATTAGCCAAAACACAATTAATTTTGGCAATTATATAGACAATACAAACAATTTTGGCCCAATATAGATTCGCTACTATGTGTAGCTTCATGTAAGAATGTGTCACTTCACAAATCAAGAAATAACTTATAAATTCAAATAAAACCGAATCAAATGCATGCCTTTCTTTTTTTAACTTATGATTGAAGCCTTAGAATAATTGCTTCTATAAAAAATGCTTCTTTCTACTATAGAAATCCGTAGCAACTCTTTTTGTGGTAATCGATCACATTTCCGGTTCTCCTTTTTCTTCCACACCTTTGTTGTTAAAAAAACTTCAACAACATGTTTTGAAATCTTTGATTTTGTTTTCCTGTCACTTGGCCACAAGAGACATGATTTTCAAAGGAGTAAAATGGTGGCGGAGGGGGAGGAGGAGGGATGAAAAAAAAAAGCAGTTGAAAGCTTTTGTATACCTTTATTTGTTTACTTTCTTTTTATATTGAAAAAACTTTCGTAAAATTAGCTTTTTAAAGAAAATGAAAATTTAACGATGAAATGACAGTTATGATTTCAGAGAGTTGAAGTGTTGAGATTTATCTTTAAGTTATTTCACTCAAAAAATATTCCAAAACTTTTTTTAGTAGTTTGAAGCATTTGATAACAGTAAGTTTTATTAGAATATATCATAGGCACAAAGAAATAGATTAAATGCATAAGCAGAAACACGTAAAACGCAATATATATTTTTTCTTATATCCGATATTACAAAGCTTTTCAGCCAGTCGGTGTTTGATCGTTATACTTCCACTTTCTAGATTGAAGAAATAGCGGCATCAAAAAATACGACAAACCACTAAAGAACTAACCTGGTAGTTAGTGGTGCTTTTGATGTGCAGTCGATCAAAAAATAAAAAAATAATAATAATTACCCCCATCTATTTTATTGCCAAATAGACGCAGAGAAAAAAAAATGACATTATGTCTTCTTGAAATGTGTGTTAAAAAAATTCTTAGGGGGCCATTTTCATGTTGCAATTGTACCAAACTTTAAAATTTTCAATACTAACATCTAATTTCGACATCATAGTTAGATTATTCAAAAAAAAAATTACCGAAGGAAACCAAACAGGAAGTCATTCGGGGAAGTAGTTTAGAATTCATGCAAATGAAAATTTTTGAACTCAAAATGTTACATTCGAATTTATATGTTGCCAAACACATTGCAATGCGAGTCGTTTTTAGGTGCGTTCGTAATTATATAAATACGTAACACCTATAGTAGTCGTTCGATCCGCCTGTCCGTCCTTCCGCATATAACAGAACAAAAACTACTCAACCGAATTGTCTGAAATTTTAAATATATAATTGTTGCAAAATTTTGCCGAGTCATTTAAAATTGGATGAAAGTCGAATGCATAGTTTAATTACAGAAACAGTCAAACGTTTTCCGTTACATTACGGCCAATGGGAAGATTTATTTCAAGTGCATTTTAATGATGTTACAGCCTTTCGAACTTAATGAAATTGATATGCACTATGGAGTGCACTATAATATACATTCAGTACAATATGCGGTGCAAAAAATATTTATAAAACTAATTATAATACGAACGCACCTCATTTGCCATGTTTGACGTGCTATTTCCACCTTGTGTAAGTAGAAACCAAAAACTACTTAGCGGAAAGGGATACAATTTTGGATTCACATACTGAAGCTTATAGATATTGATTTTTGTTAAAATTTATATTATATTATATATTTTTTCCGATTAATAATTTCAGAACTTACTTTTTTTTATTTATAAATTAATATTCAAAAAACTATGAATTGTAACGCATGACCATTTAAAAAAAACAAAAAAACAGAAATCTATTTCTCAAAGCTTCAAATATGCAAATGTAAAATTTCAGCTCATTCCGCAAAACACGTAAGTTTTGTGTAATGTTTAAAAGCTACTCACACTGCAATTTGTTTTGATCCTATTGAAAATGAATTTAACATTAGGAGTTTCAAACTTTGCATCTTCGTAGTTCCTAAAGTACTTCACCGAATAACTTCCTGTTCGGTATCCAAATATAAAATTTTCCAAATAACTCAAACGTAATGTTAAAATTAGATGTTCGTATTTAAAATTTCAAAGTTTGATACATTTTCAACATATAGACGGCCTTCTAAGCTTATATATTTAAGAAGCATTTGAAGAAGACGTGATTCCCAATTGAATGCCTTTTTCATTTTTCTCTGCGGCTACTTGGCGATAAAATAAATGACGAGTCACACTTTTTTCCTTTGAACGGCAGTAATTTAAATGTGATTTTTAGTTTACATTTTTTAAGCAAAGCAAAAAGTTTGAACAAAATGTTCATTATGTGACTAATTTGTGTTAACTGATTCTCAATGATAAACTAAGACAGTACTTGGATTTTACAACAATTGCATCAAGATATTGAAAGTTTCGTTTGCATTGCAATACTGCACTCATACTTGGCATTGAGAAAATTTTCGATCAACATCATTCCTGAAAGTTAGATTGGGTGAAATGGGTCTTGGAAATTTTCACTTTTGGCTACCACGTTCTCTCAGACCTCATAGTTTGCATTTATTATTATTATTATTATTATTATTATTATACTTGGCGATAAAATAAATGAGGAGTCACACTTTTTTCCTTTGAACGGCTGTATTTTAAATGTAATTTTTAGTTTTCATTTCTCAAGCAAAGCAAAAAGTTTGATAAAAATGTTCATTATGTGACTAATTTGTTTTAACTGGTTCTCAATGATAAACTAAGACAGTATTTGGATTTTTCAACAATTGCATGAAGATATTGAAAGTTTCGTTTACATTGCAATCTTGCACTGATACTTGGCATTCAGAAAATTTTTGAAAAGCGACATTCTTGAAAGTGAGATTGGGTGAAATGGGTCTTGAAATTTCTCACTTTTGGCTATCATGTTCCCTCAGACCTCATAGTTTGCATTTATTATTATTATTATTATTATACTTGGCGATAAAATAAATGAGGAGTCACACTTTTTTCCTTTGAACGGCGGTATTTTAAATGTAATTTTTAGTTTTCATTTCTAAAGCAAAGCAAAAAGTTTGATAAAAATGTTCATTATGTGACTAATTTGTTTTAACTGGTTCTCAATGATAAACTAAGACAGTATTTGGATTTTTCAACTATTGCATGAAGATATTGAAAGTTTCGTTTGCATTGCAATCCTGCACTGATACTTGGGATTCAGAAAATTTTTGAAAAGCGACATTCTTGAAAGTGAGATTGGGTGAAATGGGTCTTGAAATTTCTCACTTTTGGCTACCATGTTCCCTCAGACCTCGTAGTTTGCATTTATTATTATTATTATTATTATTATTATTATTATACTTGGCGATAAAATAAATGAGGAGGCACACTTTTTCTTTTGAACGGCTGTACTTCGAATCTGATATTTAGTTTTCATTTCTTAAGCAAAGCAAAAAGTTTGAACAAAATGTCCATTATGTGACTAATTTGTGTTAACTGGTTCTCACCGATAAACTAAGACAGTATTTGGATTTTTCACACAATTGCATAAAGATATTGAAAGTTTCGTTTAGATTGCAATCCTGCACTGATACTTGGCATTCAGAAAATTTTTGAACAACGACATTCTTGAAAGTGAGATTGGGTGAAATGGGTCTTGAAATTTCTCACTTTTGGCTACCATGTTCCCTCAGACCTCATAGTTTGCATTTATTATTATTATTATTATTATTATTATTATACTTGGCGATAAAATAAATGAGGAGGCACACTTTTTCTTTTGAAAGTCTGTACTTCGAATCTGATATTTAGTTTTCATTTCTTTAGCAAAGCAAAAAGTTTGAACAAAATGTCCATTATGTGGCTAATTTGTGTTAACTGGTTCTCACCGATAAACTAAGACAATGTTTGGATTTTTCAACAATTGCATAAAGATATTGAAAGTTTCGTTTAGATTGCAATCCTGCACTGATACTTGGCATTCAGAAAATTTTTGAACAACGACATTCTTGAAAGTGAGATTGGGTGAAATGGGTCTTGAAATTTCTCACTTTTGGCTACCATGTTCCCTCAGACCTCATAGTTTGCATTTATTATTATTATTATTATTATTATTATTATACTTGGCGATAAAATAAATGAGGAGGCACACTTTTTCTTTTGAAAGTCTGTACTTCGAATCTGATATTTAGTTTTCATTTCTTAAGCAAAGCAAAAAGTTTGAACAAAATGTCCATTATGTGACTAATTTGTGTTAACTGGTTCTCACCGATAAACTAAGACAGTATTTGGATTTTTCACACAATTGCATAAAGATATTGAAAGTTTCGTTTACATTGCAATCCTGCACTGATACTTGGGATTCAGAAAATTTTTGAAAAGCGACATTCTTGAAAGTGAGATTGGGTGAAATGGGTCTTGAAATTTCTCACTTTTGGCTACCATGTTCCCTCAGACCTCATAGTTTGCATTTATTATTATTATTATTATTATTATTATTATACTTGGCGATAAAATAAATGAGGAGGCACACTTTTTCTTTTGAAAGTCTGTACTTCGAATCTGATATTTAGTTTTCATTTCTTAAGCAAAGCAAAAAGTTTGAACAAAATGTCCATTATGTGACTAATTTGTGTTAACTGGTTCTCACCGATAAACTAAGACAATGTTTGGATTTTTCAACAATTGCATAAAGATATTGAAAGTTTCGTTTAGATTGCAATCCTGCACTGATACTTGGCATTCAGAAAATTTTTGAACAACGACATTCTTGAAAGTGAGATTGGGTGAAATGGGTCTTGAAATTTCTCACTTTTGGCTATGCCATGTTCCCCCAGACCTCATAGTTCGCATTTATTATATTATTATTATTATTATTATTATTACTATTTTGCACATGAAAGTTTTTTTTAAATTCGGTGTACGTGTCTCGTATTATTAATAGACGACAAGCATTTCTGACGTCATCCAACGTCACGATGGATTATAGCTAATCAGCTTCTCGATTTTCCCCACAAGCGCTAACCAAAAGCCAATCAAATACCGGTAATTTCCCACAAACATTGGGAGCTCCGCCCGGTGCATGTGGTCCATTAGAGTATGGTCATACCGGATCCGAACCCTAAAATTCTATTTCAAGTGAACCCGAAATCTGATCCGAACCCGACGTACTTCAATCTGAACCTGAACTGTCAGAAAATTAATCCATATTTAAATGAAATTATGAAAAATACTCAACAGTTATATAGCTACGGTTAAAGCCAACCGGACCTAAACCCGACTAGCTGAACAATATAGAAGTCAATCTGAGCCGAACTCGACCCACTCCGAAAAAATTAACATTAACCCGAACCGACACGCACCACGGGTCGGGTTGGTTTGGGGTAAATTGGATTACCTGATACGATGTAAGAATTACGAATGACGCATGACTGCACTGTAAAAAAAAATCTGTAGTTCTACAGATGTAAAGTTACATGCTTACTAAACTTTCACCTGTAACTGTACGAAAAAAGCTGCAAATCTACAAAACTAGTTTTTGTAAAGCTACAAAAATCTGTAACTTTACAAATGAATCTGCTAAAATTTCAGTAATCTTACTAAACTTTTATTTGTAACCCTGGCTGGAGTTACATGAAAAGTTCTCGGAATCCCAGTTTCCAAAAAAATTCTTAGTAACCTTACAGATTTTTTGATTTTCGGCGCAAAAGTGTGTCTGTTACATGAAATTTTGTTGTTGCCGTTACATGAAAAGTTCTAGGAATCCAAGTTTCTTAGAAAAACTTTAGTAACTTCACAGATTTTTTTTTTACAATGTGTCCCATGGACATTCTAACAGAAGGTATATTCTATGTAAGGTGTGGGAATAATTCAATTATTGACTTCATGTGTATCGTACAGTCAGAAGATTAAATAACAATACTTGTTAACAGTCTGTTTATTATTATTATTAATTTCTTATACAAAAAGTTGTAAAAAATTATAAAAAATATTATAAACGACATTCGTGCATTGAGGTGCTTGATCTGCTGAGCTTAAAATAATATCTAAAACAAGTATACATTTTTTTAATAACACAGCAATTTATGATGTAAAATATTGTAAAGTACAATTTTTAAAAATTATAACACCATTTCAAACATTTAAAATGCCAAATAATTTGTCTAATATATATATTTACCCCTAATATATGTGCATGTATAGGTCTAAATAAATATTTTTTTCGAAATAAATATGAATGAAACTTAAGAATTTTTTAACGGAAATCGATTTCTGTGAGTTTCAAATATGCGATTCCTAATTTACAGCTTCTTCTGGTAAGAAGTTTTTGAGTTATACTTGAAAAACTATCCGGAATGTAATTTATTTTGCAAAGATTACAAATGAATAAAATTTACATACAACATTCATTAATTACTAGATGTCCGTACTAATCGATAGGTATCAGTTCACAATTTTATACGGTAATCTGCTGCAGAGTTAGTAGGGGTGATGACTTTTTTTTCAGGACTGCACAATGTCAATATTATTTTTTACAAAGAAAAGAAAAAAATAACCGGTCCCACATGACTTGAGAATAAATATGTCCAGGCCTGGCAAGGTCCGCGTATGCAGAAAATAATGCAAGCCCGGTCCCTGTCCATTCCAAGTGTAATCAATAAGGGTTGGGTCGAACCAGGCTCGGCCCGATGCAAATCTCTAGAAGCTACTAACGAAATAAAGTCTTGCGAACTATTCCGCACAATTAGAACCGAAATAATCCGTGAATTCGAATTATTTGAGGTACAATATCCCATGTGTCCGATTCGATCTGAAGGAATTAAGTCGTGTGAAATGCACCGCATAATCAGAATTATGGGGAAGATATAAACACAGAAGGACGGTCGTTCACTTTAAAAGTGCCGATTCGAAACATACTTTTGGAAGAACTATGTTATTTGAACTAGTTTAACCGCCCACGTCGCATCCCTACAGAAGAAAGGCATGGACTGTACATGGAACCGTCGTTCACTTTAATCGTGTCTTGTTCGAACCGTTTTTTTTTTTTTTTTTTGGGGGGGGGGGGGGACTTTGTTATTTGAACAAGTTCAATTGCTCACGTTGCATCTCTACGGAAGAAAGGCATAGGCATGGAAACGTCGTTCACTTTATAATCGTATCCCGTTCGAAACATATGTTTTTGCGCAGCTTTGTCATTTTAACTAATTAGTTTGAATGTGAACGTGAGAGAAAGAGTGGCAAGTGGATGAAACGTCGTTTAAACTTTAACGCGTCTGATTTCATTTTGCAGAATAGTTCATTTAAACTAGTTCGTTCGCAGATGCCACATCTTTAGCATTTTGTAACAACTTTGTAGTCTTTTAGTCTACGACGCACTTTTAAAACAGACGAATACTTTAGGAATACCCAGTATAATTAACTTTTATATAACGGATACATTTTTACTTGTTTATGCTAATATTTTCCTCTGCTTTATTATGTTGGCATGTGATCAGGCGATCACACATGCCTCACTTCTGAGATCTAACAGCATTGTTATCAACAGTTAAGAGTAAATTATGCCACTCCTTCCAAACATTAAGCGACAGTTCTATTGTGCTACGATTTTCATTTTCACATTTATCTCCTACTGTTGTCGATGTTTAACCATTTAGTTTGAAAGCAACAACGCTCTAGATAACATCAAAATGTTCAAATACAACAGCAGAACTTTAGATAATATCACAAATTGTTCGACTATCGGGGACCACTTACATTGATTGACACTTCTCTTTACAAATGGGCTCCCGGGTAGAGTCCAGCATCGGGTCGTGTAATACGATTTTATCTGAGTTTGATTCCACCTGCGGTTTGCGTTGTATCGGGTTGACACTAACTCTTTTTCGTTCCGAATCGGTTCGACTTTAAATAGTCCGGATTGAGTTTTAATTCTTTCTGATCAGGTTCGATTTGACCCGATTTTTCAGATGAAAATCCTGAATATTTTGTAATTGACATAAAACTATATATTTGAATATTAATCAGCGAATATATATTTGTTTTTATAAAAAAAAAGCAAAAATTGATATTAGAAATTAATTGTAGACCACCTTTCATAATTGTATTAAATATGGATTAATTTTCTTTCACTTCGATCGTGGGTCGAGTTTGGATTTGAATACTTCGGGTACGGGTCGGTTTCGGGCGAATTTCGGGTTGACGAAATTTTTTTGTCGGGTTCGAGTCGGGTTTCAGGTTGACTTTAAGCAGTATATTCTATTCCGGGTCTAGTGCTCTACTCCAGGGTAGCTCGGTGTTTGATGCTTGTAGCTTGCTCCTTTCAATTTTGAACTGATAACTATTTTAAAACTATTTCCAGAAGTGTTTTTTTAAAAGAAAGTGGTGAAAATCATTATTAAGTATAAGAAAAACTCTTGAAAACCATATTCGTCTTTCTCGCTTTATCAAACTAATGGACAAATAATCGGAATAACAACAACAACAACAAAAAAATCAATCGAAAAGAACAACACATAATGAAAACAAACATTTTTCGAAATTTGAAAAGAATAGATTATTGTAAAAACCATCAGAAGATCATCATACGATTAAAAGAAAATAAAGCTTTTAAAACCTTTAAACTTGATGTATTACATTAGAGAGATAATACCCAGATCAAAAGTTGAATAAGTATAAAAATAAAATAATCCTCTACATTGAAAAAAATGTATATAATATAAAATCACGAAAGTGTTAGATTGCAATCCTTAATCCCAGACCACTTGAGAAAGAATGATCAATCACTTGTTTTTATTTTTTTCATTGTTGAACACGAGAATTTCTTTCTTTTCCTTTAATATCAGTTTTGGATTTAACGGAATATTTGTTTTCTAAACACTCAAGTGATGTTTAAAATTTATTAAAAAAGAAAATGCATTAACACTTCAATAAAATAATACTACTACTAATAATAGATTATAAATATATTCAATAAATTCTAAATTAAATTTGATATGTTATTATGATTTGTTTAATTATCTGTTAAACATCTCGATTAGTTTTTAAAACAGATATGAAAATGTTTAATTTAATAAATAAATATTTTTAGTTTTATATGAGGGTGGTTCAATAATTATTGTCCCGAGTGTGTATAAAATATTTGTACTGCGATGGTTGATGTGGAATATTAAAGTCTAATGTCTTAGATGCCTATATGCTCAATTTCAGAACCGTAGCTGCTATGTTAACATATTTTCTTTCGTTTTACGTGTGAGAGGTGGCACCTAGCTTGAAAGGGTGTGTGTGTGTGTGGGGGGGGGGGCTGATTTGGAAGTTATGGGCCAGACCTGAAGCAGTTCTGTGATAGAGTGGATGTGAGAGTGGGTGAGACGTGGCTATATCACTATGATCCCGAGTCCAAACGACAGTAGCCGCGTCTCCTTCACCCCCTCCCCCCCCCCCCCACACACACTTTCAAGCTAGGTGCCACCTCTCACACGTAAAACTAAAGAAAATATGTTAATATAGCAGCTACAGTTCTGAAATTGAGCATATAGGCATCTAAGACATTACACTTCAATATTCCACATCAACCATTGCAGCACAAATATTTTATACACACTCGGGACAATCATTATTGAACCAACCTCGTATAAATAAGTTATATATATTTTCATGAATAAGTTGAAAACAGAAAAAATAAATTATACATTTACCATACTTCGAAATAACACTGATTAAAAAAAGGTGTGTTTTACATGTTTAACTAACCATAATACTAAAGTAAAAATATTAATAATAATAATGTCAAAATATAAATATATTTACTTTCTTCTAAACGGAATTTTAATGTTATTTCGTCATGTTGAACTGTATTTAAAAAGAGCTGATTAGGTTTGCACATAGATGTAAAAATGTTTTATTCAAATAGAAAAATATGTTTAAAGTATATTTTCATAGTATAACTGTAAATAAATACTCAGAATCACAAATTTATAACTGAAAAAATAGCATAGTGCTAGATACTGCTTTATGCAGTGGTCGAGTGAGTTTTAGGATTTTGCGTGCGATCATGGTGTACTGAATTCTAACATTTATGTGTGAATGAGTATCTATTCAGTCACAAAATTACAGAATCTAAATTTCCCAAAGTATGTCTGTATCTCCGGGAATCTGTTTGTCAAGGTTATTTGTTGCAATGATATGAAAATTCGATATCTATTGTTGTGTTAGTTGTTATACATACTGCGATAGGAGTAGATTAACCCATTAACCACCAAAACTATTAAGTAAGAATTTTCAAATTTCTTGTTGAAAGTCGTTTGCCACCACAAATACAAGAAGTATTTTTCGCTTTATTAAAATGGCAAATTTTCTGCCGATAAATAAGACAATTTTTTTAATTATAAAATAGCGGTGACAAAGTAAATAATTTAAGCATGAACAATTATTAACCATTTGGAAAAATGGTTATTGTCCTCCGTCAGTGTAGGAAATCAAAAACATATCTGAAGCGTTTTATTAATTGAATCCGCATTTTATTCGTTTTCTGATTGGTCTATACAGTAATCTGTATTTTCCCTTTACTTTCAACAGAGATGGATACTTCTGTTGCCACTATGACAAAAAAGTAATAAAAACTACAAAAAAAATTAATAACTCAGAAACAAATTGAGATACAGCTTTCAAACAAATTGCATTTAAAAGTACATTTTTTTCTCTATACGACGTGTAAAAAGTAATATTGTACGATGTTTAGAAATTTAAGAATGAAATTTCATTTAAAATGGGTCCAGGAATATTAATGTTTAATCCATGGCGTACGTAATGAATGACCAGCTCCGTAGAAGTTTAAAAATTTACAGTACCGAAAAATGTAATTCATGGCGTACGTAATGTATGATCAACTCCGTGCGATTTTTTATGTCTTAAATTTTAGTCTTTGAAAAAATCATTTTTCCAAATGGTCGTTGTAATTTGTTAAATTGCATTTATTATTATTATTATTATTATTATTTTTTTTTTTTTTTTTTTTTTTTTTACTGTTGTGTGAACGCAACACCAGCAGGTAATGGGTTAAATTAGCTAGATTTGGACCCATCTCATCCTTAGTGGTGAATTAGTCTGGATTTGAACACTGTAGAGTTGTCCACCTGTTGAACTTCGTATTTCAATAAAGGATACTGGAAAGTACAGGCTTCCATTTCTACAGTAATAATATTACAGTGATTCAAGTTATGTTTTACAGCGAGTTAGAGGGACTTTTATTCATGCGTAACTATCAGCAAGGCTATTTTGTTTCAAGTTGTTAGAATTTAGTCAGTATTCTGAGAAAGCATTTCTCTTTTCAGTGTTTGGTAACTTGAGCTTGTTTTTTGATCGTCTTTAATTTAAAATCATGCTCCACTACCTAAAACCTGTTTATTTCTTTAAGGAAATATTGTTATTTGTTAATTTTGCGCCATGACGTTCTGTCAAGAAATCCCAGAAGGGTACGGGACAATATATTTAAGATATTTAAAATTGTTCACTGATTAAAAAGGTTGTGTTCTGCATATATGGGCCTCACACTTGTTCCGTTTTTTGAGTACAACTTTTCTCAAAGGAAAAATCTCTTTTTAGATTTTTCTTACAAATTTTGTAGAAACCTACACCGAAGATATATATTTTTTTTAAATGTAAACACCTACCACGAAAAGTTTTCTCTAGAAATAGTGTTATTCAAAAAGTGGATCAAATGGGAGCTCTGAATATTTAAATAACCAAAATTTCAAATATATATGTGAAATGATAAAACAGTAAACCCTTATAAAATTTAAAATTTACATTAAAATCCCCAAATTATTTTCCCTAACTTTAAATCTTATCTTCAAAACACGTTTTGTCCCTGGTAACTTTGTTTCCCAGTACCACATTTATTACTTTCTGACTTCAATTTCGGACGATCTTTACGCAATAAATTGCTGAGTTTCAGCTTCTTGCACATGTTTGTGGTTAGTAGCGCAGTCGGCTCTTGGTCTAGCCTAGTTTCGTGATAAAGCCCCGGATATTAATCAAGAGCTAATTAACCAGTAAAGTGAAATTATCCTCGCTGGAAAATATATCTTCCTTAGCCCTTTTCTGTAAAATATCCCAAATTCTTAACAAAGTACATCTGCTCTTGCCAAACGGACAGTTTTTTAAAGATTTAAGACTGCTCCAATGATCCAAGAATGTGATTTAATTCAAAATATATTGATCGTGACCTCCAGTAGACTCACGACTGCCGTGTACCGTCGAACTGGCAAATAAACGAAGTTTTAGTTCAAAGAGTGAGCTCCCGAGTCAAATTATTCCAATACTTCTGCTTCAATAATTTGGATTTACACAATTTCTGACGGAAAATAACCCCATGAATCGGCGATATTTCACATTTATACAATTATAAAACAGTTAAATTGCAATCTTTAATTCTAAAGAACTCTAGAAAGAAAGGAAGATCCATCTTTTTTTTCTCTTTCATAGTTAAAAAGGAGATTTAAAAAAAAAAATGTATTGTAGTTAAACGAATGTTTGTTTTCTATCTTTAAAGTGATATTTGAAACTTATAGAGAAAACGGATCAATACTGAAACAAACATAATGATCATGAAGATAAATATGTTCATTGTCATCTAAACTTAATTTGACAGCTATTATATTTGAGTGCTGTTATGTTAATAAATTTTTTATTGAGCTCAGTAAATTTAAACAGATGTATAAAAAAAAGTTTTATATAATTGGAGAAATATTATTAATGCTTCTTCCAAAGTAAACTCTCACTACCATCAGTAACAAATTCATTAAAAGAGATTATATTTACGGCACTTAACATTTTTCTATGATTGAAAAAGGTATGCCTGATATATTAAAATAACCGAAACTATAAAAATATCTCATTAGTCAAATTATAAAGACATATCCTTGTCAATTAAATTTTAAGTGCCATTGTTAATGTTTATAGAAAAACATAATTAAATATTAATTATGAAAGTTATACCAGTAATATATTTGAATATTTTAAAAGAAATATTTTGAAAAGTGTTATTATTATTTTTTATTCAACTCGAAATATTTATGCACTTAAAGGCATTTGACAAAATGAAATGCTTTAAATTCTTTAATTCAGGAACCGAGTTTTCGTTTTCGCTAAATAATGAAGGATATTAGTTTTATGTATTACTATTAACTATTAATCATAAAATATTAGCTTATGTTGCAAGGAAATCATTAAATTTGGTTATATTATAGAAAAACGGGAAAAGGGAATTTCAATTGCTTAAATAAAATTATATTATGTTGCTAAGGAATAAAAATTTATATATTAACGAAGTAGTTTATCTAGTTATATAATTTAAAAAGTAAATTTAATGATACATTTGTGATTTTGTAAAAAGTTCTAAACTTTCGTCGTAGTTGATTAACAATTTAAAATAATTAATTAGAAGCAAAGTAAATTCGTCATGCTCCAAAATTTCAATTTACTCAAAATAAATATTTGAGGAATTAGTTCTTCTTAAAAAGTCTGTAAATTAGGCGAAATAAACCCTTTTTTTTTAAACTAAATTTCGTAATTAAAATTTCGTGATATGATTAAACAAGACGAAGGATTGGAAAAAATGTTTCAAAAGTCACAGCAAGGGGATATATGGAGTTGTGTAACTGAAAAGAGAGTTTTAAAATGCAGAATCAATACTAAAATATAGTTACCCATTTTTCAGAACATTTAACGATTTAAATTAAGTTCAATATGGCAGCAGTTTTTAAAAAGCTGAATATTTATATAAACGCTAATAAAATCTCTTTGACACTCACTGAGTCCCAAAGAAAAATGAAGTGTCTTTATTTTTCATGTCCCATCCTTTGGCACAGTGCCAGCTTTTTGGACTTTTAAAGGCAATTTGTTACTTTTAGAAACAGTTTTGTTGAAAATTATGTACAATATGCCTCCTTCTTCAGCTGTGCATGTATTACTTGTCAAACTATTTTATCTCAAGCAGTGGAACGCATCAGCCAATCTTCCTGCTTTTAGAACGCACAAAAAATCGTAAAAGCCAGTTTATGGCTTAAAATCAGTGGCTGAAAAGTTTGAGGCTAAAAAAAGATATTTTTTCCAAAATGATTTGAAAAATTTTATTACGTTTTGAACGTTACGTTCAAAGTATTAATCATAACTTATTTTATTAAAACTGGATAACATCTGTAGAATTATATTAATTTAAATATTTTTATTGCAGTGAAATGTACAGCTTAGTAAACGCATATATCAGTTGGAGGCGGTGAGTAGGTTAAAGCAATGGTTGAGAGCTTTGAGAAACCATGTTCTCTGAAAGTTTAATCAGGCAGAGGACCCCATACCACATGATACAATAAAAGAAGTTGGAATGGGGATTGTAAACAGAGCACAGGACAACATTGCTGGCACTTCCATAGCTCATGGGGCAGTTTGTAATCTGGATATACCTTATTGCACAGTATGGGAAATTTTCTGAAAGACTATCCACTTTTATACGTACAAGATCAGGCGTGTGCAAGAGTTATGGTAAACCGACCATGATAAGCAATTAACATTTACTCTCACCTTTCTTGCCAGATGAAGCTTGCCCGCGGGAAATGTTATAGAGAGACGAGGACTAATGTTACCGAATTGGATGTATAAATACTCAGAACTGCAGAATTTGGATTCCAATTCACCAAATGTATTCAAAGAATTTCCCTTGCAATCACAAGAGATAACTATTTGATATGGTTTCACAACAGAAATGATCATAGGTCCATACTTCTTTGAGAATATTTATCACCCCAAAAATGACCGGTAACCTGTTCTGTTACATGAGAGAAACATTTCCACATTTTAAACATCTTTGTTATTCCGCCACTTTTGCAAACATAATGCCTGGAGAAAATCATTTTTATGCATCATGGAGCCCCTCCAGAGTACAGCAGCTACTAAGACAAAATTTCACAGCACAAAGGGTAATTATTCACTGCTGTCCAAGTGCATGGACAGTTTGGTTCCTTAATCTTGGGCCATGCGACTTTCGGCTATGGTGTTACCTGAAGTCTTCTATCTCGAAATCTGCATATGTTGAAGCATAACGCATCACGGGCTATATGGGACCATTCCTACAGTCATGTTACTTTCTGCTGTTGTTATATTTTGCAAGAAAACAAGCTTTCATACATATGTTGTGAAGAAAATAATATTGGGCCAGAAAGACCCAGCGCCCTCTTCGTGTAACAAAAAGAGACGCACGTCCTCCCGATTTAAAATGGTTCACGAAAAACTATTTTTCATCTTTCAACAATGCAATAGTTTCTGGCATATTTTCTACTCATTTTTAAACGCAAAAGCTTGACACTTGTAGATTTGATTATTAAAATGAGTTGTAACCGAACTGTTTTTCTTTTTTTGTTGTTGTTGTTTTGTTTTTTAATTTTTTTGATAAATGGATCACATTCGGAGTCAGAAACTATTATTGTTTCAGAATATCAGTATTTTTCTTTCCCGCGTTGTCGCATCTATTAATTCGGTTCAAAACGTTAACTTTGACAGATTTTTCTGGCAAATTTTCTGTCTACCAAAAAAGGATAAAAAACAAAACAGATTACAAAGTTTTTGAATGAGAGCATCTACCGGATTTGCGAACAAAAATGAATTAGAAAATGCACCAAAATTTGGATGTGAGAATAGCTTTAAATAACCCTAAGCATTCAAAAAAAAAAAAAAAAAATTTGCTATGCATTGGCAGAAATAAGAGTTTATAATTGTATTATATATCTATTTATATAGGAAAATATCTGTGCCTATGGAAAAAATTTATACCTATCGGAAATATATTAATTGCAACAATCCCGGAGACCCATTATTAACTATGAACATAAATCGCATCATATGCATAAATTATGTTAATCGAACGGTTTTTAATTTGAAAGAAAATTTACGACATCACCATGCAAACAGCTGTCTGCATAATCAATAATTAAAAGAAATCTCTGAATTGCTGTAATACTTAACCGCAGTTTAAAAAAAATATATTGAATGAATTTTGTCTTAGGAAATCCAAGATTTAATAGCAAAAGAAATGTTTACAGACTTACTTAGGATGTTTTTCTAGAAAATATCCCAGGTGTTTTGAATAATTATTACCGTTTCGAAGCATTTGTTTTTCTAATTCTGAAGCATTATACAAGACTTTCATTTTAAGCTGTTTTTTTTTTTTAATTGTCATGACTACAAAAATGTCTGATTCACATTCACAGATTTCGAGGTAGAGATTTGTCTCTTAATTCAAATAATTCAGTCTCAGCTGGCTTATTATGAAAAGATTAAAAAAGTAGCATTCTTCTAGAAATAATTGAAGCGGGGTTTGTAAGGAGCGAAACACACTTAAACATCTCTCGCTTTTCTTATCTGCTAGAACGTTCCTAATTATATTCATCCCGAGAGATCTTCGCAATTTCATGCATTTTAATGTGCATTTTAAGGGCTGTGAACCATTAAAAGACCTCAATGCCCATGTGACACCTCAGCTACTCGTGACAAACTGTACGCTATAACGACAGAAGCCATTTTGTGTCGGTGTAAAATAATTTCATATCAGGAATTGAAAGTCAAAAAATCGTTTTAAAATATCAGTAGTAATAAATTAATGATCTAATTAGAAAGGACGAAAAGTTTGGAGGTTATTCATTAATCTTATGTTATAGTAACCAGGAAAAATGAATTTATAGAAGAAATTGGGCAGACAAATACGTTTATTATTCCTGGCAAAAAGTGTGTAATCAGCATCTACCTTTTCGACGAGCAATTGAAATGCGAACAATTTTTTTTTGTAAAATTCTGAAGTTGAGGAAATTCTCTCTGTTATTAAAGATTCATAAACATATCTAAACCACATAAAATCTAAAAAATAAATAAAAAATGACTACATATTTATTTTATACAATTTATTTCTCCATATTCCGTTTAAAAAAAATGGTATTCACGTCCTACCTGAGAAAAAAGTTTAGACTATTTGGTCAAAATACATAATTAATAACTTGTGGGTTTTTTCCTTTTGCCTAGATGATAGACTTGATTCTATCAGGCATATAGACTTAACAAGAACTTCACACTACACCTAATTTTTTTTTAAAAATCATATTTGGCTCTTTCGGTAAATCTTACCTTAGGATGCCAATAGGGCAGCTATTCGTTCAAAAAGTTTGAGAATTATCAGGGTCTAAAATTTGGAACTCCTAATGTTAAATTCATTTGCAATTGTTGCAAAACGGATTGCAATTAGAGCCCCCCAAAAATCTGTTAAACTTCCAAAGTGCCTGGGGGCTTTCCTGCATTTTCATAAAAATATTCCTAAAACTAATGTTAATTTAAAATTTCTGTCCTTGTTTGTTTTGAATATACACAACAAATATCTCTTTATTTTACACATATCTTAAAATACAATTATGTTTAAAAAAATTGTCTACAGCCGATTTAAATTGTTTTGGGGAAACGGAAAACTACGGGCAAATCACTTATAAAGTTAAAGTCGTCCCGAACCCGACAAAAAGTATTTCTTCAACGCGAAACCTGACCCGAACTCGGTGCACTTGAAACGAAAACCAATTCAAACCCGAACCCGAATTGAAAGAAAATTAATACATATTTTAATACAATTATGGAAAAGTAGCCTCTTCAATTATGTCTCTAATGCCACTTTTATCCATTTTGTATAAAAGTGAACAGATATGGCACTCAATAACATTCCAATATATTATTTTTTAATTCGAAAAATATTCAGGACTTTTTTTGGAAAAATCAGGTCTACCCAAACCCGACTAGTAACGAAAAAATTAGCGTTAACCTGACCCGGGTAAAATCCAATTACCCTACTCGATGTAAGACTTAGCTGATGCTCGAATTATGAAGCAAGTATGAAGGCAACATTAAATTAATTTCTAACAGGAGACGATGTAAGGTATGGGAAGAATTCAATTATTGACTTCATGTAAGTTGTGCTTATGGGAGTAAAAGTAAGCTTAGCGGGTCATTTTCATATTGAAATTGTACAAAATTCTAAATTTTTCACAACGAACACCAAATTTTGACTGCAATTTGTATTTTTTGGTAAATTTTACTTTAAGATACCAAAAAGGCAATTATTTGGTCAAATAGTTTATTCATTATTAAATTTTGAAATTCCAAACCTGATGTTAAATTCCTTTTTAATCGTTGCAACACAGATTGCACTGAAGGTAGTTTATAAGCATTATACAGTCAAACTTCCCTTTAATGAAGTGCCTATTATTTAATGAAGTTTTCTATTTAACGAAATTTTCCTGCTGAACCTTGACTTTGAACTCCATTAACATGTAAATTATTCTCCATATAACGAAAAATATATTCTATATAATGAAGTTTATTCCACTTCCGTACGTATACAACATCCAAATGGAGGGGGGGGGGGGGATTGCTGTTGCGATGGATGTATGAATTTATTTCAGCGGATTGTATGAAAATTTAATTTTCTATTTATTTCATCATTTCCATTCAAAAGAAAAAATAGTAAAAGACTTCGATACACTAATAAGGGGATTCCAGTTTCACAAGAATGTTACAGATGTATTGTTCGGGTTACAAAAATAACATTTTTGAGGAACAATGTATCTTTTATAAGAAACCTGTATAAAGTATTATTACAGACTTTTTTAAAGTTAAGGAATTGAAATACTGAGAAAAAATGGGAAAAGTTAGTTAAAGTTTAATGGAACGCTTCAGTTTTTGTTTACCACAATTTATTATCGCATTTTTGTTTTAGACATTATTCTAAAATTTTTCTCATATGCCTATATTGCATAAAAAAAGTTACTGCCCGAATACATTTTCCCAACATTTCCATTTTATATGTATTTTTCATTTTATTATACAAATATCATGAATTCGAGTAGATTTCTGTTTAACGAATTTTCTTCATAACGAAGTATTTAAGTGTAACGATGAGATTTCGTTAAATAGAAGTTTCACTGTACTTAAAACCTGCTTAGCGGAATGAGTTATAATTTTGGATTCGTATATTTGAAGCTTCTAGAAATCGATTTATTTAGAGAATTTTTAGATTACAATTTACGCATTTTTCGCGAATTATTTAAAAAGATACATTTTTTAAAATAAATTTTGGGAAAAATTATGAATTGTAACCTATGTCCTTCTATATATAAAAAAAAAGTAACGATTTGGAAATGGACCTATGAAAATCTGCGTAGATACCGCGAAACGCATCTGATTGGTCAAAGCTTTCTGACGTTATAAGTCTGCTCTGGGCTTGGGGGCTTGCCCGTCGTGGGGTTACCAAGGGAGAGGGCAACCCTGTCGCCAAACGCCGCCAAGTTTCTCGCCAACTTGGCGATATATCGCCAAATTTGGCGACCAATATAAGTCCCCAAAAGTGAAGCCAAGTTGGCGCTATTTCCAGTATTTCGCCAAATTTCCATAGACTCCCATTGTAATATAATAGGGTTTACTTGCTTGCAGAAAATCAACAAATTGAGATATTTCAATGTAACAAAAACTAATATTAGCTCATGAATAGAGCCTAACTGAACTATTTATGTTATTTTTAAGCACAAACACTAACTATTTACAATATTCGTAACCCTATATATATAATTTTATACTTAATTCTTATAATTATGAAACTCCGTAAGCTCCAATGATTATGTTCTTGGAGATAGGGAAATAAAATTGTCAGGAATTGGGAAGGAACGCGTTTTTACCAAGTGGAATCTAAAAATTGAATGCATAGAAAATAAGGGATCGCGAAGCGATTCAGAATGGAAACGCTTGGGGTTGGCTGGGGTCGGCTAGAAACGTCTGGGGTTGGCTAGAAAATAGGGATTGCTTCGCAATACCGAATGGAATCTCGAAGCGATTACGTGGGGGATTGGTGAGCGTAGCGAGCAGGGGGGTGGAGCTCCCTAGTTTTTTAAACAGAAATCGATTTCTAGAAGATTCAAATATGCGAATCCACAATTACAGATTATTCTGCCAAGTAGTTCTTGCTTAAAATACTATACACATTACAATCTGTGTTTCAATGATTGCAAATTAATTTAACATAAGAATTTCCAAACTTTAAACCTTTATAATTCCTAAACTACTTGATCGGATGACTTTCCGTTTGGTATACTAAAGTAAAATTTACCGAAAACACCAAATATGATGTTAAAACCAGATGTTTCCCGATAATTATGTTTTCCTGTTACTACAAACAGTCCACATTAAAAGTTAATATTCTACCCAATTTATTGAAAAAAAAAATTATGAAAAGAAAATGTTAATACCGATGACTTCATAAACTTCCAGCAAAGCCCATTAATGACTTGCTAACGTTGTCTAGAAAGGTTTATTTAAAAGAAGATTACATTACTATGTATATTGATTCTATCGAATTAAATAATTTGATTACAGTTGAGTGACATCAGAGCCAGTGATTAACTTCTGATAAGTTAGTATTTTGAGCGCGCAAATTTTGTACGATCTGGCTCAATTTCAAAAGTCGCACAAGGATCTTAGACGATCTCGGATGCATATAATAAAATGTAGATTGTGTAATAAAAATAATTTTTATTTTAATTAATTAATTAATTAATTTTGTTTCGTTTTATTAATTATTTTACTTTATTTTATTTATTTATTTTGTAAATGTGATTGTCTTGAATGTTTATATCTTTCAGAAGGAGCTATCATAATTAAATATTTACTTTGTTCATATAAATTTGATGGGTTCTGCGTTCAAAATTTCTATTTTTACAAGTATATTTAATAAAGCTACAGCAAGAATTGTAAATAGATAACGTTTGCCATACGTTTTATACTAACTTAATAACTCTCATTTTAATACATGTTACACCATACAAATCAGCTATAAAATTTTCCACTTAAATTTGCAACAATCAAGCTTTGGATTTAATGTTTGAACATCTTAATTTTCCATTTGAATGCCTGATACAGTCCTGAGCTATATAACCTCATAATCAGAAGCTGCATAAGCTAATTGTAATCAACTATACGTTCGAAATGTATTAGCATAAATATCCACGTTTCAAGCATTTCATGCTGCTAGTTCATATTTTGCAAAAGTTCAAAGCCTTTTGGTTGATTGAAGGGTTTTCATTCACAAAAGTTTCCACTTCGCTGTGCGATTAAATTTAATAAAATGTGCTTTAGTTCAAGGAATTAATGAACTTGCAAATGATTTTGCTACATTATTAGTATTCGGAACAGCTGACAATGTTAATAACTGTTGAATGTCCGTAACCTTGCGAGATTCAAATACTTATGAAAACACAGATTTTAATGAAATTATTATGTACGCGGAGACTTGAAATTTTAAAATCGCTGTTGTTAAATAATTTTTGCTTTTCGTGAAATATTCTTAATTTAGCTAATATATATTGTTTATTATATTTTGTAGTGTATTGTTGAGGTTTAAATTAGCTTAATAAAAATATTTATTTTTCTTTGTTGCTTTCTTAACGTGATCCGGGTTACAAAACTTTACCCATTGTATTTATAAGTATTAGGGGATCCAACCCGCAGGGATGCAAGTGCGTCACTTTTCTCACTTTTAGTCTTTTTTTTTTTTTTTTTTTTTTTTTTTTTTAATTGTTACTTTTAGTCACTTTTTTTTAAATTGTCATTTCTAGTCTCTTTACCTTACTAATAGTGATAAAATAACCAACAATTTGCCAGCCTACAAACGCTGGCTCAATTATTTTTAGTTAGAAAATGCGTGTTTCGCATTTGTAGATATTATCCTAAAAGTTGCTTCTACATTTATACAAAGTAACCTTGAGTTCTATCACCAACCTAATTACCATAGCCAACAAAAGAGACAAACCATGATACCATTATCCCTTTTGGTTGTCACTTGGTCAAGATAGGCTGGTTTTAATTAATTGTTGTACTATCATGTGATTAAGGTCACAATCACACTAGAATGGTGGAGTACTGCAACCTGTATCTTTTGGTGATTGTACTAATTAGACTAGTAAAACTGGTATTGAATAGAGGATGTGCTCAGCCTGACGACTGGCTAGTGTTCAAAACTGGCTCAGGCTCGATTTTTATACCAGTCTTCCGGTTTATGCTCAAAGTAATAATTTTATTTATTCACAAATTGTTTTCCTTTGACCATGAAAGCTGGTATTTCATTTCTGTTTAGGGTACAGATGTCGCAGACATACCAGGATTTCTTTGTGGCACTAAAATGTAAGTTTTTAACATAGTGTGATATTCAGATGTGTGTGTTTTATATTAAACTAGCAGTTCCGCGTCCGTCACATAGCATTAAAAGAAAAATAAATACACTAATTAAGAAAAAAATTCACTCCTGATAATGAAAAACGTATATAATTAACCAAATCTTTATCACATGTTATTGGGCACGATATGATATTTTTTATTTACAGGGGCTTTGACATAACATAGTCATAAAAAAGTGAAATTTTGTATCAAATAATATAAACAATCGAGAAAATGAAACTGCAACCAATGAAAAGAGGAGGGTCAGGTGAAATCAAGAAAATCTACGAATTCGTAGAACCAAAAAACAATGGTGGGAGAAATCTATTAGAACAGTGTATTTTAGGTGGTATTTGGTGTCAAATTTGTATACGTATGGAAAGCATCCTATAAGACTAGAAAAATCTATTTTTAAAAAGCATTAAGAAAAATATATTTTTTAAAATGGCAACATCTTTTTACTTTCTTAAAGGTACAAACATATGTGGCATTAAAATTCGGTTTCCAAACCAAGCTTTACAGACGCGTCTCCGATCGGGGCAAACGAGATCTATACTTTTATTGGGGACGTCATACTTCAATATACCTCCAGCTTTCGAGCCAAATTTCAATACTGATGCTCATCTTTAGATTTTATGAACAAAAATGCAATTTTTAAAAAAGAAATAAAGTAATTTTTATTCATTGTTTCTGAAATGAACGGCTTTAAAAATTAACACTCATCAATTTTTTTTTTTTTTTTTCAGGCAATCGAGTTATTTTATTAGATTTTAGGAATAAAACTATTTTTTTCCCCGCTAATCATGGCGTCATTTTCGACATGGATTATTTTAAGGTGCACATTATTGACATTTAAAATCCATTTTCTTTTCAAACTTTTTTAACATTTTTTGCAATTTTAAAATTAAAAATTAAATCTTTGTATTAGCCGTGCGCAAGTGGTAAACCATCAAGAATTGTTAAAACATATTCTTTAAATAGTGAGATTTAATGCTATAATCCAAGACCATTTTTTTTAACATTAAATCATATCCATTTTATTTGCCAATTTATTCCGTGTTATTACTCAAATTCATGCAACTTACATTTTAAGAAATACTAGAATATTTCTGTTTTATTTCCAATATGACGATATATTCATCTTTTTTTGTTCTTAATTTTTTATTTCATTTTCCTTTTTGACGTGAAAATCTTTCCATAGAAACTTAATTGTTGAGAAGAAATCTTTATTCTGGGTTTTAATGTTAATAATGAACGACATGATTATTTCATGTTCGACATGTTTTACAGTACATATTATTGACTTTTACTATCCATTTTCTTTCCAAACTTTTTTTCAAGCTTTTTTTCATTTTAAATTTTAAATTAAACCTTTAAATTATCCATTCGCAAACGATAAACATCAATTATTGATAATAATCTTGATTAAATAATAAGAATTAATGCTATAGCTATAACCCAAGAGCTATATAAAGAGCTAACCCAAAAGTGCTATAACCGCCATTTTCTTTTAACATCAAAGCATATCCGTTTTATTTTCCATATATGCGTCATATTCACCTGTTGTCCATACTTATTCATATTTATGTATCTTGTATTATTTAAAGTTACTTGAAATTTTAAATTTTATTTCCAATATGACGAGATATTCACCTTTCTTTTAAATAGACGCTTTCATTCGTGACGTCAGACATTACGTTTTCCTTTGGAAACTGACCCCAAACACACGGTTGCCATGTTTCATTTCCTATTTAATTGATTAATTGCAATTGTTATTCGTTGAAAATGTTCCACTGCTTATTAAGTATTAAAAAACGTAGCTATGAGATAGCTATAAATTTTAACTATAATATACAGATGAAATAGAAGATACAACGCAGCATCCGGTTGTTTGGAGTCAATTTCCAAGCAAAACGTCATGATTGATGTCATACTGAAAGTATAGATTCTTAATAGTTTTTATTCCATTTTCCTTTTTCACGTGAAAATCTTTCAATTGAAAATTAATTATTGGTGGGAGATTATTATTGCGGATTTCTATTTTTTCTCAACGTAAAAGAAAGATAATTAAATTTTAAAAGAAAAAATGGCAATTGAATTCACTATGAAAATAATAAAATTTTGAAGTATGAATAAAAATATTTGAATAAAATTAATAAAAGTTAGCCTATGTGATTTTCCGGACTATAATCTATTTATATGCAAAGATAAAAAGACATTAATTCATCCGACTTGATGTTGACTTCATTCAAATTTTCAGACACACATTCGCATTTATAATATTATGAGGTTAATATTACTAGTATTATTTTTGTGTCCCAATGTGTCAAAAATGCAACTGTAAATAGCATTTCCTAATTACACCGGTGTAAAATCCATTCATATATAACAGTATACAAATTTTTCACTATTACAAAATTATAACCCTATTAAAATCAATTAAAGAATCTAAGTTGTTAGCGATCAGAATACTTAAGAAAAAAATTATTTTTCATTGAAACACGAAAGTTAAGAAAAGCTTAACAGACAAATGTTATCCTTATTTTTATTGCAAATAAATCAATAAATATCTATTTTTTTTTCATCTGATCTCGGAATTTTTTCAATAATTCGGGTTAGCAGAAATTGCTAAATAAAAATACTTTCTCTCTATTCTATAAAAAAGTAACTCCCGCTGTCACCGCCGCCGCCGGTTTTGAATTTTTTGTGACCGGAGGTCTTTCTTCGTTAATATTAAGAAAAATAATGCATACAAAAATATGAAAATTGGTAGTATTATACAGAAATGTTTGATAAACACGCTGATGTACACTGTAAAAAAAATTCCGCAACGTTCCTGGGAAAAAATGGGCAGCTGAGTTGCCCATTATTTCCAGGAAACATTTCTTGAAAATGACTGGAACTTTACTGTATATGTTAAAAACATTCTACAGAAATGCCAGTAAGTTTCCTGCGAAATACCAGGAATATTTCTGTTGACAGCAAAACATTACTGACATTTCACAGCATGCGGGATCCGCAGACGATTTTTACATTTCCTGTTGACAATTTTCGCTTTATTATCATTATTTATTGGAATGAAAAAATATTTTGAAATTGACATCAAAATTATTATTTATATTCAAGGCTGGAGTAGCACAGTTGAAGTTTATTCCAACAGAGCGAAAAATGTTCAGACCAGGGATCGAACCTGGATACTTGGCGTGCCGTGCCAATGCCTTACCTGTTAGGCTATTCGGACCGATACCTGGCTGACATAATTCACTCTTATTAGTTGGACTTGGCTGCGAACTGCAGCGCTAGTTATTATTTATAATTTACACGAAAAAATAAATTTCCAGTTAAAATTCAATAAAGTAAATATATATATGATATATTGTTTCTGAACTTTGCTTAAAATATAAAAATATATAAATGTAAATAATAATTAGAAAAACAATCTAGACATAAAATATTTTGGATTTTCGTCAGTAATTATGTTAGTTTACAAGTTAGATAAAATACATATAAATTTTCATGGAAAAAAAAAATCCTAAACGTGATTGTATATTTTTTCCGAAAAAAAAAAATTCAAATTTGCAGCAATTCAAAGTGTCAAATATATATCAAATTTAAATCAAATTGTAAAGTGTTAAAATATAAAATTAATTAAAAAAAAAAAGTCGAGAGGTAGCATCGAACTCGGGCCGTACGGGTGGCGTGCGAACCTTCTGCGTCCACACTACGAAAGACACATTAAGAGCTGCAAACTAATGGGTATTTGAAACGTATGCTAAACCTCGGCATCTAATTTCTGAAAATCTAAGGCCCATTTGAAGAAATTCTTTCACAAGAATAATTAGAGATAAGAACTCTAAAACATACTTTAAATTAATCAAAATCGGTGAGAATCATATTTGATGGTCCCCTGGTTAATGGAGATCAAATAATAGGTGTATTTTTTTTACACGGTCTGCTCCTTAAACATTCCACAGACAAGAACGAGAGATAATCTCTTAGCGATGTCACAGAGGTATTGTATTTTCATCTGAATGGTCTTGGCAATAGAGACGTAAAGGATTATGTCGTCTATTGATTTATTTGCATTCCATGTTAATTTTTTTACATTCATTTAAGGAATTCATTTTCGACACTCGCGCGCGAGCAACGGATTATAGCAAAAAAATAATAAATGGCGGCCGCAGCGTTTTGCTGTTTCCAAATTTTGTTCAGGAACGTTTCAGATAAGAAAACCAGAATTTCACAGGAAAGAGCTAAATTATTCTGAAAACCTGAGAAAAGGCAAAACGCTCCTGGATTTTACATGTAACGTTACCATTTTTTTTTACAGTGTAGACAGTTTTCAAATCGAAGAATTATTTTAAGAGATATTTAATGCTAAAGTTGGACAAAATCGTTCCATTAAAAAAGTTTTATAGGAGCAAAAACTATACATCGGAATTTAATACTTTTTAGATCATTTTATACGTTATAATTTCCCGGTGTGCAGAAATAATTTATTTTTTTAATTTGACTCATTTTTCGAGCTTTCATTTCTATTTTAAATTCAAATTTTCAGCATTTCGAGAGATATTTTTTTACTTATTTCAGAAAATTGTACTAATTTAACCTGTTGCCAAACTGTATAAACAACGGAAACAATAATGTTTGCTTCAAATTAAAAATTTATTTACGCGTGACTATTATAAACAGAAAAGAAAAACTTTCAAATTAGAATTAAATAATTACGTATAAAAAGCAGGAACTTATTGAAAATTGCTTTATCTATAATTACACGTGAATTTTAACAGAGAAAGGATATTGTAAAGTAATAAATTCATTAACATGCGTTAGAAGTCTTAAATAGGAGAAATTACATCACATTTACGTCACATTACACTTATTACATAAAATGAACAAAAAATAATATTGCAAAATAGTAGTTTAAATTTAAAAATAGCGCGAGACATTTACTTGATATTTTGAGATGAACTTATCAACTATTTTTTTTTTTTTTTTTTTTTTTTTTTTTGACAGCGCAAATAATATTTCATTTCTAATAAAAGCATTTTCACGTGAATATTAAAAAGGGAAAGAAAAGTTTGTTGAAAATTACGTCAGATTAAAAACGATATATTTAAAATGTTTTATTTAAAAGGACTTTCTTTTCGCTTTGTTAAAAAATACCGGAAGACAAAGACTCTGTTTACTTAATTCATTTTATATTAGATGATTTTGAAATGCCATTGTATCTTTTAACAGCAGCTGATTTTTCCGTAAAATTCCCCAATCAAAGAGAAATGAATAGAAACCCGTTTATAGGGCGATCGCTTTTGTTTTTTTAATTATAACTAGGGGGCTCGGCCCCCTACGAGCTACGCTCGCCAACCCCCGTCCAGACACCGCAGACTCTAAATGCACGCTAATTTGATCGGCTTTAAAAAGATTTCGAAAGATTGAATTATAATTTAAAAAACAGTGGCGATCTCCCTATAAACGAATTTCTATTCATTTCTCTTTGATTGGGGAATTTTAACGCCAAATCCGCTGCGGTACTACTTGATTATCTTGTCGACCAATTTCGCCAAATTATATAAATCGCCAAACCACTCGCCAAATTATACAAATTGATATAATTTTTATTTTAAATAACGAAAGAACAAATAAATTCGTACAACATTAATAAAAACAGAAATAAAACGTCGAAATAAAAATAACTTGATGACGTATACACGTGTAACAACATTTCAAAATAAGCTAATATAAAAGGAATTAAGTAAAGAGAGTCTATTTTTTAACAAAGTGAAAAGAAAGTTCTTTTAAATGAGACATTTTAAATTAATTCTCAAAATATCAAATAAATGTCTAGCGCAATTTCTAAATTTAAACTTTTTTGCAATATTATTTTGTGTTCATTTTATGTAATAACTATAATGTGACGTAAATATGACGTAATTTCTCCTAAGACTTCTAACGCATGTTAATGAATTTATTATTTTACAATATCCTTTCTCTTTTAAAATTCACGTGTATACCTTTTATGACGTAATTTTTAATAAGTTCCTGCTTTTTATACGTAATTATTTAATTCTAATTTGAAAGTTTTTTTTCCTATTTATAATAGTCACGTGTAAATAAATTTTTAATTTGAAGCAAACATTATTGCTTGCGCTTTTTATACGGTTGGCAACAGTTTAAATTAGTACAATTTTCTGAAATCTGTAGAAAATATCTCTAGAAATGCTGAAAATTTGAATTTAAAATAGAAATAAAACCTGAAAAAATGAGTCAAAATAAAAAAATTAATGCAATCTGCACTCCGGCAAATTCTAACGCATAAAATGATCTAAAAATGATTACACTGGCATGTATAGTTTTTGCTACTATAAAACTTTTTTAGTGGAACGATTTTGTCCAACTTTAGCATTAAATAACTCTTAAAATAATTCTTCGATTTGAAAACTGTCAGCATCAGCGTGTTTATCAAACATTTCTGTATAAAACCACCGATTTTCATATTTTTGTATGCATTATTTTTGTTAATATTAACGAAGAAAGGCCTCCGGTCACAAAAAAATCAAAACCGGCGGCGGCGGCGGTGACAGCGGTAGTTACTTTTTTTTAGAATAGAGAGATTCAATCTTCCAAAAAAATTCAGTTAAAGCCGATCAAATTAGCGTGCTTTTAGAGACTGCAGTGTCTGAACGGGGGGTTGGCGAGCGTAGCTCGTAGGGGGCCGAGCCCCCTAGTGTAAAAAAAAAAAAAAAAAAAAAAAAAAAAAAAGGTATAATTGAATATTTTATATTTTGAAATAACGAAGCTTATTTTACAATATTTATTTAAAATTTTTGTTCTTAAAGTAAAAAAGGGAGCAAAAAATAAATTATTTTAATGAAATAAAAAAGTAAGTAGTAGCTTTTAAACAGAAAAAAAAAAAAAAAAAAAAAAAAAAAAACATTTGCATAATCACGCTTTTCCGATACGAATGATAACAATAACAATGTTAGTAATAATGCTATTAATAATAATAATAATATGATTAAGAGTGTTTTCAAAACGATTTATTTGAAAATTGAAGGAATAAAATGTTTCCGAATACATATATATTTTTAATTATATACATATTTTCTTTTTCTTTTAATGTACTAAGTTCTATTAAACTTAAAAATACTTTCGGCTATTTATAAATTCTAAATTTCTAAGTACGACTGATTTATTGAATCTTTTTTTTTTTTCTTTTTTTTTTTTTTTTTTTTTTTTTTCTGGAACCAACTGGATGTTGAAATTTGATATTAAAAATAATTTTAAGAAGTAAACACTCACTTAGAGCAATTTCTCAGATATTCAAATATTAAAACGGCGAAGTGGATGAAAAATCCTTCAAAAAGGAATGAAAATCACGTTTTTAACTCGATTTCTCTGGAAATGTCAGGACTAAAATATTAAAAAATGATAAAGAAGGGTGGGTACATTTATTAGATATATATGGATATCTTTAATATGTAAATACTTGATATGATAAGCATTTAGAAAAATCTAATTTTAAAGGAGTAAAATCTTTTTAAAGTCACGTTTTCATCATGATTTTTCTGGTACTGCTAAATTTAGAAATTCGAAATTGTTATGGAGAATATTTTTAACAGGAAAATTAGCACTAAAAACAAATTTTCGAAAAAAAAAAGGAGGGAGAAAGAATTAAAAGAGCAGATGAGAGCAGAAAGCTTTAGTTTTAATACTGCGATTAATTTTAACCACTTAAAAATTCCCATCGTCAGGTATCCAATCGAGTTTTTTTTTCTTATTTAAATCGGCATGAACTTTTTTATGCATGCCAGGATTTAAGAAGACCATTTAAACATTTTTTTTCATTTGAGTATTTTATAATATCTTATTGACATATTATTTAGAGGTTTTATGAAAGAAATTGATTTAATTAAGTGAAAAGGCAATTTTTGTAGTAAAAAAAAAATCAAAACCACACTTCTAAAATTATTTTAACATTTTGAAATACCGTTTATTCCATACTTTGTAGCATAAAGTGCCTAGCTACTTGCCTATGAAGATAGTCTAGACGCAAATGGATTACTGAATTTTCCGTGTACGTTGAATTAAAAAAAAAGTGACAACACATGTTGAATTAAAAAATGTGTCAAAAAGTAGCCACACTGTAAAAAAAGGACTTGCATGATTTCTTCGAATGTAGTTTTCTGTGTAGAATGTCTACCAATAAATGCCATATTGAAAATAAAAGTTATGAATATGCATTAAAAAAGTTTCAGGCAGGTTTAAAAGATTAAGAAATATTTAAGGGGTCTCAGGACTCTTAAAGCTTTAAAATTTTCGAAATTTTATTATTTTTTTTAAATTATTAAACTCTTATCTTTTCTGAACATTTTGATATAATTGCTTCCTTGAAATTCTCATTAGAACAGGAGTTGTGGCTTTTAGAATTATACCCGCTCAATAACGGAAGCGGCGTTTCCGAAACTTTGACGTCATTTTTCACCAAATGACGTTTGTGGGCATAACGCGCACGGTGTCTCAAAAACTTCAGAATTTTTTTTTCATAGAATTTTCAAAACATATGTTTTATGTTAGTATGTATAAACTGAGCCTGAAATTTCCTTTTAGTGTTCAAAAAAATAATTTTTAGGTGATTATACTGTTGAAATTTTCTAAATTTTGCATTATCTAACTTTGTATTAAAAATATAAAAATGCTTTAAATAAAATTTTATTTAGGTTCAGGGTAATTATTACAATCTGAAGTATAAGTAGGCACAAAAATTTTCATTATAGTTACAAAATTTGTTTTTTTAATCTCGCGCGTAATCTGTTATGCGGATTTTCTGCTCGTGATATGTCCGACATTTTGGAGCCCCCTGTAAATTCTAATTCTGCATCTTGCAATTTTTTAAATATATGAAATGAATGAACATACTCTCATCTGGGCATCTTTCATCTCAATGCAAAATTGTGCCGCAAAATGAAATACATTTTAAGATATTATATGTTGAAAATGGTCCTTTTTTTTTCTCCTTTGATTATAAATGAAACTTTAGGTGAAGATGAAAGAGCAGCCGTAAAAAGTTAGAACTCTGATTTTCTGGTCAGAATGGGAAAAAAAAAATGGACATAATTTTTTCCCTATTCTGACCAGAAAATCAGAGTTCTAACTTTTTACGACTGCTCTTTTATCTTCACCTAACGCTTCATTTATAATGGCTGTTTCATAATAATAGAAACCACAAGTCCACCAAAAGAAAATGAAGTAATGGAAACGTCGGGGGCGACACTAAATTCTGAAAAAAACAGAATTCCTGTTCTCTAGTTTATATTTTCGTTGATTACGAAACATTTGTTTGTTTTTTACAATTTTGTTTCTTGATCCAATTACAGTGACATAATTGTTAAAATATAAGCATTTGGAGATTGTAGTAATATAAAATTTTACTGATGGTTAAGTAAAAGGCAACTTATTTCTTTATTATAAAGAATATGATAGTATATGAATAAAAAAACATCTGCCAGCAGTTTTTCTTATTCTTTCAGATTAATAGGGTTTTATTGCCATCTTGCAAACCTTTTTTTTTTTTTTAGGTGTCTAGACAAGCTTTTATGTTCATTCCATCACCTTTTTATTAGGAAAAACCTAAAACTGCTTATTTGGAAATATTTTAAAAAGTTTTGGCTGAAGATCCGGATATTTTCCATTCGCATTTCAAATACTTAAACTGTATTTTTTAAAAAAGAAGAATACATTTTCCAGAATTTTTTCATAACTTACAAAATAATCAATAGCAAAAGGTCAAAGGAAATAAAATAAATATGAAAGTATTAAGTCGTACATCCAGTATACGTAAAGTAATAATGATCTTGAAAAAACTATGCCCTTTAAAAAAATAATTACAGACATCACTTTCCCCTTCAGAAAAAAAGACCGGATAAAGGAGTCTTCATTACGTGGACTACGCCAGCTGCGCTCATAAAACAAAGCCTGTTAAAATTTACTTGTGTTGTTAAGGGTCTGAGAAAAATATCGAGGCCCTATAAATGCCTTTGTAGGAAACACTCCCAAATGGCTCATTTGTACAGCACTTTCATTTTAGTGAAAATGCCATGGATTACATATAGTTAGGTCTGAAAATAAAAGAGACGAAAGTATTAAATGAGGTTTCTCCTTATATATAAAAAAAGCGGTTTTAGGATTTACCTAACAGCTTCCAAATACGGTCTGAAAATAAGACGGTAATGGGATGTTATAGCTTCATTCGTTCAGGTTCATTATAGATCAACATCATTAATGAGTAGTTTTCTAATAGAGTTCACAAAGGTAGACTCATTAAAGTTCTTCTTTTAAGTTTTGATTTCAGTCATTATGTGAAATTTTGTTTTCGTATTATGTGTATATTTAAAATAAGGAAACAGTTTACGATAGTTCACTATATTTCTTTTCTTTTTTGTTGGAAATGCAAAGGCAATAATCAGCAGCGAATATGAAAAATATTATCAAGTTGAAAATTGAAGATATTTAATATTTTTTTTTCTTTGATGAAGGAACTGAAATTATGCTTCTGGATTTTTCTGGACGTGAAACATTTGACATTCAGAGAATTTCAAGTTATAGACAAAATAATAGCATCTGTTTATATTAACGGTTGTTTATAATGTTCTAAAAAAATGAATGTATTAAACCATATATCCAGTATCCGTAAAGTAAAAATGATCTTCAATAGTAATATGTCCTTAAAAAAATTATAATAATTACAGACATCACTTTTCTCTTCAGAAAAAAAGATCCGATAAAAGAGTTTTCATTACGTGCTGGACTACACCACCTGCGTTCATTAAACAAAGCCTTTCAAAATTCACTTGTGTTGTTAAGGGTCTGAGAAAAACATCTAGGCCATATAAATGCCTTTGTAGGAAACACTCCCAAATGGCTCATCTGTACAGCACTTTCATTTTAGTAAAAATGCCATGGATTACATATAGTTAGGTCTGTTAATAAAAGAGTCGAAAGTGTTAAATGAGGTTTCTCTTTATAAAAAAAAGCGGTTACTTATGATTTACCTAATATCTTCCAAATACGATCCAAAATAAGACGGTAATGGGATGTTACAGCTTCATTTGTTCAGCCTCATTATAGATCAACATCATTAATGAGTAGTTCGGTAGAGGTACAAAGGTAGATTCATTAAAATTCTTCTTTTAAGTTTTGATTTCAGTCATTACATGGAATTTTGTTTTCGTATTATGTGTTTGTATATTATAATGAAAAATTTTACGATAATTTACTGTATTTCTTTTCTTTGTTGTGGGAAACGCAAAAGCAGCAATCAGCGGTGAATACGAAAAATACTATCTAGTTGAAAATAGAAGATATAGTTTATATTTTTTACTTTGATAAAACAACTTAAATAATGCCTCTGTATTTATCTTAACATGAAACAGTTGATATTTAGGAAATTTCCATTTATATACCAAAGGGCGACGAACCGTTTCACATCTGCGTGCTAAGTTTTTTCAAAAATTGTTTTAAGTGTACAGGAAGTGCCAGCTTAGAAAACAAATTTAGTGGATCAAAAATAATGAATCAGAACTGCTTGAGAATTTTTATTATGATTTAAAAACAAATTTAGTGTACAAATAAAAACAGTTCATTGTGGGTCGGCAAGGGTTCTTCTATAGACACGACCTCAAGAGATCCGACTGAAGTTTCAGTATCAACCGAATATTCGGTTGGTTTTTCTCTGAACACTGAAACCGAATATTCACCGAAACTTCCCGATAACTAAAACGAAACTGAGCATTCGGTTGGCATTATATGTACTATGTGTAATTTCATTTGATATCTTAAGGTCAGTTTGCCGGTTTTTATATTAGGTCAGTAACTATGGTAGCACCGAAGGTAACCTTTGGCTGACTGACTGTTTCCCTTTTTACCATAAAAACGAAAGGATGAAGTGGGGTGGATGGATGTCCTTGGAAAAGCCAAATTAAATTACGTAGAGTATAATTATTGTATTGCGGAGGAGAATTTATAGCTGTCAAACATTCATTTTTTTTTTCCTAAGTCAAATTTACATGTTTTGAACCAAAAAATTTATTTAACAAAATGTGAGTTGTATATTTGGGGTACTGATTTGATTTTATTCAAATAAAGTTTTGATTTAAAATATATTTATTTAACTTGAAATCCGAATCAATATTAATAACTTGGAGAAAAATATAGATTATTATTATTTATTTTATTTAAGTATTATTTTTTCCATGTAAAGGAATCAGTTGCTTTATTAAGGCACATTCTAGAGCACAATCTTGATTCAAATGGGAGTTTTCCGCTATGTTAATGTATAATGCCTTACTAATTTGAAATTTTAAGATTAAAAAAATAATTAAAAGGAAAATTACGTGAGTTTCGTTGCCTCTTTTAGAAACTTCCCGTGCCCTAATTACACGGCTATAATCTTTTTATGACTCTTCATTTCCAGAATCGAAGGGCAATTAAGGAGGCAAAAAATCCATGAGGGAAAAAACATCTCGCTTCTTTCTTTCTTTTTATGAAATATAATAAGAAACTATTCATAAATACTTTAGAAAAAACTTTAATGCACATTTGACAGATATGATAATTAGGTCTTCAAAAGCGAAAAAAAAATTAAAAACGGTATTTTTATTTTTAAAGAGCATGCAAGAATCTTTAATCTTTAATTTAATGTAAAATCTGAAAGTGAAATAGGCTATTTTTCCATCAGCCGTTAAAGATTAAATTTTCATCAAAAAGGATATGAAGTTTAAGTTTGTGTTCAGTAATAATGGGCTCTCTCTTCAATTTTATAAAAGGTAACTTGATTAAATAGTGACAAAAAAAAATTAAAGAAAAATATGATTAAAAAAATATAAGCTTTTAGTCCATTTTGAAACAAAGTGTATGTGCAAAAAGAACCTTAAAGTTACTGTTGTGATTTTTTTAATTCAAACTACCAGAAAAAGTATATACACAACATTTTTTTTCAGGTATAATTTAATAACCAAAATTTAACCTCGACTTACATAAACTCAATTTAACGATAAATTTTCAGAGTCAGGATTCATCAATATTTTTTTCTGTGTTGAACGTTCCTCATTTTAGCGATAGTGTTCCACTACTTAAGGGGTCTCGGGACTCTTAAAGCTTCAAAATTTTCGATTTTTTTTTTTTTTTTTTTTTTTTTTTTTTTTTTAGTTATTAAACTCTTATCTTTTCTGAATATTTTGATATAATTCCTTTCCTGAAATTTCCATTAGAAAAGATGTTATGTCTTTTAGAATCATGTCCGCTCAATAGTTGAAGCGTCGTTTCAGAACTCTCAAGTTATTTTCTTCCAAATGACGTTTTTGGGCATAACGCGCAGAATATCTCAAAAACTATTATCTATTTTTCAATGAAATTTTCAAAATATATGTTTCATGTTAGTCTGTATAATAACCTAAATTTCCTTTTTATTGTTCAAAAAAAATATTTTTTTAGGTGATTATGTGGTTGAAAATTTAAAAAATTTCTATTAGCTAAATATGACTTTGTATTAAAAATATAAAAATGTTTTAAATACAAATTCAGGGTAATTAATAAAACCTGAAGTATAATTAGGCACAAAAAAATTCAGTCTAGCTTCAAAATTTATTTTGTAATCCTGCGCGTAAGCTGTTATACCAATTTTATGTTCGACAAATGTCTGAGAGTTTGGAGCCCCTATAAATACTAATTCCGCATCTTTCCATTTTTTAAATACATGAAATGAAAAGCATACTTATATCTTTCATCCCAATAAAAATTGTGTTTAAAAAATTATATGCATTTTAAGAAATTAAATGTTGAAAATGGTCTCTTTTCTTCTAATTTTAAGAGTCCTGAGACCCCTTAACGATAATTTTGATGAATTTTAAATATTTTAAACGTCTTTTTTAGTTACAAGAATTGTCCGTTTTTCTCTCTGCTGTTAAATTTATTGACCGATGTATGATGAAGAAGAGTTTGCTTCAGAATAATTTCAAAAACCAATTTTGTATGACATTTCTAGTGTCAGAATGTTTTATTTATAGACTGTGTGAACTAGGACCCATTTGTAAGCTTACAGATTATTCAAGAATTTTATTAAAAAATTAAGCGAAATTAGCCTAATTTAGATTTTGATTCTAAAACAGAACATGATAAAATATAGAATGGTATTTCGGTTGAAAGAAATGATGGTTTAAATGCAGAGAAAAAAGATACTTAGTGAGATTTGATACGGAATGACATTTTTATAATGCTTTTGATAACAAAAAATTTAAAAAACGATATCCATCCATACATTGAAAGAGAAAGAAAAACAATTACTAGAAAACAGGAATTCTGCTTTTTCTGAATTTAGTGTCGCCCCCGATGACAAAAAAATATATGTATATAAATATAGATACAGTAGAGTCCCGATTATCCGAGTTAATCGAACTTATACCTTTGGAATGGATCATTTTCTTCTGATGGACTGATGGCTTCCATTATTATGAACAGTCATTAAAAACGAAGTGTTAGGTGAAGATGAAAGAGCAGTCCTAAAAAGTTAAAACTCTGATTTTCTGGTCAGAATGGGGAAAAAATAGTCATCTTTTTTTTTTTTTTTTTTTTTTTTTTGAACAGCAAAAATGAATGCAAAATATAAAGTTTTGTAATATTTATTGTGGAATTTTTCTTTTCTAATTATGCATGAATATTTGCGCATGAATCTGGGTTTTATATTTATCACAAAACTAAATCTATAATTAATAAAAGAAGAAATAAATATCGAGAAGAAGGAAAAGAAAATTCGATAAATTCAATTATAGCCTCGAGCTTTTTTCTGATTCGACTGATATCTCCTCTGATACCCAGCAATGTATAAAAAATTTGTTACGAAATTTCTACTCCATGTTTCTCTACTTTTGTAAATCTTTTCTCGTTTACCTCCCAAAGGAAAAAAGAAAAGAAAGAATTTCAGAGATTTATTTTCTTTGAATCTCCCAAAAAATCATTTTTTTTTCTTTAAACCCCTCAAAAATTTTTAGTGAAATAAAATGTTCTTACAGTTGTATATATTAAAAAATTTAGTTTATTTTTAGCAAAATTTGAATTTAAAAAATATCTGATGCGTCAGAAATGTTTTAAAGCATTAAATATTAGCTAGATGAATGAAAGTCGGTATGTTTTAAATTGATTACAGCACAAGGTTCTCGAACTAAGACAGTTTGAGCATGTTTTTATTTCGATATCTTAACCTGTTAAGCGAGTCATTTGTTTAAAAAAAATCTATTACTGGGTGCGTAATTGAAATCACACAACCAGGGTTACAACGCTTTAAGTTAAAGTATCGGTATTTTTACTTTCTTCTATCTTCAATAGAAGAAAGTATTGTAATCGAAATATTTTTAGACTTCCGGTTTTCAATGGATTTACACGTTTTAGAGATCAGAGATTCCAAAACACATATTTATAGAAAATGTCTGTCTGTCCGTGTGTCCGTCTGTCTGTCGCGATTGTACCACGCAAAAGTGTATGAAGTTATGCATAGAATTGAACCAAATTTTTATTTTGATTTTTTGGCTATTGCAAGCAGGTCCTCCAGGAATTCGGAAAAGATTCACCGGTAGGGGGCGCTGTAATAACGATTTTTGTGCGATTTTGAATATTGTACCATCAAAAAGTGTATGAAGTTATGCATAGAATTGAACCAAATTTTTATTTTAAGTTTTTGGCTATGGCAAGCAGGTCCGCCCTTAATTTGGAAAAAAAATCGGCCGGAAGGAGGCTCTGTTATAGCGATTTTGAATATTGTACCATCAAAAAGTGTATGAAGTTATGTATAGAATTGAACCAAATTTTGTGTGTATGTTTCTGGCTATGGAAGGCAAGTTCTCTCTGAATTTGAAAAAATTTCGCCAGAAGGGGACGCTATATTTGCGATCTCTGTGTCATTTTCATTATTGTGCCATCGAAAAGTGTATGAAGTTATGCATAGAATTGAACCAATTTTTTTGTGTACGTTTCTGGCTCTGGTCAACAGGTCCTCCTTGAATTTGGAAGTATTGCCCGGTAAAGGGGCTCTGTGATAGCGATTTCTGTATACTTTTCTTAATTTTTCATAGTTCTATTGTCCATCGGTGGCTCGTGCAGCGCTTCCTGCTAAGCCGGCTATTCGCAAACAGCTGATAACAACAGAATAAGGAAAAACTATTAATTTTAACAACTAGTAAATCTGCAGATCAGGAGCCTCAACGTCATCTCTGCAAGTCATTGTTTTTTAACACTATTTGCGCAATATTCAACTTCCTACAATCGTTTTTTAAAATTTTCATAATACACAAATATTTATAAGCGTACAAGATACTTCGTAAAGTTTCAGAAATTAAAAATGTTAAACAAGTGGTTATACATTGATGTTCTGAAATTCTGATGAGCTACTTATTCTGGTAGCTTTTTAAATCTAAAATTGCATTTCTTCAGGGGGCTCTGCCCCCCTGAACACCCCCCGTGGTCTATTTAAATTTACATTCGTAATTTTTTATTGATTGTGCGGATGGTTACAGTATATCCCTTTTTTACGCTGTGATTTATAAGGATAAGCATAAGTTTATTTTACAAATTAATAAAATTTAAATTTAAAATAAAATATTCATGTTAACCGTACGCAGACAATAAATCTTGAACTGACGCCAAAAATGTAACACTAAAATCCGCTACATTCGGCACAACACAACGACGTGCTTAAAAAAAAAAAAAAAGAAACAGAATAATATTTTTAGTAATACAGTTTTTAATTCATAATACAATGAAATGCTACCTTATAATGCTTATTGCTTAAATATAAGCAGATCATTTTCATTTTACAGAAAAAATGCACGGTCATGAAGTCAAATGAAGTCAAAGAATTCGGTCCCTGTTCCACATGCTTGTTTTGTTTGTGCCGAATGAGGGCATTTAAATCTGAGCGATAACGCACATCGTATTGCAAACTGTTTTTACGGCATACTGCATCTCCATCTATCTCTTTCCTCCGTGAATAATAGTTAATTTTATTTTACCCAAGATCTTTTTATTCCAGCATCTTTGTTTTCGATAAATGACGTCTAATTCACCCCCTATGCGTACTTACTCAAAACTTTTCATCTTGTTATATTAAGAAATACTCGAGAGTTTTCTTCTTATTTCCAATATGCCGCCATATTAATTTTTCTATTCTTAATTTTATTTTTCATTTTCCTGTTACACGACAAAACATTTCAATTGAAAATTGTTTAAAAGAAAATGGTATTCCGGGTTTTGATTTTCTTGGCAACAATTAAAGAAATATTGGTAAATGTTATGGAAAAATGTTACGTTATTCTCTATGAAAATAATGAAATTTGTATTTTTAGGCAAAATATTTGAATAAAATAAATAAAATAAATGAAATATTGCCTATTTTTATTTCTGGGGTAAAATCCATCTATATGCAAAGATACAAATGCATTAATTCATCAGTTTTGACGTTGGCTTTACTCAAACATTATACACGCAACTATACTAATATTATTAGGACCAAATACGTTGCTAGGCAACAGATGAAAGAAAAGGAAAAAAATGAAATATACATTATGTCAAATTGATAAAACAAAATCCTTTATATTATTGGAAATCATGCATAAAATTAACCCCAATATTATAAACCTAATTAAAATAATCTCGCAAATATATTGACAAAATTTCAAACTAATTGGAATAATTTAATAATCTTATTTAAAAATTTCAGCATCAAAAATTTACCATTTAAATCCATTTTTCATATGAGTCATTTCTTTCAACAAATGAAAATCTGAAAATCGTCTGACTTGCCATAGAAAAGCATTATAGAGAAAAATAAAATGTTCCATATTTTCCGAACGAATGAACCAAATTTAACCAAAAACTATACAGCTAAGTCCGTGTACCTCATCAACATGTCCAGTGAATTTCAAGCCGATCGGATGCTTTTAGCGGCAGTTATCGCGGAACAGACAGACAGACTAACAGACTGACTAACAGACAGACTAACAGACAGACTAACAGAAACTAAAACTTTTCGTGTCTCCACAGTAAGCCTTCACTGACGTTTCGGCAAATATCATGACATAGATTAACTCGTTTTTAGTCCGTTTAATTGACTGAAGCAGAAATTTAAAATGAAAATCAAAGTTGGTATAGTATTGAACTAACTAGTAAATCTGCAGACCAGGAGCCCCAACGTCATCTTTGCAAGTCATTGTTTTTTTAACACTCATTGCGTAATATTCAAATTCCTACAAATCGCTTTTTAAAGTTTTCAAATTACATAAATATTTATGAGCATACAAGATACTTCGTAAAGTTTCAGAAATTAAAACTGTTAAACAAGTGGTTATACATTGATATTCTGAAATTCTGATGAGCTACTTATTCTGGTAACTTTTTAAATCAAAAATTGCATTTCTTCAGGGGGGCTCCCCCCCCCCCCTGAACCCCACGTAGTCTATTTAAATTTACATTCGTAATTTTTTATTGATTGTGCGGATGGTTATAGTATATCTTAGATTTTTTTTACGCTGTGATTAAAAAAAAAAAAAAAAAAAAAAAAGAAAGAAAGAAAGAAAGAAAGAAAACCGGATGAAGTCAAAAAAGTTGGTCCCTGTTCCATGTACTTGTTTTGTCTGGGCCGAATGAGGACATTTAAATCTGAGCGATAAAGCACATCGTATTGCAAACTGTTTTTACGGCATACTGCATCTCCATCTATCCTCCGTGAATAATAGTTAATTTTATTTTACCCAAGATCTTTTTATTCCAGCATCTTTGTTTTCGATAAATGACGTCTAATTCACCTGCTATGCGTACTTACTCAAAACTTTTCATCTTGTTATATTAAGAAATACACGAGAGTTTTTTTTTTATTTCCAATATGCCGCCATGTTAATTTTTCTATTCTTAATTTTATTTTTCATTTTCCTGTTTCACGACAAAACATTTCAATTGAAAATCGTTTAAAAGAAAATATTATTCCGGGTTTTGATTTTCTTGGCAACAATTAAAGAAATATTGGTAAATGTTATGGAAAAATGTTACGTTATTCTCTATGAAAATAATGAAATTTTGTATTTTTAAGCAAAATATTTCAATAAAATAAATAAAATAAATGAAATATTGCCTATTTTTATTTCTGGGCTAAAATCCATCTATATGCAAAGATACAAATGCATTATTGAAATGAAAAATGTTACATTATTCTCTATGAAAATAATGAACTTTTGTATTTTTAAGCAAAATACTTCAATAAAATAAATGAAATATTGCCTATTTTTATTTCTGGGCTAAAATCCATCTATATGCAAAGATACAAATGCATTAATTCATCAGTTTTGACGTTGGCTTTACTCAAACATTATACACGCAATTATGCTAATATTATTAAGACCAAATACGTTGCTAGGCAACAGAGAAAGAAAAGGAAAAAAATGAAATATGCATTATGTCAAATTGATAAAACAAAATCCTTTATATTATTGGAAAACATGCATAAAATTAACCCCAATATTATAAACCTAATTAAAAAAATCTCGCAAATATATCGACAAAATTTCAAACTAATTGGAATAATTTAATAATCTTATTTAAAAATTTCAGCATCAAAAATTTACCATTTAAATCGATTTTTCATATGAGCCATTTCTTTCAACAAATGAAAATCTGAAAATCGTCTGACTTGCCATAGCAAAGCATTATAGAGCAAAATAAAATGTTCCATATTTCCCGAACGAATGAACCAAATTTAACCAAAAACTATACAGCTAAGTCCGTGTACCTCATCAACATGCCCAGTGAATTTCAAGCCGATCGGATGCTTTTTGCGGGAGTTATCGCGGAACAGACAGACAGGCTAACAGACAGACTAACAGAAACCAAAACTTTTCGTGTCTCCACAGTAAGCCTTCACTGACGTTTCGGCAATAATATTGAAGTATTAACATGTGTAACTAGTTTTTGAAATATTAAGATCGATAAGATAGAAGAAAGTTTTGGGATTGGTACATCCAACTAGTTTCGTAGAAAAACTCGACTTATGTAATCACGCAATTGCAAAAGACGAGTTTTTTCTAAGAAAATACTAGTGTTTATTTAACCTAAAGTCAAGGAAATTCCCTGACGCGTACGTAACTTGAACAGCAATGTTTGATAAAAATTTAATGATATCATTGTATATTGCAATTTTCATCAAAATATAAGTGAAATACATACATTTACATGAGAACGTTTTGAGTTTTAACTAAAATTTCGAAGTTTCATAGCAAATAGTAATTTTTTTTTTTCACACGGCATATATATAAGTCAAACGCACTACATTTGAACTTTTGCGTGAGGTATATATACGTCAAACTCGGTTAAGACGTTAAAATGGCTAATGATCCATTAAATTGCTAAATTAATTGATAATTAAATCCATTGCTAAATTAAAGCTAAATTAGCTACAATTTTGTGTGGCTTAAGTGAAGCAAGGTACTTTTCCATGGTTATCTTTTCGCCGGGAATATGAACATTTTCAGTTTAAGACAAGATTCCATCACAGGCAAGTTCCGTTTTCAGAGGTTTCACTGTAATAAACGAGATGGGAATTTTAAAAATAGAAATGCAAAATAAAATTTCTAATGAGTCATTAAATTTCCAAATTAATTGCTAAACTAAATCCATAGCTAAATTAAAGCTTAATTAGCTAATATTTCCTGTGGCTTAAGTGTGAAGCAAGGTACATTTATATGGTTATCTTTTCGAAAGGAACCATGAATATTTTCCGTTTAAGACTGGATTCATAGACAAGTTCCATTTTTAGAGGTTTTACTGTAATAAACAAGCTGGGAATTTTAAAAATCGAAATATAAAATAAAATTTGTAATGATTCATAAAATTGCCAAATTGATTGCTAAATTAAATCCATTGCTACCCAATATATTGCTAAATTAGCTACAATTCTGTGGTGCTTAAGTGAAGCAAGGTACGTTTGTATGGTAACCTTTTCTCAGAGACCACGAACATTTTCCAAATAAGACAAGATTCCCTCATAGATAAGTTAGTTTATTTTAGCGCAAGTTGAATTCGTATTTATATTTATAAGTGCATTCATATACATTATATCAACATGTTCTTAAAAAAAAAAAAAATTACATTTTACTAAATTATCCCAGACACTTAAGAGAGTTGCCGGAAATACTGTATATACATTCCGAATATGAAGGCAGTTTTTAGGTGCGTTCGTAATTATATAAATACGTAGCACCTATAGTCGTCGTTCAGTCCGTCCGTCTGTCCGTCCGTCTGTCCGTCCGTCTGTCTGTCCGTCCGTCTGTCTGTCCGTCCGTCTGTCTGTCCGGATGTAACAGAGCAAAAACTATCCAACCGAATGGTCTGAAATTTCAAATATATGATTGTTGCAAAATTTTGTCGAGCCATTTCAAATTTTATGAAAATCGGATGTATAGTTTAATTACAGGGACAGTCAAAAGTTTTTCTTTATATTACGGCCAATGGGAAAAATTATTGCAAGTGCATTTTAATGATATTAGAGCCTTCCGAATGATCTGAAATTTTAAAGATATAACTGTTGCAAAATTTTGTCGAGCCATTTCAAATTTTAGGAAAATCGGATGTATAGTTTAATTACAGGGACAGTCAAAAGTTTTTCTTTACATTACGGCCAATGGGAAAAATTATTGCAAGTGCATTTTACTGATATTAGAGCCTTCCGAATGATCTGAAATTTTAAAGATATAACTGTTGCAAAATTTTGTCGAGCCATTTCAAATTTTAGGAAAATCGGATGTATAGTTTAATTACAGGGACAGTCAAAAGTTTTTCTTTACATTACGGCCAATGGGAAAAATTATTGCAAGTGCATTTTAATGATATTACAGCCTTCCGAATGGTCTGAAATTTTAAAGATATAATTGTTGCAAAGTTTTGTTGAGCTATTTCAAATTTTAGGAAAATCGGATGTATAGTTTAATTACAGGGACAGTCAAAAGTGTTCCGTTACATTACGGGGAATGGGAAAAAATTATTGGAAGTGCATTTTAATGATGTATCAGACTATGCGCTTTATGAAGTGCAAAAAAGTATACATTCAGTACAATATGGGGTGCAAAAAATAATTATAAAACTAGTTATAGTACGAACGCACCTCATTTGCCACATTTGACGAGCAATTTCCAACTTGTTGAAATAGGGATCGTCTACAAATTACAAATTGCACCAAATTTCACTTTTTAAATGACAATACCCACTTTTGACACTTTATTTCAGTTTCTTGTATCAAAGAAATTGCCCGGAAAAAGTTACAATTTATAAAAATTTTCTTAAGTCATCATAGAATTTTGAAATGAAAATGTGTAAAGGTTTTTGCATTATTTTAGAAAAATAAAATGAAGATCTTAAAATGATAGGTACCTGGAACACCTTATTAGCAACCAGGAAAATTATACAGGATTTCAATGGATAAAATAAACTTACTTTATAATTTTTTTTTCGAGTAATTTCTAAGCTTTTCTTTTCTATGGATGCTTTGACAACAGGAAACAGTTTCTTTAGTCCGTCGAAAAGTAAAGTTTACCTAAATTCCAAAAATTGATGGTTGGAATGTTCTATAAACTTACAGAACCATGTTTCTAGTGATTTTGGTTTGTTTTATGCAAAAATGAATGTAGGTGATAATTCATACCTGTTTTTAATATAAATTTAATAATAACTTTTATAGCTAAAAACAGGTTTTAGAATCGAAAATATTCTTGGAATATTTGTCTAATCATTTTATCTCATTAAAAATACGCTATCAGTCGGATTATTGTTTGAAAAATATAAATTTCACGTGGGTTTAACACTTGCATGCTAAAGTTTTGACTTATTCTAAGTTTCGACTCTACGTAGATTTAAGAAAATGTATATGAAGTATACCTTTTCCCATACTGCCTTATTTCAATGCATTCATATTCGGTTTGGTTCAAAATTGGTGTTACCATTTCAACATTTAAAGTTGGTATAAATTTAATATGTAGATGATACCATTTTCAAAAATTGCATTTATAATCGGAAAATATACACAGTTGCCGGTCGAATGGTAATGCCTTGCATCTGTCTGCGACTCTTTAATGAAGTAAAAACATGGGGCGGTGCTTTTTATTTATTTATTTTCGGGTACTGCATATATCTAGAATATATATATGTAAAAATAGCAAATAAAGCCTTTGTGCAACAATATTAAAAAGCAGAAAAACCAACGTTTAAAATGCACAAATAATATATGAAAAGCAGCAAACAGCTGTTTCGAATCTACTAGCGAGATTCTTCGAAGAATCTCGCTAGTAGATTCGAAACAGCTGTTTGCTGCTTTTCATATATTATTTGTGCATTTTAAACGTTGGTTTTTCTGCTTTTTAATATATATATGTAAATCGAGTAATAAAGAGATTTAATAGCCGATTCTTAGAGTTTTTAAAAACGCAGATTTCTACAACTTTTTGGAACCTTGGTAAAAATTTTATTTATTTATTTATTTATTTAACGGCTTATACCTCGAGGAACACTTTTACAAGTAACAAAGGCAACTAATTAAATTATTGAAGACTGATTTTTTTAAAAAAAATATTGAACTTACAAATCATGTAATCTGAAATTTACCATTTTATACAGGTAATTATTGAAAAAAATATTGAAATGCCTTGGGGTAGCATAAAATTTACAAACATACAAACAAAGATAAAGAAATTAGTCTGATTTTTTAAATTTATTTATTTTGAAAAAAAAAAAAAATAGCCAAATATTAATTTTGTTTAGATTCATCAGGCTTAATCTTCGAAAAACTTTGAATAATCATTTGCCGAAATCAAAAAACACAAAAAATAAACTGAAAGACTTCCTCTAAATTAAAATTTGAGAGTCGATATTAATCATATCAAAAATTTTCATTCGCGTGAGATTAAATCTTTCATTAAATGAAGATTACTTAGAAATGAAGAAAAACAGTCTCATCCATCTCAGAAAAAATATTTGTGAAAAAAGAAACTCGTAAAAAGCTAAGCGAAATAGGCTCTTATATTGATAGTTATAACTTAAAGCTCTGAGATCTTTTACAGTTAATATTTAAAAAAAAAAAAACATAATAAATGTATAAAAATTAAACATCAATCACAAAGTAAATCCCTAATTAGAGATAATTTTAATTGCAATGCTTCAAAAGTATTTGATTCGATTCTTCATCAATTTAAATTGAGCTTTGCAAGAAAGATAAATTAAAATTAAATTTGGTACAAATAAAAAGTCTCAGTTTTCTTATTTATGTTCTCGATAAAGAAAATATCTTTTATATATTTTTTTAAAATTTTAATTAAAGAAATGCAAAAATAATGCTCAGAGTAAATCTCTTATTTCTTAAAATGGAATTTGTAATTAATGAAAAAGCAAATTAATTTCCATTATTTTACACTCTCCGAATAACACTATTGTCCTTGTTTCAATAAATAATATTGAATGATACTATAGTAATGATAATGATAAGAATTCTATAGATGACTTTAGCGTTGATATTCTGTGATTGATAATCCTAAAATCCTATGGAACGAAATTAAACAACAACAAAAGAAAATCGCTGATTAAATACAATGTTCATAAAACGAGGCTTAGAGGCGTTCTAGACTTAGAATAGATCATCTGAATTAATTTCGAATCAGAGTCACAAAAAGTTAATTAATAAAAAAAAAAAAAGAAAAATTGCAAGAAAACAACATTTTTCACTACCTTTGATAAGTTTTTTGTTCTCTATTAAAAGAGAAATACATTACATAAATTACATTTCTTTTGAGTTGGATTCTGATATGCAAAAAAGATAAGATGAAGATTGTTTTCACTTTTAGTCAGAATATAATAATATATATAAAGAAAAAAACATTTCCGCAAGAAGAATAACAGCAATTTTAATTGTTTATAAAGCTATTAAAATAATTTTGAATATTGTGCTGCAGTCACTTATAGTAATCAAATAGAAATTTTATTTATTTAACAAAGGTAATTAATTACCTGTTATATATTTTTCTTCATACATTTGCATAAACAACTTTTTAAAAATATCTCTGTAACTCTGTATCATTACCTATGACACTTTTGATTGGCGACGGTGAAACACAGGTATATTTATTCATTTTAAGAAGTTATTTATGCTTTAGCATTTCTTCACATATAAATATTTTTTCCTGAAAAACACCTGAGTTGTCATAATTAAAAGTTAAGTGTTTAGAGCTCGACTGCAAAACGTTCCATGAGACCTAACACCAAAAAAATGTTAGTTAATTCTATTTAAAATTTGAGGAAAACATTAACAATAAAGCAACGGTGTTCAGGTCGGTACCAGGGAGAAAAGTGGCGTTTCAGCTTGAATTGCCCTGCAAAATTGTTGCAGAAACAGGCTGCAAAAACGGAATTATAAATGTAAAAGAAAAACTAAATAAAATAAAAATGTAAATGTAAATGTTAGGAATGTCTTTCAATGAAAAAACTCCTTAAAATGTTAGAGAATCGTGTGAAATGTTTACTTTTAAGTTCCTATGTCTATTTTTCTTCCTAAATTTAGACTGAAATGTCACTTTTGCCCCTGGAAGCGAAAATCGGAACTTATTCCTTCCTTGTTAAATCTATTTGCCATGTTTTAAATAGTATTTACATCAAATTTTGTTACGTATAATCCAGTGGAGTTTACATAATAGAGCTCTAAACATTTAATCTTTAATTATGACCATCCTGTCTATATCATACTCATTATTTAATTTTAAACTACTTACAAGGGAACCACTTTTGGTGTTGCTCGCACCTAGCATCGAGACCTGGTGCGTTTTGTAGCCCTATACATAAAAGTTAGAGAAACGAAAAAGTTTCTCTGTTAAAATAATATTTTATATACTTTTTTATACGTTTAATTTTTTATCATTACATATTTATTTCTTTATTTCACGCCAAAAGTGAGTTAAGTCGCCAAATATGGCGCTACAATTTTTCCACCTGCTTTATCCAAAGAGAAAATGTACAGAACATATTACTAGAATTATATCAGATTGCGATTTTTTTTAACTTTATTTTTTATTATTTTTTTTAAATTGATAGCATAAGAAACAAATATTAGGTTTTTATTTTTTTTTCTATGCAGACGATAAATATATAAGTAATAAATATAACTCTATAAAAGCTTCGAAGATCATTGAAAACTATTTTTTAGTGAAATACAAAATAAGCAAACTATTTTCTTTTGAAATCGAATGAAATAAAGTTCGACTATTTAAAATAAAATGTTGCTGTATTAAATGGTCCTTCGGTAAAAGTAATCATAAAATAAATTAATATTTTTACACAATTCAAAAAAATTACTGTGGCGAAATAAGTCGGATTGAAGGACAGAATCACCCACCAAATTTGGCATACGCTCAATGCCCCGGAGGAAAAATCCCCTCTACCATCCACGACCACACAGCCCAGGAAACGGTTTCGGAAAAACAGCGGCAATTAATAAACGAATTTATCAACAGAATCAGCGAACTTCGCTGAAGATAACCATAAAATAAGTGCATTGGCTAACTTGGCACTGAAAACATGAAATGAAAATTTACAAAACAAATTTTACAGATGGCACAGACATACCTGCGCTGTGACGATAACTAAGAACAACTTGAAAGGTTTCTCTAAACAAAGCCTCTTAACTCAAGGAAAAAAAAAAAAAGAAAAAGAGTTTAATTAGTCTATGACAAAACTCTATAAAGCTATGCTTAATGCTCAAATTTTTAAATAGGTATAGTCCCTGAACGGATAATAAGTCTATACAGAACATCATAATTCACGATTAGTTCATGTACTTTTCTACATGATACATGAAAAGTAAATGTCCAACAGTCCTCAGTTAGCCACAACTTGTAGACCGTATATAAGAAAACTGATAAGTCTTTACAATGTCGGCAATGATAGTGTTCAAAATGTCTCTGTAAACAAAGGATTCCAATGTGACGTAGAAGCTTGAAGAAAGATTGTTTGATTAGAAAACACTTAATTCATTATTCTACTTGTAAATTCAAAAATATCACAATCACACATGGTTGAGTGCAATGCTACAAAATCAATAATGCTGAATAAATACCCTAATAAAATTGTCAATTGGAAAGTTTTAAAAATAGTTTTTAGAACACCTGTTCGTGTTAAAAAGAAGACTGATGAACGAATTACTATAAAGCACTGAATAATTACTTGAATTTCCGCCATACAAGAACCACGCCTAAAAGACGTGTCTTACAAATGAATAGTGCTTATTAGGCTGTTCATAATTCTTATTAAGTTTTATATAATTAGTATTTGCCAGAATAACATATCGGATGTTACATTCTATAACAGTCCTCAGTTGACCACAACTTGTTAGTCCGTTTATAAGACACTGAAAAGTCTTCACAATGTCAGCAATGAATGTGTTCAAAAAGTCCCTTTAAACAAAAGATTCCAATGTGACGTAGAAGCTCGAAGAAAAATTATAGTGTAAGAAACTCGTGATTGATTATTTAACTTGTAAATTCAAAAAAAAAAAAAAATATATATATACTTATATATATATGCACACATATATATATATATACCACAATCACATATGGTAAGGACAATGCCACAAAATCAAAAAATGCTGAATAATTATCTTAATAAAATTGTCAATTGCAAAGTTTTTAAAAAAGTTTTTAAGTTAGTTTTTATTAAAACACCAGTTCTTCGTTAAAAATGAAGACTGATATGAATTATAACTGTATAACATTGAATAATTAATTAAGTTTCCGTCAAACAAGAACCACACCTAAAAGACGTATCTTATAAATCAATAGTACTTGTTAAGCTGATTATAAATCTTTCGGAGTTTATCATAATTATAGTTTGCCAGAACAACATTTCTGATGTTCCATTCTATTGAGCGGTTTCGAATAAATGAGAATCTGTATTGTATTAATGGACATTTGTCAAACAAGAAATGCCTCACGTCGCCTCTCTTCCCACAGTTACACCTGTCATTTTCCCTCCTGCTAATCTTATGTAAAAAACTTGGGAAAGAACCATGGGCTGTTATATAATATACACTGATTTGTGAATCACACAGGTAATCCAAGCTGACTCTCCGTATAATTGCAAAGGCATCACGCCCCTTAGTACACTTGTTCCAATAACTTTGCCATTCTTTAATCAAGGTCTTCTTAATATGCAAATTCAAATAACTTTGCGGTATTGAAATTTCTATTTCCTTGTCGTATACGTCATCCTGGATTACTGATTTTGCTAAATAATCAGCTCTTTCATTTTCAGTAATTCCCACATGGGCCTTCACCCAACCAATATGTAACATCTTATTATTCATGTCTTAAATTTGTAAATATTTTATATAATATATCATCTGTTGGAAAGAGTCTCTGCATGGCATTATATGAGGATAGGCTACCTGTATAAAGGTAGAAATTATTAAACTCTGTAGAACGGCACCAGTCTATTGCCTCCGAAATTGCAACCAGTTCAGCTTGATAGATTGTATTGAAACTTCTCAGCTTAATTCTCTGTTCATAAATTGTATTATCCTTTAGGGTTACTGTAAAAGCCGATGACACTCCTTGTAACATTTTTGATCCGTCGGTGAAGATAATTGGGTGATTTACCCTTGGAACAACTCGAATAACAGGATTTATAAAATTTATGTGATGCTTTTCATAGTAATTGGGATGCTCGTAGCTATGCATTTTCCTCACCAACGTCGAAGCATCTATTTTTAGATTATCTATTTCGATTGAATCTACGCCCTTTAAGATTCTATATTTTAATGCCGAACCTGAGAATTCCAGATGAATAGGAGGTGATCCCGCCAAAACACAAAGTGCATCTGTAGATACTGATCTGTATGAATGAACTATTGATAATAAACATATACGTTGGCAGGATGAGAGACGCTGAAGTCCATGATATCGCAAATCTGTAAACCATACCTCATGGCCATATGAAATCTGTTTCTTTAATACAGTCAAATACCATACCTTCAAATATTGCAAAGTGATTCCAATGCCACGTACTCTTGTCTTTCTCACGTTACACGTAAAATAAGTAACCTTAGATCTTATCATGTCCAAGTGCTCGAGCCAATCAAATAAACTGTCCAACTTGAATCCTAGGTACATTATATTGTCCTTGACTGGAATACTTCTTCCATATAGCCGAAAGAGTGGACGTCTCTTCTTTAACGTCCTTGTTCCGAACATAATAGCAACTGTCTTCTCTAAATTAATATTTAAATTATGGTTACCACAAATCGTAGCAAATGCCAATACTTTCTCATTAATCTTATGTTCCAGAGCAGACCGAGTATTTGCACCTTCGACTACAATTGAGTCATCCGCATATGAAATTAAGTCCATATTCAAAACTATTGATCTTTTTAAAATAATGTCTGCCACTAGAAGCCAGATCAATGGCCCCAAACAGGAACCTAGTGGACATCCAAAGAAAATTCTAAACCATATAATGCCAGTTAAAAATTTGAATCCTATAAGTCTAAATGAAATGAAATTCTTTAGAATATCTTTCAAATATAAATAAATGGGTAAGTCATCAATAATATGAGAAACTATTGACCAATCCAAAATGTCAAATGCACCAGAGATGTCAAATGACACTGCAGCACAATACTTAAAAATCTGTAACTTTTCCTTCACCATTTAAGTGATTCTAACGCTGTGTTCGTACTTCGTCCTTCTCGGAAACCATGTTGATTATCATCAAAATAATAAGAAGATTCTAATATTGTAATAACTCTTATTTTTATCAAACGCTCATACACCTAACCCAAAATTGGAAGTAAAGAAATCGGTCTGTACGAACGGGGCTGATTAGTAGGTCTATTTCTCTTTCTGAAAAAAATAATTAAGCCTTTTTTCCATGCCTGGGGGAAGTGACCAAAACGCAAACATGTATTATATAAATTAAGCATTAAAATACTAAAGGTTTTGCAAAGATTTTTAACAATTATTGCATCTATGTTATCATAACCAGGTGCTTTATTATTACTCTGTTGATATAGTACAGTTTTAAGTTCCCTTTTTGTGAACGGATGAAATTCTGGTGAAGAACCGAAATATGTGCATGTACTTCTAGGGGGAGTCGGACATTGCAATTGCAATTTCTAGCTATTTCAAATTCAGCTATGGCATTTGGCTAGGGTTACCGAAAGCTATACTTTTGAAAATAAACGCCAACTGTTTCCCTGCCAAAAATATGTATATAAAGTTACAATTTTTCAATATCGAATTCGTGGATTTTTGAAGGAAATTTCGAACTTTTTTCAATATTTTATACTTATTATTAACTAATTTTTATTTTTGAATGCTTTTCTTTAAAAAAATTCAATGTTAATAGTCCGATAAGTGGTCTCGAAAATTGCATTTTCAGAAAGTTATGCTACTGTATAAAAATATCATTTTAACAGAAAAATTTTATCGATTCTCAAACTTCATAATATAGGGCTTTAAAATGCACCAAGTCTCAATGCTAGGTGCGAGCAACACCAAAAGTGGTTCCCTTGTTAGTAAAAAAAATAGCCTTAAAATTTTTTTGATCTTGTTGGAATTCATTGATGCGCAGGTAACAGCGAAAAATATACCGCAAAACACTTAAGGCTGTTCTCAAATCCAAAGTGTCAACTTTCTGACATAAGTTTTAATTCATTTTTGTTCGGAAACGTATGAAAATAGAAGGTGTTGTTATTCAGAAATTATGTCATCGAACTGTTTTTTTTTCGTTTTCTTGTAAACGCAATAGGTCTTTCAGAAAATACTGTCAAAGTTGGCATTTTGAACCGAACTTCCAAACGAAAGAAGAAAATCCAGTCAGTAAGGGGAGAAAAATGCCGTGTCACGTGATCAAAATCGCTTATAACTCAATAGGTAATTGATTGGTCAAAAAAATGGAAAACACAGTTCGATTCCAAATCGCTTCCATGGTCAGGCTTTCCAATTTTATATATTTCCGTTAAAAAATGAATTTGTAAATGTGTCAACACGTTTTGCGCTTGTTGAGCAGAGCAGTTGAGAACAGTCTTAAGTAAAAGACTGAATAGTAATAAAAAAACCAAAGGACAAATCTTTGTAAAAAAAGGTAAATGTTTTTTAATCTACCAAAATATAATGTAACCACGAACGATAATATATAATAACCTCTCCAAGTTACCCATGGCTCCGAAAAGCGTTCTTTATTTTTAGAAACCTCAAAAGACAAAGTTTTCGAGATTTTAAAAATCACTTACAAAGGAACATTTATAAAAACAAAGTTTCTTTTGCTGCCACTGATTTTTGAAAACGTTTCGGAGTAGTTTTTATAAAGTATATTAATCAATTTTCTCTAACCGGAATATTAGTTTTTGAGGATGATATCAATTGTCAATTAAACATTTTCAGCTGCGTAATTGAATTTATACCTGCAATAGTAACAAAATAATATTAATCTTAGTTAATATTAATGCTATTAATTTGTCAGATTTATCTTTAAAACATGTTCACTTAAGATTGTGTTCAAGTGAGCATGAAACATTCTCAGATACATAAAATTCCCTATTCAAGATAAATTCTCTGACACCGATATTATGAATTGAATTTACACTGAAAAGAATATAAACCAATATTAGAGGATCTTTCTATAAAAAACTACTCTGGAACATTTCCGAAAATATCTGGCATCAAAGAAATTTTGCTTATATAACAGATTTTTAAAATATAAAAAAATATTGATTTCTGAAGCTTCTAAAGATAAAGAACATGTTTTGGAATTGTGGGTAACTCGGAAGATTTAATAATGTATTTTTATTCGCTGTTATATTATATTTTCCTAGATTAAGAAACATTTGTATATTTTACAAGGCCATAAAATGTCAGCGGTGCGATATATACCTGGAATTTCACTGAGGTTTGCTCCACATTACCCTACTTCTTTAATGCTGAAAGAAAATTGTTTAACGATTTTTGTTTTAGCAAAGTCCATGTGCTTTAAAAAGATTTTACCTTATTTATCTATTCAACATTTATTTTAGATATGTTAATTTACTCTCGTGAAAATATCAGTAAAAAGTTTATGCCTGTGCAAGTAGTTGCAAAGGTATTACAAGTACAGTTAAACGTTACGGATAAATTGCAGCACACTTTCAGTTTTGTTACAAGATGTCCTTCGGGCAGCGTCCGCTTACAAAGTAGCATGATCCTAGTCATAACAACAACAACAATTTCTTTAAAGCAATATATAAAGGTGGTTAGCAGAGGAGCAGAAATATTTAATTAAACGACCCCCCCCCCCCCCCCCCACAAAAAAAAGAACAGAAAACAAAAGGAAAAATTAAAACACTAAAAGAACTGACAGGGGGGATGCTCTCCACAAAATGTTTGCTAAATTCAAACATCAGTTCAAAACAAAAGGGATGTGCTGATCGTTTGCCGGGATTTACCAAAAAGGTCATGCAACAAAAATGTCCCTAAAACACTATACTGAACACACGCGAATACTTCAATGTCACTATCTAGAGAACACCATGGATTCCAATATTCTTTCATTCAAAATACTGAAACTTGTAACTCCTTACCACGCCGGCGTACTCATAGTCACAGCCATTAATTCTATTGAAAAAAACAACTCACGGGAAAACTTAGCACGAGGAATCTCTGCCTTTAAAAAACAGGAAGCGATGAAACATCAAGCTGCTGTGTCGGTGATAATGAAGTTAAAAAAGGGACAACTTAAAATTATATTTAAAATGAAGAACGTTATGATGACATAATTTTTTGAGAAAATTTTGGAAAAATCGTACACTTTTTCGTTGGAGGGAAACAGAAATTAACTCTGTTTTAATTTTCTTAAAAATTCGCGTTACAACCAGGCCGCAGATATCAGCACATTAAGTACATAGCAATATTAATTTCAATTTTAATTATTTCCAAAATTTCATTTAATTTATGGATCACTCGAAAGTTACACAAAAGTTACAATTGTCAGACTTGACAGAACATTTAATCGTTAAATGTTAATATCCTATATCTACTCACATTATATTTATCATTTTTCAGAGATATTCATATTATCTAAATAGTATTTAAAAAATAATTAATTAAAATAATTAATATTAACTGGCATCTCTGGGAAAATGGGAAAAAAATAAGAAAAATGTATCCAGTAATAAGTTGTATGCATATAATTATATTTCTTAATTTAGATAGTGAACATTTTTAATGTATTCGTCAGGCAATTCTGATTCTACTTGCTAATATTATGCAAAATAATAATAATAATAATAATAATAATAATAATAATAATAATAATAATAATAATAATAATATTAATAATAATAATAATATTAATAATAATAATAATAATAATAATTCTTTTCAAAGTGGACTTATTTCATTTACAAAATCAACATATTTAAAATGCCGTTGTCCCAATAAATTACTAGTAACAAATTTATACTGATATTAAAAAATAATTATTGTGAAGTTATTAAAAACATAAATTTTATGTTAATTTGTAATAAAATTTAGCATTAATTTTTTTTTTTTTTTCACAAAATGAACTTGCCCCTCTTTCAAAATTTACGACAATGTCACAAAATTCTTTGGAAGCTGAAATTTTCATTGATTCATTTTTTTTTTTTTTTTAGAGATACCAGTTGTGTATTTAAGTAATTAAATAAAATAATAAAATAATAATTAATAAAGAATGCAACATGACTAAAATGTAATAAGCGATCAAATTACACAGTTTTTTGTTTTCTTTTGTTTTTTTAAAAAAAGAGAAGAGAATAAAAAAAGAAAAAAAGAAAGACTCCATTGCAGTAACAATAATCTTTTTAAAACATAAATATAAAATTATATAAAATGTTGTCAGTACATTATAATAGCACATAAGGTAAACTGTTTTACAAATTATAAATATAGGTAAGTATAATTTTAATTGTAGATGCGACTGTAAATAGGACATAGTAAATTGTCTTGACTTGCGCATCGAATTTTACCGAAGCTCATTATCACAAGAAATAGCACTATAAATGGTATTTATTGCATGTTTTCCTTACCTTACTTACTCATGTGGAACCTTATTATATGCAAAGCGAGTATCACTGCAATTAGAAATGGAACAAAAGCTTAACAATGAAAACAGATACTCCTGTCTGTCACGCGTCTGTTAACGATTAATAACGTTGATTTTTTGTACGATGAAATAAATAGTGCTCTATTGCAAAATTAGAAGTAAAAGAATTAGGGTATACACAATGCAGCGTATTAGAGAATTTGAAATACACGAGTTGTTATGTAATCTCAACGAAATAAGTAGATGATATAAAATTCCTTTTTTACAATCTCTGCTTTTATTAAGAAGTACATTTGACACAGCTTTAGTTACCGGTGGGACATTTTACTAAAATCATAACGTAAACATTCACATTTAACATTCCTTTATTTTCTAGCACCAAGAACACCTTAACTCGAGTTACGATTACACAAATACTATGCAAGAAAGAAACAGTTAATGACCCCATGGGGACAAATCAATAACCGTAACAACGAACGCGTTTTCACGACCAGAAACAGTTACGGAAATTTACTACTTCCATAGCTATTAATGCAGCGTGTAAATTTTAACAGTCTTTATTTAATGTCTCAAGTGCTCGGTTAATGGCGCTGCTGTTGTCAGTGCCGTGCTGTGCCGTCTTCAACTTCTTCTTTTCGCATTAACTATAAAAGTGCATTCACATATTTCTCAGGGTGAAGTTATCTAAAGATTTCTCAAAATAGAAAGTAAATGTCTTAACCGTTTATCAAGAGATAAAATCTTGACACAGTGTGTTTGACACAGTTTGGGTTTCAAAATGCATCAAGAGAAAATTTCATTCATTCATGTACTGAAACCTTTCAAAGTGTTAGCGATGAAAATAAAAAAAAAATGAAGATAAATTATATCATTTCATGCAGGTGTTATTTCTCTTCACATAATATTTTTGTGTATTTTAGTCTTTTTAAAAATTATATTTGTCGATGGTTATGAATTTAAAGTATTAGATATTTTAAAAATCGACCAAAACAATCGAAAGTTTTTTACTCTCTCATATTAAAATTCAATTATCCTTAATTGCTGTTATCGCTCTCACAAACAACTTTTTTCTTTCTTTTTTTTTCCTATTTTCACAGTTTAACTTGTAAATTTCAATTAAAATTTGTATAAAGCACAAATAAAATGTACTAAAATTGCTTTTAGGTGCATATATATAATATAAAATTATTTAAAATACGTTAAAGTACCTTAAAAATACATTAAAAATCAAATGAAAATTCCAAAACGTTTTCGTCAAAATTCACATGTCCGTCTTCAGTGGTTATTTAAATATTGTTATTTCTCATTGCGCTTATTTGTCAACGAGAGACCATTGTAATTTAAGGGGACTTTATTTAAGCTAAAATAGTCCCAAAAATCGAAATTTCTTTTTCTGAGTATTATTGTTCTCAAATTTGTACAGAGTCATTTGAGGAAAACCGCATGCAGATGCGATGATTTTTCGCAAAATTATAAATGTTTTAATTTCGTACACAAACAATTTTTTGGCCGTATAATGTACTTTAAATTTGTTTTCCTGAAAACTTATTTTCCAACGTTTTTAGAATTTTTAAATTCTCCATGCGTCTTAATTTTTGATCAAAATTCATAAAATAGATAAGGAAGAATCCTGATATTACTTACAAAGGCACTGTGTATGCATTTTTAAATTCGACTTCATTCAGATAATTAAATTTGAATTTTAACTTATTAAAAGGCAAAATTTTTATGAAAATCGATATGGAATTCAGAAAGAAATCTCTCAAAAATTTAACCCTTAAATGCCGGGTGTTGCTTTTCGGCAACATACCCAATTGAGGCTCAAAAATACTATTAGAATAATATTGAAGCTATAATGTCTAATGTTGCCAATAAAATACATTCTGAAAATATTAGTAAATCGATTTTCAACATGTAGATGGCAACACTTGCGCTGTTTAAGAATAAAAATAGATTTATTTTTTAAATTGTTGCTACTTGTTCTTTTTGTTTTGTTTGGAAGCTTGCGAAATACCCTATTTTGGTCTGCAGTCCGCGAGTAAAATTTATTTCTTATTATAGTTCCTAAAATTCTTGTGCGTTTAATGTTATAGAATTTTATCCAGCAAAATTATTTTTTCAATTAAACACCAGTATTGCCGATTAGTAACAAACTGTTTTTTAGTTGTAAACCATACTTAAAACAAAATATGATTTTTTTAAATACACTGCTCAAAACAATTAAAGGATATTTGAAGTTTTATATAAAATAAAGATATAAACGAAAATTTTTTTGCCGAAAATAGAAGAAGAGAATCACAAATGCAAATTTTTCTGGTTTTCAAACTGTGGAGTATGCAAATTTTGAGTTCGACGTCAAAAACGTCGCTTCAGCGGCAGCGAATGAAATTTGACTTTCAACTGGGTAAAAGAGAATGAAGACAAGGATGATCGGCATTCAGTGATTGCTTTGTTTCGATGAGTACGATGTCTCAGCGAAGTCATTTGACAGATTCAGAAGCTTTGAGAATTGTTGGTAGGTTAGAAGGGGGCCAAACTCAAGCCGAAGTAGCGCAAGCCATTGGAGTGTCACAAAGTGTCATTTCCAGGATCTGGAACGGTTTTTAGAGAGTGGATGTGCAGGCCGAAGACCAGGGCAAGGTCGTAGACGGGCAACAACGCCCAATGAAGATCGGTATTTAGCGTTAACAGATCGGAGACACCGAACCATGAACGCTACTCTTCTCCAACAACACTTTCGCTCGGCTACAGGCACCACGATTTCAACTCAGACTGTCCGAAACCGACTCTATGCTGTAGGTCTATGTGCTCGCCGACCAATGGTATGTGTTAGATTAACATCAAGGCATCGTCGCGACCGCTGGGAGTGGGCAACCGAGCATGTCAACTGGAGGAGAAATGAATGGAGCAATATTCTGTTTTCTGACGAGTCCCGTTTTTCTGTGCATCCGGATAATAGGCGTATTTTCATCTGGAGGGACCGTGGCAGTAGGAATAATCCTGCGTTCGTGCACGAAAGTGTCAGATTTGGCGGTGGAGGAGTGTTGGTGTATGGTGGCATCTCCATTGACGGGCGCACTGACCTCTACATCATTCGAGATGGAGCTCTGACTGGTCGCCGATATAGGGATGAGATCCTCAGACCTATTGTAGTCCCTTACGCTGCAGCAATCGGAGATAACTTCATTTTAATGGACGATAACTGCAGGCCACATCGTGCAAACCTGGTGGAGGATTTCCTTTTCGAGGAAGGAATCGTTCGAATGGAATGGCCAGCGTGTTCTCCAGACATGAATCCAATCGAGCACGTTTGGGACGCTCTAGGAAGACGAGTTTCTGGCCGCCAACAACCTCCACAAACTCTCCAAGAACTGGAAAGAGCTCTTCTAGAAGAGTGGGGCAGAATACCCCAACTCGTCATTAATAGCCTCATTGAGTCCGTGCCTCAAAGGTGTTCAACGTTGCTGGCCGCCCGTGGAAACCATACCCCCTACTGAAAATGATTTTCTTTGAAGAAAACACCTTTTCTTATTCTTTTTTTCTCATATGCACAAATTGTGTATTTTTCCTTTAGTACACAAATGCGCAATAAAATGCATATTTTTCTGCCAAACATGTGTAATTTATTCTCATATAACCTACTATGTCTGTCGACCATGTATCAATCAGCTAAACAGTTTACCAGATACAAAATCCACCTATAACTGCAATATCCTTTAATTGTTTTGAGCAGTGTATTTTTCCCATGATTTATTTAAAAAATGAAAGCCAAAAAACACTATTACAATGATTTTTGAAAAATCAGGCATTTAAGGGTTAACTATTCGAGGGATTAAGAAACCGATACACAGATTTGTTCGTCCTAGAGTTTTAAGTGATTAAAATGTAAAATCGGGGAAATATCTCAAAAATTAAAATACATGGAGCATTTTTTTTTTTTAAATCTTAAAAGTATAATGAGATTGGAAAACTCCTTTGGGTTTTCTATATACTTAAATGTATATTTTCCCAAAATTTCGTATCTCTCTAATGAAAATTAAAAGAAAAATAAAATTAACGTCCACCATCTCCTTAACGGTGATATAGAATAGAGCTCGTGATTATACGTATAAAACGTATTCGTAGAGAACCGTTTTTACCATATTATACCTATCCAAAATCCGAATCTGTATAATACGTTTTATACATATTATACGTACAATCGCGACCACTAGTATAGAAGATAAGTTAAGAGGAAAATGTGTTCAAACTTTTAACAAAACAAGCTTTCATCTACTATGCACAGCAATTCCTTCCAGACCCCATGAATGTCATAAGACAATGTATCGTTACATACTATATCTTTATTGGAAAATATTTCAAAGGTTTCTCTTATAATTGCTTCCTGGTAATTCCTTGTACGAAAGACAATTTTGAAATCTACATTTATAGGTTGAATGTGAGTTAATCTGGCTAACGCAGTATGGGACTATTTAAATTCCGTTACCGCAATTTTCAGTTTAACTGTAAGATACCAGGAAAATATTGTTTCGTTTGGAGCCCCAGTAGGGGAGACCGGGGTTAGTAGGCGCAGTTTTTATTTATTAATTTCTATATTTTTTTGTTTAAGTTTTTTATGAAATTTTAACTGCACTTTTAAAGAACAGGCATTGGGCTATAAATACCAGGAGTTTTGAGTTTGTAGCTTTTGTAGTTTATGTTTAGCGATTCCTAAAGTAAAAGGAAAATTGTGCACAAACCAACACCGTCAAGGGGCAAGTTGCCTATAACTATTGGGTAAGTTGGCTCACGCTTTATAAAAATTTAAATGAAGCTCAAATAAGACACGCAGTTAAGCGAAATCAATTTCATTATTACCAGTAAGTTTAAACAAAGGCGTTATAGCCGTACAATGTAAATTCTAAATTATACAGACATAAAAATAATGAATAAAACATTAACAGTGAGTAACTTCTGTCCTACTCTATATCATCAACAGAGTTACGGTTTTCACAAATAAAAAATCGAGTGTCTTCGTTTGGGCAAGACTCGTGTGCCTAAAATCTTGCATTGCAACCACTTTTCTCGTTTTTTGCTGTTTTTCAAGCGACCAGCACACACTAAACACCGAGCCAACTTGCCCCGTGTTCAATGCGCTTACTAGCCCCATAATAAATTTCTTCACAAAAAGGACACATAATCATCTAAGCATAAATAATCCAAGTGAATCACATATGGGGTAGGAGGTACAGTTAATCATACACTAAGAAAAACTGCACAAGTTAAATCGCAATTATTAAGATAAGTATTAGAAATTAGAAAAAGAATGAAGCAACAAAAAATTACTTATGAGTGCAAAAAACAGAAAAATTGTAATAAATGTCCACTGCACGTAGGTAATGCTGCAAAACTACAGTGAGGATGGTAAAAAGCAAGAAGAAAGGTACTCTGTGACTGGTTGCGCAATCTATCCACAAACAGGCGATTTATGAGGACTGCGCCTACTTACCCCTGTAGCCAACTAGCCCCGGTCTCTCCTACTATTGAAACAGTCTTCTGAATAGGTGGATTTCAGTTACAATAGTCCTGCACATAATGTTTTCTACAGAAACAGTATACTATGATTTAACCCAGGCTTTTATTCGTCCTTTGATCAAGAAGCCTCAGAAATAGCTCGCATCATCCATGCGAGAATTTTTGTCACAGCAGTTAAGGGTTAACCCCTTCGGGACGGGAGCCTTTTACGAAATTTTTAAGCTATTGCCACCGTTTTTTGAAAACAGATATTTGTATCTTCTTGAATCGAGAAAATGGGCGGATTAAATAAGGCAAATTTTACAGTAAAATTTTACTGGTGAGGAAAAACAAGGATTTTGAGCGCTTTGTGCGGCACGAATACGTGTCGCTCGTCCCCAAGGGGTTAAATTGTAATACATATGTTAAACAAAGAATCCCAAAAGTTTTGGTAAAAGGAATTTCAGCTGTCATCATAGGTATGCCTAAAGAATTGCAGCTTTAAAGTCATTTTATTTTAAAATAAAAACAAAACATTTTCAGTATCAGCGCACAATTTTTCAAAAGTGGCTAGCCAGAATTATAGGAAATTTTAACATCCTTTTTAGTATACGGAAATGCAAGAAATGACCTAAAACTTTAATTCTTCAAGTTATATCCTTAAAGTATGTCTACTCGTGTCTTTAAAGTGTTGTGAAATATTTACTTTGTTGTTTTAATAGTATGCCTTTAAATGAAGTATTTCACATTTTTCCTCTCAATATTGAAAAAGAAGGTATACGACTGAGTTAATTGAGTGTTATCATGCACGCAATGCATCAGTTTTTAGGAGAAAAATGTGCATCTATTCGGGAATTAAAATAAAAAATATTCAAAAGTATTTAATTTCATAAGGGAAATTCAAAAACGTAAGGCTGTTTGAATATTTTTTACTTTCTTCTATCTTTATAAGAAGAAAGTATTGGATTCGTGAAAATTTTCGGCTTCCGGTTTTCGACGGATTTAGACGTTTTAGGGGGTCAGAGATCCCGAAAAACATGTTTTTACAAAATGTCTGTCTGTGACTCTGTCTGTCTGTATGTATGTGACACAAATTTTATGGGCGAAGAAACATTTGCTTTTTTTTACAAAGGATCGACCGAAACAAGTTTTTAAGGCCGAAACCGAATTTCGGCAATCTTCTTATTTTAGGCCGGAAACGAAAACGAAAATAAAAATGTCCAAACAATCTTTTTAAATTAATTAATACATACATAAATATACATAATTATTTATTAATTATACGCGTGGCCCAAGTTGGTTTATTTCCATATAAAATAAAATGTAATTAATTCATCAACGACACAAAATGATTTTATAATTATACGAATTTCATCTAATTGTAAAATGTTTTATGCATACATTCCTCGATTTATCTTCTATAATGATTTTTGTAAATGATCATGTGTTTTGCTAGAACTTTCTCAAAGATTATTCGAAACACTTCTGCGGTTTTAAACTAAAACTTTTCTATCACTGTTAAGTTTGCAGCTTTTAATAGGCACGTGAAAAGCGTCTTCAAAGTTTAGTGATATATGCATTTCTTGCTTTATAATTTGCACTCACGTCAGGAGTCAGTCATGTCTGATAAGTATAAATAGTGAAATTCGTAGCAATAAATAAAGAGTGTCTCATTTAAACCGATACATCTCAAATGAACGAGTAATGATGAAAATTCCCGAAGGAAGAAACGAGATTTTTGGGATGGGGCAATTCCATCGTAACTGACGTAACATTTTATCATCGAATTTTGTTTTCAAATCTATGTAGAAAATTTACTAATAAAGCTAGAGCAAATTTTTACAATTTAAAATATTTCTTACTAAGGTCTTAATGCCTGCAGATTATTACAATCTCTCTTTGAGTCCCAAAAATTGCAATTCAAAATTCTGTAACTGACGTAACATAAAATAGACAAACATTTTTTCTGCCTTCACTGAAGTATAAAAATTATCAAAACTATCCAGTTAAAAAAAAAAAGTGATTTAATGTTCTCAACAACACTAAGTAATGCCAAATTATAACAGTAACTTGTAAAATTAATTTCTGAATAATAAAAAAGAAAACAATGTCATTTACACGTGTAACTGACGCAACATTATGACTTTACAAAGACAATAATGGGACTTAACTTAGTTTGTAAACAGTAATTTACAATGCCTTTTTATTAGACTTTTTCTATAGAATATAAAAATATCAAGTTTCCAATCATACCCTTAAATTAAACATATTATAAATTTGATTCCCCCCCCCCCCCAAAAAAAAAATGATGATTTTCTGTGGAGTTGCCCGATACAGATAGTTTCGGTCCAACCGAATTTAAGGGAGCATTTTCGCTGAAAACGAATTTTTTTCGAAACTCTAATTTTGGGCCGAAAACGAAAGCGAAACCGAATTTTCAGTCGATCTCTATTTTTTACACAGAGCATAAATTGTTCCTGTTTTCGTATATTAACTTTTCGAAATACGATTATAGGCCGCTCTTTGCGAAATTCATGAGTCTTCACAACCCTTCAACTAGCTCGAGTTTCGCACGTCCCCACCAATTTGCATAGATTACATGAACCGCAACATAGTTTCTATGGGTACTAATAATATTACACAAGCAATATCGTATGAGAAAGATAATATGGTATTTCCCGCTGCCTTTACCCATTTTCAGTTGTAATTAGATGCGAAAGCTCATGTTGGGCGTTTTGAATGTTTAAACTAACCAATGTTACACACGATGATTCATATGTTAAAACCTTGTTTCTGATAATATTTCACAATGGATGCAGATCAGAATAGGCAATAGGGTTTTGTTTAATTGTTATGACTTTTTTAGTTTAAATTTAATCTTTATTTATTTTCTAGATTAAAAATCCTATTATACTTAAATTTTTATACACATCATACGTAGCATAGAGTAAATCTTGTAATCGTTTTGAAATCGAAAAATTTTTTTTTGACGGATTTACACGTTTTAGACACTGGAGATTCCGAAAAACATAATTTAGAAAAAAAAAATTGCCGTCCGTCTGTAAGCGCTCTGCCTCCCGAACAAATTGAGATAGAGACTTGAAATTTGATGTGTACTTAGTATGTAATAATGGGAAGAAGTCTATTGAATATCAGTAACGTCGATTATCCGGAACTATTTTTTTTGGACTCTCGAAATACTCGTTCTGATAAAAGGTATATAAAAATTTTCGAAATTGTTTATTTAAGGAGTGAATATAAAAGACAATAAAGAAAAAAAAAACAGAAATTTTACATAAAGAATGAAGTCAGTCAGATAATTAGTTGCCGATATATTTGTAATAATATTTTCCACACTCTTCGATTTTTCATGACTCTGTATTTCATTCAAATTTCAATTCAAAGATATATTTTAATTGAAAATGAGACTCTTAATCCGACGCAGTAAAGTATTAGTTAATATGATTATCATTTTTGGAGTTAGAAGGATGTTTCTTTTACGCAATTCGGTACTCGATTATCTCATCCCATCGATCAAAATACTATCGCCAAACTATAAGGTTGATTGCCAATAATGGCTTATCGGAAATGTCACATTTACTTGACATTAAAACAGGTTACAAGTGTTTATTACGTTATAAAGTGATTTTTAACTTGACGTTTTATTTGTATTTTTATTAATATTTTATTAATTTATTTGTTCTTTCGTTATTTAAAATGAAAATTATGCCAATTTGCATAATTTTGCGAGTAGTTTGGCTATTTATATAATTTGTCGAAATTGCAGCCGACGAGATAATCAAGTAGTACTAAAAATATTTAAATATACGTTAAAATTTTATTTTGGAATTGCAATGCATTTTATAAATAGTTTACACATGTTTTATTTTCATATTTTATATTAGGCATATCCACGATGGGTAAGTATAAGTATTACAGTGGCCTCCAACGACTAGTTTAATTCTTCAAAAGAGTTAATATGCACCAGGATTAAATGGTTAAGGTGCTAAATGACGATAATCACAGGTAATAAGGTGATACAAAACGGGTGGGGGATTGTACTTTGTGCCAATATATTACGAAAGAATGAAACAACGTTTAGCACAAATTTTATGCACCTTTCATATACAGTAGAACACCTTTTTTCCGAAACTCTTTTAACCGGAACTATCGATTAACCGAAATCCCTTTTTGAAGTTTTTTTTTTTTTTTTTTTTTTTTTTACTATCACATTCCTTGGGTGCAAAATCCATTTTGAAAAGCTTTTAACTACCACATTCCTTATGTGAAAGCTGTCCTTTCAGAACTACGAGTACATATAAATATTTCCGATCCCCTTTCTTAGAGTTCCTTTGAATTTAACTTGAGCTCCCGTAAGCTGCGGAGTGGAACGAAGAAAACGAAGAAATTAGCAATTCTGAAGCTTTTGAATGCTTTGCAAAAGGTTTGGCATGGCTGGAGCAGCAGAAAGATTGTGATACTGGTAAACTAATAATATTAAAAAACTCCGTGATAGAGCTTCAAAGCAAAGGCAATCGAAACTGCAATAAACAAAACATTTTTTTTAAACCCTATATAAAAGCAATTCTGAAGCTTTTGAATGCTTTGCAAAAGGTTTGGCATGGCTGGAGCAGCAGAAAGATTGTGATACTGGTAAACTAATAATATTAAAAAACTCCGTGATAGAGCTTCAAAGCAAAGGCAATCGAAACTGCAATAAACAAAACATTTTTTTAAACCCTATATAAAAGGTACTTAATTTCAAAATTAAAATTCAGGCAATTTATTCTTGTTTCTATTATGCTACTGCTTTATTTTTATTAAACAATTGTTACCATAATACGAAATATATTGCATATATTTCTCCTTAATCTTAAAATTGAAGCATCCTCGATTATCCAAAAATTTCGATTTTCCGAATGATGGTCGGTCCCAATTACTTCGGATAATCGAGGTTCTACTGTACTTACATTTGTGCTTTTTACACATTATTTCATTCGTTTTTAATAAGATGATAGTTATACAACGTTCATTCTTTTGCAAGCGTCGACCTTTTGTCATTTTTCCTCTGTATATCAATATTGAACTGCGTTTTTTCAAAGAGCTTTCGGCGTTCTTTGCGCTTTATTGCTGTGTTTTTCAAACCTTAAGTTTTTTCCAAGAGGGCCAAACCACAATACACCTCTTAGACTAATAGATGGCAACCGCAATGTCATCTCAAATTTCACTATATGCAAACTATCATCGTTTTTTCCCCTGGCCCTTCTAATTACATTGTTGTTGCTCTCGTTGTTGTTGTTGTTTTGCGGGGGGAAGGGTATTAACATTTTATCGCTTGAATTCATAGAAGTGTATGTTTAATGAGGAGTATTTTTAAATAACTGATTTAACATAAACTACTGAAATTCAATGCAGACAACAAGAAATTGTTGTTGTTCTCGTTGTTGTTGTTGTTTTGCGGGGGGAAGGGTATTAACATTTTATCCCTTGAATTCATAGAAGTGTATGTTTAATGAGGAGTATTTTTAAATAACTGATTTAGCATAAACTACTGAAATTCAATGTAAACAACAAGAGATTGTTGTTGTTCTCGTTGTTGTTGTTGTTTTGCGGGGGGAAGGGTATTAACATTTTATCCCTTGAATTCATAGAAGTGTATGTTTAATGAGGAGAATTTTTAAATAACTGATTTAACATAAACTACTGAAATTCAATCTCTTTAAAGAATTACTGGTATGGATTAATGTGTATGAATAAAAATTTGGCTTGACTTATAAAGTTTTAACGTTAGGTATATGAATAAATTCTAATTTAAAACATTAAATAAAATCCTAATTTTAGATATCTATCTGCATTATAAAGGAAAAAAACATATCCGTGAGTAACACTGAAAACATATTAGCGGTCGCAACACCTGACCAATAAGTTTTAATTATAGTGGGGTTTTTTTCTTCCAAAAATCGCACAATTTCAATTTTTACACCGTCGAATAGGAAAAAAATGTCTTTTTAAAAGCAATATGCATTTAAATCAATGCAATATCTTTTTAAAAGCAATATAAACTATCTTAATTTTCGGATTTTTTATGATTTTAAAAATAATTTTCAAAACATCATTTTTTAGAAATCTGCCTCTATTGCGTGCAGCCCGATTACAAAAGATTAATGCATTATCAATCAAAACAATGTAAATAGTTCAACATTCGTTTCAGGCTGATACGTCATAAGAAAATTAAAATTTCATCAATAACTAAACAAAAGAATAAAATAACACAAATTTAACAACCATATAATCAAACTTAAACCGCTGAAATGATCGAGTTCAAAAAAGTTGCTGTAATTATCTTTGGCGATTTTCCCGTTTGTTATCTTCTGGGATGCGGCTAATATGAAAATAGAATTTAATAAATTTAAAAATTTTGTTTGAATACATTTTTATTTATTTATTTATTTATTTATTTTGTATATAAACTAGCAGACCCGCCAGGCGTTGCTCGGACATATAATAATATTCTTAAATAAACCTTAAACTTGAATAATGCATCTCATTTTATATCTACTGCGCACGCACTAAAATTATGCGATAGTGGGCGAAGCACGCTAGTCTTTGTCATAATAATATCTGTCATGCGGACTAACTGGGATATTTAATCAAAAGTAGTTCCCTCACCCTCCCCTTTCCATTTACACAAACCTAACAAACACAAATTATGCGATAGCGGACTTTTCTTACAGTGTAAGCACGCTAGTCTTTGTCATAATAATATCTGTCATTCGGACTAACTGGGATATTTAATCAAAAGTAGTTCCCTCACCCTCCCCTTTCCATTTACACAAACCTAACAAACACAAATTATGCGATAGCGGACTTTTCTTACAGTGTAAGCACGCTAGTCTTTGTCATAATAATATCTGTCATGCGGACTAACTGGGATATTTTTTAACTCCGCTGGAAGAATGCATCTCATTTTATATCAGCTGCATACGCACTGAAATTATGCGATAGCGGGCGAAGCACGCTAGTCTTTGTTATAGTAATATCTGTCATGCGGACTAACTGGGATATTTAATCAAAAGTAGTTCCCTCACCCTCCCCTTTCCATTTACACAAACCTAACAAACACAAATTATGCGATAGCGGACTTTTCTTACAGTGTAAGCACGCTAGTCTTTGTCATAATAATATTTGTCATGCGGACTAACTGGGATATTTTTAATTCCGCTGGAAGAATGCATCTCATTTTATATCAGCTGCATACGCACTGAAATTATGCGATAGCGGGCGAAGCACGCTAGTCTTTGTCATAATAATATCTGTCATGCGGACAAACTGGGATATTTTTAATTCCGCTGGAAGAATGCATCTCATTTTATATCAGCTGCATAGGCACTGAAATTATGCGATAGCGGTCGAAGCACGCTAGTCTTTGTTATAGTAATATCTGTCATGCGGGCTAACTGGGATATTTAATCAAAAGTAGTTCCCTCACCCTCCCTTTTCCATTTACACAAACCTAACAAACACAAATTATGCGACAGCGGACTTTTCTTACAGTGTAAGCACGCTAGTCTTTGTCATAATAATATCTGCCATGCGGACTAACTGGGATATTTTTAATTCCGCTGGAAGAATGCGTCTCATTTTATATCATCTGCATACGCACTGAAATTATGCGATAGCGGGCGAAGCACGCTAGTCTTTGTCATAATAATATCTGTCATGCGGACTAACTGGGATATTTTTAATTCCGCTGGAAGAATGCATCTCATTTTATATCAGCTGCATACGCACTGAAATTATGCGATAGCGGGCGAAGCACGCTAGTCTTTGTTATAGTAATATCTGTCATGCGGACTAACTGGGATATTTTTAATTCCGCTGGAAGAATGCATCTCATTTTATATCAGCTGCATACGCACTGAAATTATGCGATAGCGGTCGAAGCACGCTAGTCTTTGTTATAGTAATATCTGTCATGCGGGCTAACTGGGATATTTAATCAAAAGTAGTTCCCTCACCCTCCCTTTTCCATTTACACAAACCTAACAAACACAAATTATGCGATAGCGGACTTTTCTTACAGTGTAAGCACGCTAGTCTTTGTCATAATAATATCTGTCATGCGGACTAACTGGGATATTTTTAATTCCGCTGGAAGAATGCATCTCATTTTATATCAGCTGCATACGCACTGAACTTATGCGATAGTGGGCGAAGCACGCTAGTCTTTGTCATAATAATATCTGTCATGCGGACTAACTGGGATATTTTTAATTCCGCTGGAAGAATGCATCTCATTTTATATCAGCTGCATACGCACTGAAATTATGCGATAGCGGGCGAAGTACGCTAGTCTTTGTCATAATAATATCTGTCATGCGGACTAACTGGGATATTATTAATTCCGCTGGAAGAATGCATCTCATTTTATATCAGCTGCATACGCACTGAAATTATGCGATAGAGGGCGAAGCACGATAGTCTTTGTCATAATAATATCTGTCATGCGGACTAACTGGGATATTTTTAATTCCGCTGGAAGAATGCATCTCATTTTATATTAGCTGCATACGGACTGAAATTATGCGATAGCGGGCGAAGCACGCTAGTCTTTGTTATAGTAATATCTGTCATGCGGACTAACTGGGATTATTAATCAAAAGTAGTTCCTTCAGCCTCCCCTTTCCATTTACACAAACCTAACAAACACTAATTATGCGATAGCGGACTTTTCTTACAGTGTAAGCACGCTAGTCTTTGTCATAATAATATCTGTCATGCGGACTAACTGCGATATTTTTAATTCCGCTGGAAGAATGCATCTCATTTTATATCAGCTGCATACGCACTGAAATTATGCGATAGCGGGCGAAGCACGCTAGTCTTTGTTATAGTAATATCTGTCATGCGGACTAACTGGGATATTTAATCAAAAGTAGTTCCCTCACCCTCCCCTTTCCATTTACACAAACCTAACAAACACAAATTATGCGATAGCGGACTTTTCTTACAGTGTAAGCACGCTAGTCTTTGTCATAATAATATCTGTCATGCGGACTAACTGGGATATTTTTAATTCCGCTGGAAGAATGCATCTCATTTTATATCAGCTGCATACTCACTGAAATTATGCGATAGCGGGCGAAGCACGCTAGTCTTTGTCATAATAATATCTGTCATGCGGACTAACTATTATATTTTTAATTCCGCTGGAAGAATGCATCTCATTTTATATCAGCTGCATACGCACTCAAATTATGCGATAGCGGGCGAAGCACGCTAGTCTTTGTTATAGTAATATCTGTCATGCGGACTAACTGGGATATTTAATCAAAAGTAGTTCCCTCACCCTCCCCTTTCCATTTACACAAACCTAACAAACACAAATTATGCGATAGCGGATTTTTCTTACAGTGTAAGTACGCTAGTCTTTGTCATAATAATATCTGTCATGCGGACTAACTGGGATATTTTTAATTCCGCTGGAAGAATGCATCTCATTTTATATCAGCTGCATACGCACTGAAATTATGCGATAGCGGGCGAAGCACGCTAGTCTTTGTCATAATAATATCTGTCATGCGGACTAACTGGGATATTTTTAATTCCGCTGGAAGAATGCATCTCATTTTATATCAGCTGCATACGCACTGAAATTATGCGATAGCGGGCGAAGCACACTAGTCTTTGTCATAATAATATCTGTCATGCGGACTAACTGGGATATTTTTAATTCCGCTGGAAGAATGCATCTCATTTTATATCAGCTGCATACGCACTGAAATTATGCGATAGCGGGCGAAGCACGCTAGTCTTTGTCATAATAATATCTGTCATGCGGACTAACTGGGATATTTAATCAAAAGTAGCCCCCCCCCCCCTACCAATTATTCATACAAATCTAACAACACTCATACAATACTCATTCATACAAATCTAACAGCTACAAAAGTTTCTTTATACAGGTAGAACCGTTGTCATAATTTTTTTTTTTTTTTTTTTTTTTTTTTTTTAATTTTCAATTCCGCTGGATGAATGCTTCTCGTTTCCTGCGAAAATGGTAAACACATGGTCTACTATCATTGAGAAGTTTATGCTCAAATGTTTTATCAAACAGCTGCCAGATGAAAAACACTCAAAAATTTGAATTGTTAATTAATTTATATTCACTAATTGCTGTTCTTTTTCAAAGTATATCTGGATTCTTCATTTAAAATACTCATAGGTGTGTTAATTTCAACTCGATAAAAGCAATAATAAAAAATATATAACGTCCCTTAAAAACTCCTAGTGTACTTTGAAATGTGGGAAGCCGGTGAATGCCGATTCAAATCTATCCTTTTTCCTTCTGTAAACCTCTAGCCTTGCAACGGGGTCCAATTCTAGTCAACCTTAATGCTAGTCTCGCAATCGGGTGCGATTCCAATCAGCTTGAGGTTTTGAAGAAAGAAATACTTTTTTAATTCGGTCGCTTGATGAGAGATGTTACGATTGATTACGATTGTTAACTAATTCCTCAGCTATTAATTAAAATTTTAAAATTCTGAGAACCAGGTGCATTAGGAGAGACCATCGACTGTCTCCACAAAATATTTCAACCTCGTACGTGCCGTAGATTTCGTTAGCCATCGCAGACAGGCAAAAATCAGACACACACACAAAGCTATCTGTTCTTTTATTAGTATAGGTGTTTTTTGGTGTAGTTAGTGAACTATTTAACCATTTCAGGGGCAAGTAATTGTGTTACTGTAATGTTGAATACACCTTTTTTTTTTTTTTTTTTTCTTCAAATTAGGGTCAGGTGGGGTGGAATGGGTAATACTGTTTTGTGACTGAATTAAAATCATACTATGTACAAAAAATATTTGTAAATCATGTATATAATTTATTAACCATTCATTTTAAGTTTAGAAAAAAAATATTGGCAACATTTAACCCATTTAGAATCAGTTTTGAAAGGCACATGATGAATGTCAACGTCACTTAGTGCTACATTAACTTTATTGTATTTTTTTCATTTTATTGCAGAAATAATTTTTTTACTGCATAGTTTGTACATAGCACTGTCTTTTAATGACTGAAACAAACATGTAAGAAAAATTCTTTATTTTTTAAAAGTTATAATTAAAAATGTAAAGTGGGGTGAAATGGGTATATGATTAGGCTTAGGGAAAAATACTTGGGAAAAAATTCTAAAAAATATTTTAATGCCCAAGTGATTGAAACATCAGATCCTCGTACTTACATTGTAAAATTCCTGCATAAATCATCAATAGGAAACTTCTATACCTTTCCTAACAAAGATGACAAGGTAGAAATCGACAGTAAACAACTTTCAGAAAGCTTAGCCAACCAACACTTAATAATCAGGGACATTATGTATTTAATGAGAAAAAAAATTGGCCAGTATAATTGTCAATAAATAATTTGATGTAATAAAATATATAATACACTGGAATTTGGGTTATTGGTTGCTTTGAGTGCCTTTTAAACTTGGTTACCCGTTCCACCCCACCCTATGGGGTGGAATGGGTATAAAAACAGTCATCAGAAAAACATTTTTTTAATATTAATAAATAATCTTTTGAAAAACAATTACAATGAAAATATGATGTCTATAAATGCAATGTAAACACTAAACCATTGCTTTCTATAAATTCCTTTCCAATTAAGAATGATTCCATAATCATTTCAAAAATTTGTATTTTTATACCCATTCCACCCCACCTGACCCTATGAAAAGCAGTTTTACTACTTTGACTTAGATTTCGAAGATGCTTTTGACCACGAAAGTTATAAATGTAAAATTTCATTAAATGTTTCTGGTATAAATCTTGATTAAATTACGCGTGATTTAATACATCCGCCGCGTCCATCAAGGTGTTAGAAAAATATATTAAATGCAAAAAGTTCATTACAGTTTTCAATTTCTTCTAAATGGTTTCACCTATATTCTGTAACTCGGAAAACCCGGTTGGATCGTATCATTTAACTCAGGCAGCTTAATTTTACTATAATAAAAGCAAGGAAACAAAGGTGGAATAACACATTTTTGTCCATATCTTTGAATAGCGCATGCAAATGATATTCTGTGAATAAACATAAAAAAATAATTATCTCGCAATTGCCTAATTAGGTACCCTCTAATAAAAATTCCGAAGATTTCTTTTAAAAGAGGCTAATTATTTTGGGGAAGATATTTTTCGAATTAGGTATATTAGTTCCCTTTTTCAATAAAATAAAATAAAATAAAAAATATTCTGGTAAAGCCCTAATTGGATATCAGGAATTTCAAAAGCGTTTACTTCCAGCATCATATGCAGATGGGGGGGGGGGGGTGTTATGTCAGGATTATGTTTTAATATGAGAGGTTGAAAAAATAAATTAGTGCGATTAAATTACTGATAATAAAGCTTAATTGATTTTATCATTTTAGAAACTTTCAAGTTGATTATTTCGTTCATTAGCATTTCATTGAGATTTCTTTCGTAATTTCTAGAATAATTTACATTACCTTCAGAAATGTTAATTGTTGAATTACATTTTTAAAAGAGAGAAAAAACTTATGATAATTTTTACAGTGAAAATAATGCAAGCATTAATTTCAAAACTTCTTTTAGTGGTCGATTTTAGAATTATCGGAGTATTCGTGATTTCATTATTAATTAATTTTTATTTTTTCTTAATCCCATAACAAATCACTAAAATTTAAAAATCAGGAAGCGATAAAGCAAACGTGCGGTGGCACATGAAGATAAAGATGATAATGACTTTTTCTCTCTTTAAATAGTGAAAATTTTGTTGCTTAGATGCTTACCAGAAAAGTTATGTAATTTTTTTGGACATAAATTCCATTAATATTGAGTTTTTGCAAATGCAGAAATTTTAATTATCTCCAGTTAAAGGAAGTTTAAAACAGGGTTCGTTGATTTAAATCAGCTTGATTTTAATCATGATTAAAATCACGATTTAAATCAACTGATTTTTTTTTAATCACTGATTTAAATCAGTTTTTCTTTTAAATTATTTTTAAATAAATTCAAGATGTAAACAAACATAATAATGTACACTGGTGTCCAAAATTAAGGACCAGTCACAAAATGCTAATTTTTAAGTAAGCGAATACTCAAAAGGAAATACTAATATAATTCAAATAATTACTATCCCTACTGCTCAGCTAGTCCATATAGCATCTCATTCATGTCACACATGGTTACAAGTGTCATAATCACTGCGGTGAAACAAAAAATAGAAAATTCCACACGTCTCATTATGAGTCACAAATGATCACTATATGTGACTCCTCCGAGACGTCAGTGTGACTACTGCTTTGTGACGAATCACCAGGTGACTTTACAATGTAATTACACTGTGACTCTCATGTGACTGTTATTTTTAGACTCAATTTCAAAGTCATCATGAACGTTGCTTTATGAAAGTCACCAAATAATATCACATTATAGTCACATGGTGACTTTTCACAAAAGAGCACAATGACGACTGCACAGTAGACTCTCTGTCACCTGAAAGTCATCATGTGACTTTAATGTGACATTAATTGATAACTTATCATAATGCAGCATTCACGATGACTTTGAAATTTAGCCTACAGATGACAGTCACATGAGAGTCACAATGTAACTACATTGTAAAATCACATGGTGATTCGTCACAAAGTAGCAGTCACAGTGGCGTCACAGTGGAGTCGCATATAATGATCATTTGAGGCTCATAATGAGATGTATGGAATTTCATATTTTTTTTCTTCACCGCAGTGACTGTGACGCTTGTGACCATGTGTAACATGAATGAGATATTATAGGGACTAGCTGTGCTGTAGAGATAGTAATTATCCGAATTATATTATTTCCTTTTGAGTATTCGCGTATTTAAAAATTATCATTTTGTGATTGGTCTTTAATTTTGGACACCAGTGTACTTTAATATAATTTAGTTTTATATAATACAGAATATCAAACAGCTTTTCGAAAGATAAAGCTTAATCTTTGTCAAAAAGTAAAGTACAATGTACAGTTCAGGAAAAAATGCTTTCAAATTTCATTTGAACCAAATTAGAAAATAATCTTGCAACAGTAAGGATTATATTAAATATTGGAATATTTACTTGATAGTATTAGAAAAACGTCTGAAAGTTAAGGTAAAATAAAATTGCATGAAGGCGTGCTCTACTTTGGGGTTGCCTGTTATATTAAAGTTTGAGTAAAATCTGAACCATTCAATGAATTTTCATTTGAATCTAATATAGTGGATCTCAATCTTTTAGAATGGTAGAAGGTACCTGTTATAGTTATCGAAAAGAATGATACTAAAAAACTTATAGAATACATGATCAACTAGCTTTTTACTGCAATAGCTTCATCTGCTTCAGTAGAACGAATGTTTTCTGACTTCGGTTTGGTACACTCGAAAATTAGGAATTGACTGATAAAGCTGCTAAACTCGTTTTTCTGTACCAGCACTTTAACAAAACAAAAGTTTTGTTAAAGTTTGCTCCAAAATTTGTTTAAACTCTTTATGTGCTGCAGTTATTTTTATTTCAACTAAAATACTTAAGGTTAAATTAATTTTTGACCTCCGATTTGTAGTTTTCCATGCATTTTGGGTAATCAAGATTTTTCCATAGCCTAAAGTTACCTTTTAATAATTTACGTAAATTCTGTAATATTATTTATATATTGATAATACTTATAATATGCATGTGCGTGTGTGTGTGTGTATCATTTTAATTTTATAAATTAAAAGTAAAGTCATATAAAACAATAATACTGTGCGAGATTTAAAAAAAAAAATCAAGAAAATCTGATCAAAATAAAAAAATCGATTATTTTTATTTTTATTTTTTAAAAAATCTCAAACCCTGGTTTAAAATGACAACAGTTCCAACTTCGTGTAATTCTCAGAAAATCTGTTTATTTCTTTACAGATTAAACTTGAATGCTTGCTGCTTCGAAGCAGGACTTTTAGGTACCAATTCTATTTTGGTCCGTAGCCATTTCGCCCCCCCCCCACCCCCCATAACTCGGGTGTAGATCCGCCAAACGGCGTAGGGTTAAATATCATGAAAGGCCTTTATCGTTTTTGATCAAACGTCCAAAATTTTATTAAAAAAACTGAATATAAGGGCATGGCAAATTTAACCTCATATAACTCGTGATCAAACTGGTTCCAGCTCGCTCAAATTTTGTGTCTGTGGTGAACAACGTGACATAATTTTATGGGGGGTATTGTCGGATTTTTTAACAGAAGCCCCATAAACTTTAGAATAGCACGAATATAAGGGATAGCACAAATACTTATAACTCGGATTCAAATTGTCGCAGCCCATACAAATTTTGTAAGATAAACGTAATCGTTTTAAGAGGGGGGGGTGAGAGCTTTGCCGAATTTTTACATAAGGCCTCCATATTTTAATGCTTTGTAAAGAGAAGGTCCTGAGAACTTAAAATGCTTACAACTGGAGTTGTAATTATCGTAGAATACTCACATTTTCTATGATAAACTTAATCTTTATAAAGGTGGGGCTTTGTTGATTTTGTTTTAACCAAAAGCCTCTTAATTTTAGTATAGTGCGAATATGAGAGCTCGATAACTACAAAGACTTTTAACTCGGATACAAATTTTCGCGGATCACATAAATTTTGCATGGTAAATAAACGCTTTAGAGGGGTTGGGACGAGGGCGAGGCTCTGTCGATTTTAGCCCTTATATTAGCGCTATACTAAAACTGAGGAGGTCTTCGGTAAAAAAAATAATAATAATAAATTCCCCTATTAAAAAATATTAAGTTTACCATACAAAGTTAAAATACAAGTGTTTTACGACAATTACAGCTCGAGTTATAAAAGTATTAAGTTGTCAGCACCATATATTTATGATACGCTAAAATATGGAGGGCTTTTATAAAAAATCGTCAGAGCTCACCCCCTCCCTTTAAAACGATTACGTTTACCATACGAAATTTTTGTAGACTGTGACAGTTTGGGTCCAAGTTATAAGTGTTCTTCTATATTTCTTCTTTTATAAAATTTAGTGTTTAGGTTTGATAAAAAATGATAACGGCTCCTCGTGATGTTGAACCATACATCTTGCGGCCAACAACAATTAGAGTCCAAGTTACATGAGAGAAAGGCGGGGGGGGGGGGGGGTACTTAATGGCTAAGAACCGAAATGGCACCGTGAAGTGACCAAAACTTCAGAACTGAAAAGGCACCGAAATGTCATGTACCCTGCTGCTGACACAGGATGATAGGCAAAAGATAAATTTCCAACCCACCACATCTCTTTCCGGTAATATGATTTATCAATTAAATACGTGCATTAGTATAAAAGGCATAGTTTAAAATACCATACAGAATTGTAAAGTACGATAATAGTTTCGGACCAGAAAAACTAACTTCGCCTTCTTCAGGTGAAAAGCCTTCATCTTCACTCAGAAAGCAACGCATTCAATGAAGGAAGAAAGGGGAAGTCTGGTTTAAACTTGAAATATGATCAATGTGTGAAGGAAAAGAGACAAGGAAGAGGGAAAAAACAGGGGCCATCTAAGCTTTAAATGCATTTTTTGGAAAATGTAATTTTCGGTGAAAATTCCATACGCAAAACATGATTTCTCAAAAGGTTATTGGAATACCACTATGAAATTTAAAATATATGTTATTTACACTATCGTGAAGGCAATGAACTAAAGATTTAAATTTAGAATAAATATTTTTTGTTTTATGGATGTTTTTGTGGAATGACATCGATGAATTTTATGAAAATTATGTTAATTTTCATAAAATTCATGGTGCGATATGCTATACATACAAAACAGGTGCGATATGCTATAAGTTTTGAAATACTTAAAGAATGTCTTAGATTTCAGTTCATTGCCTTCACCAATGTCATAAATATGAAGTGTAAAAAGGAAATTAAGATACATACAGTAGAATTTCCTTTAGAGCGTTTTGCGTTTCGGGCCAAATTTCACTAAATTTTACTATAAATTCCTCCATTTACCAATATTTTATCAATAAATGAAATATTTTTTACTTTTTTTCACATTTTCTAGTCCTAATCTTAGTAAAAATAAGTTTAAAAAATAATTAAATAGTTTTTTTTTGGAAAAAATTGTTCCGTACGTAGGCAGGCACCTTAACAGAAAAATGCATCTATGAGTTCACATTCATTGACTCTTGAAATGATAATAGAGTGAAAAACTAAATTCATCTATATGCAAAGTATTTTCCTATTTCACTTGGACAAAAGTATAAAAATTAACGTAATAATTCAAATTAAAATTTATCATAAACAAATATCGAAATCCTTTTCTTTTTTCTTTAGTCATAGTGAAAGATAAATATTAGAAATTCTCAAATACAGTAAATGAGCGGGATTAAAGACGATGTCAACAATAAATCCCACACGAATAATGCAAACACCGCAGATCACGTCTTTACCGATTTTTCTAATTAGACGTTAGAAAAGTCATTTTTCGGAACTTGCTTATTTTCGACAACTGGGGGAATTCGACGAAATCGCTGCTTTTACCTTCTGTATCTAATCAAACAAAATTTCTACTTTTTTACTCTTTTTTGATACAAACTTTGCAAGAATTCTATCATTCAATTAAAACTCGTCGTCTTTTGCCCCCTACTGTTTACATTCGAGAGTGGCAAACGTTATTGAAGCAAGTAAAAGGCGATGGGTTGAGTTGTTCGACGTCTTCCAGATAATTGCCAGGAATTATTCTTTCGGAGACGCGAGCTTCCTTTTCTAATTTATTCCGAGTTCCGACTAAATTACAACTATTTAATGTTAAAAATAAGAATTTAATTAAATTAAATCCGTAAATAAGCTTTTGCAAAATGGAATACAGCGTAATGTAAACATAACGCTAATTGGGTAAGACATTAAATTTGCAGAAGAGTCTTTAGAACTCTTATTTTTAAATTCATGACATGTAAGATGTTTTCTTTTCTTTGAAATGAATTTCGAATATTTTGTGATTTCGGATAAATTTGATTTAAAAGATGCATTACCCTGTTTCGTTTTACGTAAATTGAACAGGTATAAATAAATCTTAAATAATAAAGTAGTAAGTTCATGAAGAACATCATCAACTAATTTCAATGTCACCAGTTTTTTAAGCATAACTCAAAAACTACTTTTAAAAAAAACTAACCACATTACAGTTCGTTTGGCAATCTATATATTTAAAAGACCAGGCTGTATTTTTAGTCATCAGCCCTGAGATTGCTACAGAACTGATTTTGATAATTATTTTTTTTTTTAAATGAAAGCAGTATATTTGTAGATGTGCCCGCACTTGCTATTTTTTTTTTAAATAATTTAATTTTATGTTTTAATTTTAATTTAAAAAGTCCTTTATGAAATTTCTTCATGGGTGGCAATCGGGTTACTTCCATTGTTGAAAAGAGGAGGGAAAATATGGGAATTACGATAACATTATGGATGCCATTTCCGCAGTAAAATTAAAAATAATTTTTTGTTAAAAAATTTTTTTGAACAGAAAATGACTTCACGATTAAGAAAAACACATTTTTTCTCATAAAACTGTTACATTTCAATATTTTTTTCATTTTACTGATGCTGAGATGGAGACTCTAATCTCAGAGAGCTTCAGTGAGCGAAAATGACGTCATGGTAAAGCTGAAATGAGTATTTTCTTTGTTAACCTTTAACTGATGTCACAGAAATTGTCACATAACTAGTGTGAAGCGGTCTGTCAGACCGCTACATCGACAGAAGAATAAAAGGCACGATTAACTCATAGGATTGTGTTTTTGTGCTAAACTTTTTGTGCAGGGCTGTTATAATCAAAATTCACCTATTCAAAAGTCTCTGGTGATAGTACTAAAGTTCCAAACGAAACAAAATTTCGGTAGTGTTTGTAGTTAAACTGAAAGTTGCAAGTTAAACAATAAAAATTGAAAAAAGCCGCGGTCTAACAGACCGGTAACATCAGTTAAAGGTTACAGCTAAATATTTTACTTACGAATGCGTCTAACAGAGTCAATTTCTGGCTTTCGCCAGCACTCAGATTACAACCTCAAGTGAAGACCGTGAATGTTCACAAGCAAAGTTGCAAGTGGCAAATGGGGCATTCAAGTTTGGAAATATATTTATTAATAAACTATTGCACTTTAAAATATTTTTACAATGAATATGAATATGAAAAGTAGGCATGTAAATTTATGTAAATTTATAATGTTAAAAATAATATTTGTTTTAAGAGTTAGGCCAGCAATATACGTTTTGTAAATTTTTTATAAATTTAATCAACCAGTTCTTTTAAACATTTTTATTCGTCGAATTCGACGGATTTCAAATTTACATCTTTATAATTCCTAAACTACTTCAGTGAAAGATTCCCCATTTGGTATCTTAACCCTTTATGTACTGAATTATGAATTCATGAAAATTTTATTTAGTAAAGCATTTTTCGTGAATTGTTTAAATAAAATTAGAAGATTTATATAACCATTTAATAAGTTTTAGAAGAATTTTAGAAGTATTGATGGATTTAGAAGGATTAATTAAATTTTAATTTATAGGGATTTTGTGCAATATTTATAACCCTACTCAAATCTTTTATTTTAAATATTTTTCTTAGTAGTTTGTAGAATTAGGAAATGTACAAATACAATGTTCTTACAATAGAAATATAGAAATACTTGCGAATTGAAAAATTCCTCCCCCCTCCCCCTTACCGCTAGAAAGCTGAAAAGACGCAAAGGCAAAAGAAATCGTCCTTTTAAAAATATTTGTGTTTTATGTAACCAATAATGCTTTTGGAAGAAGATAAAGTAATGTATCTATAACTCATTCTAAACAGTATTGCTACTAATCGATGTAGTAAATGAATTTTATAACTTATATTTTATAATTAATGATACTTATAAGTACCGTCAGCAGATAAAGGGTTAAAGTAAAATTTACCGAAAAATCCAAATATAATGTCAAAAACGAATGTTTCTACTGAAAATTTCAACATATGTTATAATTTCTTATTCATTAAGAAAAATTAAAGAGAAAAGACACAATTCCTAATCGACTCGCGATTTTCGCCTTTTCTGCGTCAATTTGTCTATTAAAATGTATACGGAGGTTTTTTTTTTTTTTTAGTAACGGTACATTATAAATTCATTATAACATCATTGTGGAAACTAGATACTTAATCTACAGTTTCCCATTATAGAAATATCACTTTTGATTGATGGGAAATAGCTTTATATTTTATTTTTTATAAGTAGAAAATGCATTAAATTGAACTAATGTTGTATCATACTATTACACTTTTGGATGGTTTTATTGATTTTATTTCTTACAGGACTCAATATTTTCGACAATATCGATAAACAACTGCTACACTAAAGGAAAGATAACGTGAGAGTTATTGCTTAGATAGATAAAATTTGAATACATCACTTCTGTTCCAATATACACTTATTGATTCAAGAGAGATGCTATAGATTGGACAGATAATGGATAAAATATGCAGATGAATTCGAAAACTTTGCTCCTGAAATGGCTGTTAATAGAGAAAAGATGGAAAAATGATTAGGGCTTAGTAAAGGATACGACACTTTATTTGATGGGATAAAGAAGATATCAGGGTTATGAAAACGTTATGAGATCAAGAGCAAAGATTTGTTGCAGTTAGCGATAAAGAGGTAATTTTTCAGCAGTTAAAATGAAAAGAAAGTTTTTATAACATTTAAAAGTAATTAATGGTATAATTTTACGCCGTTTTATTAAGAAATTGCTGAAATAAAAAAAATATATGATATGGTTATTGTGAAATATACGAAAGTAAAAAAAAAAAAAAAAAATGAAAAAGTATACATGAATTAGTAGAACATGGATGTGGTGACAGGAAGTGAACTCTGTGCGGCAAAGCTAGGCAGATTCTTCAGTGAAGCTCTGGACGAGAAACCTCGATCCCCGAATAATAGATTTCGATGAGTTATGTCATTTTACTGTGAGAACGACAGAATTCGAATGCTCTACTGCAGGACTGAGTTTCAAAGAAAAAGAGTACCGAGCTCTAATATTCTACAGTAATAACACTGGTTGTATATCCCTCACCTCGTCCTCTCGAATTTCATATTTATATTTCAATTATTTTTTGCACAATTCTAAGTCAATTTCATCTTTAGAAAAATATTTTTAAATATATTTTGACTATATCTATATGCATTTTTATATAATAAAATCTAATAAATGAAGAACTGAGCAAAACCATTCAAATCAGGATTGGGGAATTTTCAGAAAATCCCAAGGATTTCTTTGTATCAACTCGTAAAACACAACACACAGCGCTCTTCCGGTGGGTTTCTTTGAGCAATATTTATAAACGTCGCGCCGGTGGGTTCTGAGCACTAATATTTCCATATTCACTAAAAGTAAAGAAGTGTTGGAACTGCGCTCCTGTGAACTTCGACGAAAATAAATGTCGCGTAGAGCTAAAAAGTTTGTCAGACAGAATATTTTAAAAAGCGCGAACAAGGTGAGTAAACATAACACGACCACGAGTAAAAAACAGTAGAAACAGGTGAGGTTACTTTTGATTCTCGCATGCCGTCAGGAAACCACTGAAAAAGAAAACCATTGAGACTACGCTCCCGAACACTAGATAAAAGTATGCTTCTATGAGCGCGATACGCTGCGGCAAGCCCTTTGGTAAGGAAGAAAGCAAAAGAAGATAATTTAGGCTTCGGTTTTTCGAAAGCGCTGTTCTGCTGGTCTCCGAAGCCTCGTATTTATGATCTCCAGTTGATTCTGACCAATTTTTAAATACAGTAAACTCTCTGTAAGGCGGACTCTGTGTAAGACGGCAATCTGTCTAACTCGGAAAGATTTTCAAGTCCCTGCGAATCCATAGACATAGAGTAAAATTTATTGCCTGCTGCGGGAAATTTTCTTGGTCCCGACCGATTCCGCCTTAGACAGAACTTACTGTACTCACTAAAACCAAAGAAGCCCCGGAGCGAGTTCCAGTGAGCTCCGGCACAAATTAAGCACTTCTCTATGGTATCCGAAGTCCTGTATATGAACGATAATTTCTGGAAGTGCATTTTTAGTTATGATGGGCTCTTTTAACTAAATTTTTCATATGGTATGGTGTGTATAAATGCTATAGATAATACACAGGGCTGCACAAAAATAATTCGTAAAAATTACTGAGTATGAGCGTAAATTGCTTAAACATGGATTTTAATTGAGTTATGCATTTTCAAACTGAACTATATTTAATATACTAAGAGATGTTTGTAAAATACAGATAAAATTATATACAGGGCCATGCAAAGAACTGAATACATGGCAAATTATGGATGATAATTTCAGAAAGTATGATTTCAGTAGTTTTAAATGTATTTTAGACCGAATTAAATTTTAGCTAAATATGTGGCGAGTATAAAAAAAAAGTAGTAAATAAAATACAGGCCTTTAGAAAAGCATTCAAATATGTTTCTCTCTATTGGTAGAAATTGCTGAAGGTTAATTTTCAACCTATTATGCCAAACTTTAGTATGCTATTTATAACATAGATAAATCTATAGATAAAATACAGTGCCGCACAAAAGAATTGGAATACTTTTCCAGCTAAGGACCTTAATTGCTGAATTCTTGTTTTCATATGTGTTATGCGTTTTCTAAAATGTGTACTTAGGTATCTTATTTACCTTATTAAACAGCGAATTTTTGTTAAAGTATTTTGGAAGTGTTGGAAAGTGTTTCATAAAGTATGATTGACGCCTGATTTTTCTTTCTTATTATTAAAGCACCCACTTTCGTATGATATTATACGAGATACTTTCACATGATATCTCAGGACTTTTGTTTATCAAGTACATATTTCAAATTTTATGCGAAAATGGTTTCTTTATCATTACAAACCTTGAGAATGCCTCCGTTATTTTGGGCGTATGAAACTATTTTGTTTGTTTATTAAAAGGTTTTTAAACTTTCGTGTTGGCTGTAATAATTTTTTAGTACATGTATTTTATTTAAAAAAAAAACGCGTAACTATGCAACATACAGAAAATCTTTCCCTTGTCTTCAAAAATCATTAGCCGACGAATTTATCAAAGATTTCAGAAAAGAACAGATTTTAGAAACTAACAGAAATGTAATTTTCCAAATTTATGGCCACAACTGGGACCCTTTTAGTCTAGAATAGTTTTTATAAAGTCAGATAAGCTATTGTTTCCTGAGGTTTCTGATGTGCCGTTCTCCAAATTAGTTCTTAAAATGTGTGAAAGATTTTCAGAATTGTAGGTAATTAGGAAGCTACATTGAATTTTGATAAACATTTCTGGTACATAAGGGAAATGTATTAAGTTTTTTTTATATACTGAATCGTTAAACTTATGGTTGTTAGGTGGTTTTCAAATAGAAAGGAATTTTACACCAATTTTTTAAATTATAATTTGATGTATTTTTTTGTAATAATATTTTGAGCTAAATACCCCGCTTAATGTTCTCAAATTTTCTAAAGTGAATGCTAATGATGAAAGAGATGATCAAATAACAGTTGAACAATCTTGATTTTTACAATTCTACCTCAAGTGCTAATTACCTAAAACTTATTAAGCATTTAACACGTTAAATGCCAAGTCAATTTTGTCTGTCTTTCCGATTAAGCCATGAAATAAGACCCCCGTTACAGAATCTATAAGTGTCGTCACCGATGACTGACGCGGCCTAAACTGAAAGATCAGTGTTAGTCACCGGTGACTTACGTGGTATTCAACGTGTTAATTGATTTTATTTTTAAATTCAGGGAGTAGGTATTAAAACAAAAAATGGAAGGAGTAAAATGCAAAAATGGGATTAAAATGGGATATGAAGAGCAATGAAAGGTTGTCACAAAAAGCTGTTGTTCAAAATCCCTTTCAATAAATTACGCCAACGGATGTGCAAGAAATATATACGAGACGTAACTCGGCGAATTCGACGAATGAAAGTGTTTAAAAGAACTGATTGACTAAGTTTCTAAAAAATTAACAAAAATAATTACAATAATTAATCAATATTATATTGGCTAGCATAATTCTTAAAACAAATATTATTTTAAACTAAAGTTTAATTTCAACTTTTCAAATTATTGAAAAATTAAACTATTCCTACACTTAATCAGCTTGACGTCACGTTCGCCAGTTACAATTTTGCATGTGAACACTCGCACTCTTTATTTGAAGTTCTAATCTGAGTGCTTGCGAAATCCAGAAATTTACTTTTAGACTATTCGTAGTAAAATATTTAGTTTATCAAAGAAAATGCTCATCTCATTTTTACTAATGACATCATTATTACCCACTGTAGTCTTTTGAGATTAGCGTCTCAATCTCAGTATCAGCGGAACGAAAAAAATATTTAAATGTAACAGCTTTATGAGTAAAAAGATGTCATTTTCTGTTCAAAGGTTTAAAAAAAAAAAAAAAGTTATTTTTAATTGTAATACGAAAATAGCATCCGTAATAATATGGTAATTCCCATTGTTTCCCTTCTCTCTTCAACAATGGAAGTAACCTGATTGCCACCAATGGGAAGAAATTTCATAAGAGACTTTTAAAATTAAAATTAAAATATAAAAATGGGATTATTTAAAAAATAGCGAGTGCGGGCATATCTACAAATAAAGTGCTTCAATTAAAAAAAATAGTTATCAAAATCGGTTCAGTAGGAAACTCAAGCCAAATAACTAAAAAACAGTCTTGTCTTTTAAATATATAGATCACGGTAAGAAGTTATGGAACAATCAGTTGAATTTGGTTTTATTTTGATTAAAAATTACTTGTAGAGTTGCTTTTTAATATTTATGCCAACCCAATACCAATTTTGATGCATATATATCGAAGTTTTAATTTAAAAATTTCTGTTGTATAATTAATTACTTAATATCGCAAGAGATATCTGCTTCCCTAGAAATAATAAATCATTTCCACTTTTAACTAGATTGCGGCTCCACCAGAAATTTCTGTATTTCGCTGTTATCATTTGCTCATCTTCGTGATCGATATAGAATCTAGCGGGCAAACTGTAATCAATAGAACCAACAAGACACCAAGAATATACTCGTCAGATAAATAAATTTTGATTCAGAGAAGGGGAATGTTTGGAAAAGACTCAGAACTAGATAGTTCCAAAAGTTTTCTCAAACTGAATTTGCCTGGCAAAGTTCCTATTGATTGAGATGTATCAATAATTTCAAGTAAATAATTTAAATTTTCTGTCGCATATTTTAGAATTTTATTAATGCATTTCTAATTTTTTATTCCTAGTTTCATATTTGTTTTACTAAATCTCAAACTACAATATTAAAGCTCTTAAATAAATTTTATTTGGATTAAAAGCAAATGTAGGGGAGAGGGGGCCACCTTTGAACATTTTTTTAAAAAAAATCCACATATTTCTTACTTGAATTATATTTATTGAATTTTAAATATTTCGTGAGAGAAAGAATGCAATTCTGCATCATATGAAATAAAAAATTACAATTTTTCAGACAAATTAAATTTGTTGTGAGGCTTTAAAAAGCTGAAAGTTTTTTGTTCAAACCTGCCCCACGTAGGGGCACCTTTGAACAAATAAACAAAATATGAAAATTTTGACAGTTTTTATTAAAAACTGCGTGTCTTTCCAAAATATAAAATAATAAGAATAAAATTACACAATTATATTTAACTGAAATTACTATTTTTTTATTATTTAACCAAACTTATATCCATCAAAACACATTGTTGAGACAGAAAGGAAGATGCCTCAAATTATGTTTAATTCTGGCAACTTTTTTATATACTATCTTTAAAATCCACCAAACTGATATCCGATACCTCTGGAAAATATACTGTATGTCCATTTTTACAAAGAAACCTGACATTAAGCAATTTAAATTTAATCTGACCAACATAATGAAGAGTTCTTTTTGCATGAAATTGAACTGAAATGAAATCATTTACATTCAAATCGTTATAGAAAATGGATAAAACTCAGTTTTATGAAATCCAGAAATAATGTTTACCATTGTAAATGAAACAGCATATGGTTTGTTAGACAAATCTACTAAATCATGAATTATTGTCCTGTGTTCTGAATTTGCCTGTAGTTGAAGCCCTGCATAAGTACAACTTTCATGTTAAGTAACTTTCATGTTAAGGCTATACACGTAGAGAGTGCTATTAGCGATTCACAAAAGGCCAAAATTTAGTGGATCTGGCTCATCTACCGGTGGGTTTTGAGTCACACATTCACTGGAAAATATTGTACAGCATTTCTTAGTGGCCCCTTTCGAGACCGGACTAAGTTTAATCGGCATCGTAGGTCGCCCGCCGTCCAATGCTGAGTTTAAGCAGAGTTACGGGGAGATCTGCTTTCCTCTGCAGTTCAGTGGAAGTCCTCTTTTGGGGCTCCCTTTTTTGACATATAAAGGTAGAAGGATTCTTAGTAGTTTCGAGAGGTTCTCAACCAGGCTCGAGTACTAGGAACTTACAGGAAAATAACTGTCTGTATAGTGTCATACTTAAAATTTCTAGGAAGAATTATACTTCTGTAACGTCAAGCGAGGTACTAATGAGTGGAACTTATTGCCACTTCAGTCATCTTTATCCGAACTTTACTGTTGCTTTCCATCTCGGTAAGTCTTTGAAGGAGGAGGGTGATATGAGAACTGTCTACCACAGAACTATTCTTTTATTTGTTAGTGGCTAATTGTAGTATTTCTCACACTACAGATTCTTATATAGTACAATGAGAGACATCAAATTTTGCTATAATGTAGGAAAATCAGGCACAGGGACGTACAAAATGATCCGAATAGTTTACCGCGAGAATGTCCTAACACGTGGTTGTATGCTTGAAAAGTACGCCCGATTTGGCGATGGACATCACCCCTTATGTTATTGATATCTGTCAAACAGTTATTCAGAAGAGACAACAGAGCTTGTTTCCGACTTGTTGCAAACAAAACGTTGCATGTCAGTCGGCATGATGAAGAATGTATCGCAAATTAACTACAAAACGATCCAGTAGATACTGTAAAAGATCTGAAAAATGAAAGCAAAATTATGCTTCGAGTATAGATTATGAACACTTTCCAACATATTTAGAATACTGTAACAAAACTTCACCGCTAAATAAACTGAAAGGTAATATCAAAGTAAACCATTTGGAAATCGCATAAAACATTTGAAAACTTATTTTCGACAATTACCATCTACAGTAGGAAAAGAATTCAAATTTTTCTGTGAATCTCTGTGTATGATCTAAAAATTTGTATATACACTACATATTATGCTAAATTTTAGTTCAGTCAATAAGCGCTTAACATAGTTGAAAATTCCCTTTCAGCAATAAACGGCATTAAGTGCATTTCCGTCAATAAACGGAAATGCACTCAAATTCTTTTCTACAGTCCTGTATATGTTCTATATAATTTGTACTGTGACGTTTTATCTGAGGACTCAAAGACAAGATGCCCCTAACGAAATAAACATCTTTAATTGGAACCTCCAGATGCCTGCTATAACTTCACATGTCACTGATTCACCAAAACAGATGGAACATGTAAACAGTTTTAATCATGTAAATATCTGGAGAAAAAGTGCTGCGTAGAAATGTTATAAACTGAACTTGTTGACTAAGATGATTCAAGACCTCACGTGGGGTATTTAGGAGATGAACTGATCTCAGAAAAACAAGGCCCCGTGGAGGGACAGTATCTGCTGTGACACGACCCCAGACGGTCAAGTTCTCGGTCCTGCCGAAAGGAGCGTCTCGCTCCGGAAAGATTAACTTTTTGCCGTGTAAATATTACGTGTGCTTGTTATGTGTGTGTCCCGTAACGTCTAATAAAACTCTGAAAAAAAAAACGAACGCCGAGTTCTTTTAATTTCTAATTAAGAATCTTTCTTAAGTGAGTTCTTATACGACGGTACAGCTGGTGTCAGAAGTCGGATTCGAGTTGTTCGAAAAGTGGGGCACACATGTACCTGAAACTGTTACCCACGGAAGGAGTGATAAGGTGAAAGCTCATTCTTTCGAGAAATAGAGAGCCGTGCTGATACTGGAATAGAAAAATAAAAGGAAAATCCCCGTGTGTTGGAAGAAGAGAAAAAACAGGTTGTGAAGAAAGAGCTAGTTTCGATTTTCACCCGGTCAGAGAAGAGAAGGGTGTTGTTTTCACCCCCCCCCCCCTGTTGGAGGAAAGAAAAAAAGAAGCTTGGTGTTATCTGGTTTCGGTTTAGGAATACTTGGAGGAAGGAAGACTTGAGAAATCCTTACCCAGTGTCGGAAAAAGAGGAAGATTGTTTTTCCCCCCGTCTGTGATCAGCTGTTCGACTGCGGAAAAGAAACAGAGTTACAACGCCGCTGTTTGGTGATGAAAGGATTGCGGAAGAGTGGAAAAAAAAGAAGATGATTTTGTGATTTTAGGGAGCCAAGGCCTGAAACAAAACTGTGATTGTAGCAGTGGATCGGCGGATAGAAGAAGATTGGGAATGTGAGTGGGTCCCGTTTTGGGACGACGATAGTGTTCAGTGTTCCGTGCCTCTGGATATAATGTTTTTAGTGGACCTTATGGTCAGAAGTGTGTTCAGTGAGCCATCCGGCTGAAGAAAAAGTGTGGATTACCGTTTAGTGTCTGAGCCTTCAGTGGGGTAAGTCACAATTTTGAATTTGGAGTTAATGTTTAGTGATTTTTAAGTAATTAAAATTGCTGATTTTGTTGGGAAAATTCAAAAACGGGAATGACAAAAATTGAACAGGTACTAGTCATGGAAGTGAGTCAGTATTTACATATTGCTGTGTTATTGAAAGAAATTTTATGATTGATTGTGATTATTGTTAATATAGTATATATTTTTTTGTTGTTGTATTAGTGTGGAGAAGTACCTTTTTATAGAGAAATTTTGTTTGAAAAAAAAGGGTTAGATATGGCTTTCCTGGGTAAAGGAAAAAAGGAACATATAAAAAAGTTAGTGGATGAATTGGAACTTGCCAGGACCGGAAACGAAACTCGGATTCAGTTAACGCACTTGGTGCTGGAATCTGAGGAGTATGAAGAAGAAATAGTACGGGCTCTGTATGAGAGTATATTAGAGACCGCTAAGGAGGAATTAGAGAGGGAAGAAAATCAGCGCGCACGGTTACAAGCTATCGAACGGGAGGACATGTTGCGTAAACAGACATGGGAGCGTGATCAAGCCATTAGGAAGGAAAAATTGGAGCAAGAGAAAGAATTAAAGGAATTAGAATTAAAAAATAAATTCGAGTTAAAAAAACTAAAAATCGAGAAAGGAATTGCCCCGTTTTCAGTAAATGCAAATAATATACATTCGCGTTCCCCTGAACAGAACTTAAAAAAATTAATCCCGGATTTTAATGCAGAAAAAACAGATATTAGCTTGTATTTGGTTCTGTTTGAACGCCAAGCTAAACGGGTTGGGATACCGAAGGAAAATTGGGTCTCTCATTTAATTGGGCTTCTACCAGTAGACGTTATTTCAATTATTGCCAGACAACCCGAGGCAGAGTCAGAAGATTACGATAACGTAAAAGTTATATTGTTAAAAAAAATTAAATTAAATTTAAATTAAATTAAATTAAATTAAATTTTTACCCAGAGAGTTTTCGGCAGAAATTTGTTAGCCACCAGAAGTCGCAATCTTTGAATTGGCAGGATTTCGGTTTCGAAATCCGAAATTATTTAAATGAATGGCTAGCGGGTTTAGGAATAACTTCCTTAGACGAACTAAAAGACCTTTTGGTCACCGATCAGATTAAACGGCGTGCGACGTTTGAAATGCGTGAACACTTCATTGACAAATGTCCACAGCTTAAGACCGAAGCAGCAATAGTGGAATTATTGGATGGATATGAGAGTATAAGGGCCTCTACTCCGAAGGCCAAGGATACCAGAGATGTTAGGGTGGAAAAAAACGCGCCCGTTTTTTCAAGAAAGGTCTCGAGAAACTAGACCACGGTTCTCCCCCCCTTCGAATGCAAATGCCGTGCACAGACCAGTAAACCGAGATAGAGCCTTTGAGAAAAGAGCGAATTTGAAATGTTTTAATTGCGCGTCCGAAACGCACCTGCGTTCATTGTGCCCGAAGTTGCAGAAAAAACCTCCGTCAGGCTCCGTAAATAATTTGCAAGATGTACGAAAGGACGATTTATTGGACTCTTATACATTTCCTGGGGTTGTTAACAACCGAAAGATAGGAATATTCAGAGATTTGGGAGCGACGCTTGATTTAATTTGTAGGAAATTTGTAGATCCGCAGGATTTTTGTGGAGAGAAAATCTGGATCCAACAACCACTTAGTTTGGAGTTAGTTTGTCTACCGTTAGCGCGGGTAGAGATAGAGGGAGATTTCGGGAAAATTTGTACGAAAGCCGCTGTTTGCGGAAATCATTTAAACCAAAACCGATATATTTTAGGAAATAAAACTGTCGCGATGATAAGAGAGAAAACGGGTTATGAATTTTTGTCAACTGGACAGGTAAATACAGTTCAGACGCGTGCGACTACTAGACGCTTAAAGGAAGAGAAAAGGGAGCTCGAACGTGTAGCTCAAGATGTGGAGACACCCATGGAATCGAACGTAGCGAATCAGGAAGAATCGGGACTGTGGGATTCAACGGAAGGTGAGGACCCCATTGAAATTCCAGCGTTAGAAGTTGAAGCCCCGGAGTTGGACTTGTTAAAAATCGATAAAGAAGGGTTTTTGAAAGCGCAGCACGAATGTGCAGAGTTAAAGGAATTGTTTAGCCAATTGGGGGTGGACAAAACGGAAGGTACGACGAAAACTTATTCAGTTGTTAATGGGTTACTAGTTAGAAATCGCGAGGATCGTTTTGGAAACGTTACCAGATTGCTATTTATTCCAAAAGGGTTAAGACAGAAAATAAAAGCATTGTGTCATGAAGGCACGTCAGTACATTTAGGTGGGACGAAGTCAAAGGATAAATTAATTCGATATTTTTATTGGCCTAACTGTTATAAAGAAATGGATGAATATGTGCGCAGTTGCGATGTTTGTCAAAGAGCGGGTCGAGCGAACGAGAAAAAGAAAGCCCCGTTAAAACTTGTCCCAATAATTCAGGAAGTTTTCAGTAAAATAAATATCGACGCACGTGGGCCCTTACCACTGACCACGGATGGACACCGGTATATTTTAACGGCAGTATGCATGGCGTCCAAATACCCGGAGGCGGTTCCGCTGGTGGACCTCTCCTCTATTAGAGTGACTGAGGCGCTGCAGAATATTTTCAGTCGCATCGTATTCCCCAGCCAACTCCAATGCGATCAGGGAAAGTCCTTTACCTCAGCTTTAACGACCGAATTTTTTAATAAATTTGGCATTAAGATCACTCATAGTTCTGTTTATCATCCCCAGAGTAATCCCGTGGAACGGTATAATAGGATCTTAAAACGACTTTTGAGGGCTCTGTGTATTGAATTAAGCGCCGATTGGGATAAACAATTGCCTGCGATTCTATTGGCTCTTCGAAACGTAGTTCATGAAAGCACAGGTTACTCACCTGCCGAGTTGGTGTATGGAAAAAATCTTCGAACACCCGAGACCTTGATAATGGAACGATGGTCCGACCCTCCACCTGAAAATGATGTAGTGACCGAATATGTTTTTAAATTAATAAATCGGTTGAAACGATGTCGCGAGGTAGCTGTTTCGCACATGGAAGAAATGCAAGGTAAACGAAAGGTTTGGTATGATAAAAACGCGGTAAAACGAGAATTCAAGGAGGGAGATTTAGTGTTGGTTTTAGCCATGACGAGACCAAATAAACTGTCCGTGCAATGGATCGGTCCGGGAAAAATCAAGAATAAAATATCTGAGACTAATTATGTGGTAGAACTGCCAGGAAGTAGGAATAAAACCCAAATTTATCATGTTAATATGCTGAAACCATATTATACGCGACCCGAACATGTAAATTTGTTGTGCTCAAAGACAATTCAAATTTAATAGAAGATCAGGATTTAGATATTCCGTATTTAGAGAATAATCCTACGATTTTTGACTTACAGGAAATAGTTCGGCTTAGTGAGTTAGAAAAAGACCTAAACGAAGCACAAATTAGCCAATTAAGGGAGCTTTAAATAAATATGCCGCGTGCTTTTCAAACGACCCTGGTACAACAGATTTGGTGGAGCATGATATAACTTTAATTAGCGATAAGCCCGTACGATCAAAACCTTATCGGATGTCGCAAAGACAAACTGAAATCGTAAAAATGGAGATTCAAAAGATGTTAAGATTGAGGGTTATTGAAGTTGGCGAATTGGATTACACGTCGCCTTTAATTTTAGTAGAGGTTCCAGGTAAGGATCCTCGTCTTTGTGTGGATTTTAGGCGTCTCAATGAGATAATTAGGACAGAATATTTCCCCATCCCCAATATCGAAGAAAGAGTTGAGAAAGTCTCATCTGCTAAATACATAACCGTCCTAGATTTAGCGAAAAGTTATTGGCAGATTCCCTTGAGCCCCAGAGCTCAACGGTATGTCAACGGCATTCTGTACAACTTTTGGTACTTTTAGGTGTTTGAAAATGGCTTTTGGATTAAAAAATGCGCCATTTTTCTTTAGCAAAATGATGGCAGAACTATTAAGAGAGATGGAAGAATTTGCAGTTCCTTATTTAGATGACGTCGCTGTATTTTCGAACACCTGGGAAGACCACTTAAAACATGTCGCATTAGTTCTAGATAGAATTCATAAGGCCAATCTTAAAATAAAGCCCTCTAAGTGTAAATTTGCCCAGAGTAGTGTAAAATATTTAGGCCATATTGTAGGAAATGGTTCCCGCACTCCAGCAGAAGTCAAGATTGAAAGCGTAAAAAAATTCCGTACTCCCGAAACAAAAACGCAGATTCGCGCATTTCTAGGACTAGCCGGATACTACCAGAGATACATAAGGAATTTTTCCATAATACCAGCCCCCTTGACTGACGCGCTAAAAGGGAAAACCCGTCGAGGTAAAGTCGAGTGGACTCCCGCGTGCGAGAGCGCTTTTCGGTCTCTGAAAGCGAAACTAACCGAACGGCCGGTCTTGCATGCGCCGGATTTTCATCGTGAATTCCTTATTCAGGTCGATGCATCGTTACGCGGTGCCGGAGCTGTGTTGAGCCAGGTAAATGAGAAGGGAGGGGAACACCCGATTTTGTATTTGAGTCGGAAATTCTCTCCGGTAGAACAACGCTATAGCACCACCGAGCGGGAGTGCGCCAGTATTGTTTTCGCCGTAAAAAGATTACATTGCTATCTAGATGGAAGAAAATTTAGGATTATAACGGATCATAATCCTCTGCGCTTCTTACAAACTCATGCGAGTTCCAACCCAAGGCTTATGCGTTGGAGCCTCGCGTTACAACCGTACGATTTTACAATCGAACATCGAGCAGGAAAAAAACACCAAAACGCTGATAGTCTAAGCAGAGTAGCGTTTGAAGACTAGAAATTTTGTTGAAAAAAAAATGTTTAAGAATGTGTTTTGTTATTGTGATAAAATTCTTTTAAGTGACTTATCGTATGTAAAAGGTTTAAAAGTGTTTGGTTTTATTAGTGTATTAGAATTCATTCTTAAGAAATTTATATATATATATATATATTATTATTGTTGGTTATCCATGTGAACAGGAGAGAGCGAACTTTCTTAGAATTACTTGTGATGTTTAAAAACTTAATCTATCCTGTTTATGTTAACGGAAAATTATTAATGAAGGTTCTGGTTTATTATAAAATTGTTGAAGTGCTTATTATAAATCTTAGTATTATTATATAACGGTGTGCAATTGCAATGTGTTTATTACTGTATTTATTATGTTTGTTGTGTGTTATGCTGAATCCTTTCCATGGTAACGAAGTACTTCTGATAAATATTTTGATTTTAAAATTTAAAATTTTATTAATAATTTTGGAGTAGATAGCATTGTTAGGGATAGCATTAACTCCAAATTTCACTATGATTGTGCACCCGAGTGTGGAAATTTTTCCCTTAGGGAAAAATTTATAAGGGGCATGGAGGGACTGTGACGTTTTACCTGAGGACTCAGAGACCAGATGCCCCTAACGAAATAAACATCTTTAATTGGAACCTCCTGATGCCTGCTATAACTTCACATGTCACTGATTCACCAAAACAGATGGAACATGTAAACAGTTTTAATCATGTAAATATCTGGAGAAAAAGTGCTGCGTAGAAATGTTATAAACTGAACTTGTTGACTAAGATGAGTCAAGACCTCACGTGGGGTATTTAGGAGATGAACTGATCTCAGAAAAACAAGGCCCCGTGGAGGGACAGTATCTGCTGTGACACGACCCCAGACGGTCAAGTTCTCGGTCCTGCCGAAAGGAGCGTCCCGCTCCGGAAAAGATTAACTTTTTGCCGTGTAAATATTACGTGTGCTTGTTATGTGTGTATCCCGTGTCGTCTAATAAAACTCTGAAAAAAAAAAACGAACGCCAAGTTCTTTTAATTTCTAATTAAGAATCTTTCTTAAGTGAGTTCTTATACGACGGTACAGTACACACCAAGTAATATGCAAAACAATTGTTAAATTTAAAAACACCTACCACAACTGAAAACGCACTTCCAGCAATTGTGAATCATAGACTGTAACCAAACACTTTTGTGTGTCTCTGGATATGAATAAAAACTGTTATGCGCACCATATTCAACAATAAGCATTTCGATAAGTTTGAAATAGCGTAAAATCATTAAAATACATTGCAAACAATTTTTCCCTTTAGACCATAATGTAAGGGAATTCTTTTGAGTGTCCCTGTAAACGAACTATGAAAGTTACACCCCTCATTCTCAATACCGAACATGAAATAGTAAAGCTCAATAACATGCATGAATTACATGGCAATCCGACAGTACGTACTCCAGTTAGAGTGCGGACAGATAAACTGAATTCATAAACACTTTTCAACTATATTGTAAAGTGCTAAAAAGAAAACTTTTGCGAGTTTTGTTTTGACCAAAAACTCAGAGAGTCCAGCGCTGCTTGAGTTGTTGAGGCAGTGAAGGCGAAACCTTCACTGCCGGATTACATCATCGCTGATGATAAAATCTAGTGATTTCGATCGATCGATCAACCAGAAGTCAAAGTGTAAAGTTAGAGGCAAAAAAATGCACCATGTCTCAAAAAATTCATCTCCAGAAAAGAAGGATCGACAAAATGCTGATTACCTTTTTTGACAGCTAAGATTTCATTTATAAAGAATGTCAGGATTAGAGTCAACACAAACATGCAACATCTTTTTTTAAACAATATTTTAAAACATTTCTCATAGTAAACGTGTATCATACGTACGATCTCAATCTAGCAAATTTATTGCATTTGTTAACATGATTTTGGAAACTTTTTCAATAACAATAAAGCTAAGAATCGTGGGAAGTTCCGATTTTTCAAATGTAATTAATTCGATAAAACTTTAAGTAACTTCACAACAAACAAATTCCCTCGGGTTTGAATAAAATTAACATAAAGCGTCTCACAAAATAAGATTTTACTCGAGAAAGACGAAAAACTTTTAAATGTGATGTATTTAATGTAACTCTAATCAAATATAGTTTCTTGAGAACTATAGTTAAAAAGAAAAAAAAAGAACATCGGAGATAAGAAAAGAAAAGTAATGTAATTAGAAAATAAACATTTTATTTCTCTGAGCCTCGACTATTTCTTTTAAATCAAATACACAACACGTAATCCCTTTACGAGTAGTTATACTTTATTTAGTATTTTTTTTTTCACAGATTAATTCGCTTATGTAAAGCAAATGTGTGTTCATCCATTTATGTCAGGAATAATTAAGAAATATATGGAAGAACTAATTGAATAATAATTTTTTAAAAACCTAAAATATCGTGACAAATATCAGAAGACTATTAAAATGTTTAACCAGCATACAGGTCTGCACGGGCCGGAGGACCGTACGCGGCCCAGTCCGGAAAAATGAAGAAAAAGACAATTTTTAACGGGCCGGGATGAGCCGAGCGGATGAAAAAATTTTTAAAAGGATCAAGCAAAGCCAATAAAATGTGAACAGTTTTCAATAGACGTGACTGAGGCGAGGATGTGTATAAATATGTTGCAAGAGCCAATGCTAGATTGACAACATCAATACAGAAATATAAAATGTTCAGCGTAGAGATTGGCACTGACAATTGCATCATGTCTGAACCAGGGTTTAATTATTTCAGCAGACTTGGTCCGGGCCAGGATCAGGCTTATATTTTCTTTCTACAAACTGGGCCAACATGACGGCCGGTATAATGCTATCCTGCTTCTATGGCTTGCGAATATAAAGTAATTAAAAACATATACTATAATGTTAAAATTACCCATAAATATGTATGTAGTATTCTAGAAAAATATTCCATTTTATGTTATGAAAAATCGCCTTTTCCTGTGGAAATTGAGTTGAGTCTGATTTCATTGATTTTTGCACGGCCCGGGCCTTTTTTCACTAATTTTAGCAAGGTAAACTGCAAAAATACAAACGGGCCGGGTGAACTTTTAGTTTTGCAGTTGGCTGGGTGAAGATAGCTTTCGTTCGGGTCGGGGCTGGAAATTACGGCCGTGTAGACCTCTAACCAATATATATATATACACTTTTTTTTTCTTTTTTTTTTTAACTCACTCATACTGATTGGTAAAGATATCTAATGACTCAAAAAATTTCCCGTCTTTTTATATTTTTACCAATCAGTACAATCCTTAGCAAAAGTTTAGACACTGGTGATATTTAACCTTTAAGCAAAAAATACGAACGCTTGGGTTACATAAATCACTATATTTATTTTTAAATATATTTTTACCATTTTAGGGCGGAAATAATGGTTTTAATGTAGATAATATTTAATTTAACCGAAAAAAGTGAAATTTGCATGTTTTAACACTTTCTTGACTTTTGGCAACTGTTCTCTGAAAAATGCAAATTTCAAACTTATGACGTCACATGCATGAAGTATTTAAGCATCGGTTAGTGAAGATGATTTGTTTACATTAAATTGAAAAAACAGCCAGCTTTGAAATCTCACCACAAATTGACGATAATGCAGTGGCCTTGCAAACATCTTTCATATAGATTCCAGTGGTGTACTGTGATATTCAGCGACGCAAAAAAGTGGAATTTGGATGGCCCAGATGGGTGGACATACTATTGGCACGACTTGCGTAAAGAGACACGAACTTTCTTTAGTCGACAAAAAGGTGGTGGAGATTTAATGATTTGGGCCTCATTTTTGCTTTAATGGTCAAGTATCTCTGATGTTCTCCAATGGTCGCCAAGCAACGCAAGACTACATACATATATTCATAGGAGAACAATTTACAGGCATTTGGTGAACTTTTAGCTGGTCCAAATGCATCCATTCTTGTTGCCAACAAAACAAGAACTTGGTTTAACCCTCAAAATATTAATGTTTTCGATTGGCCCACGTGTAGTCCTGATCTGAACCCAATTGAAAATCTTTGGGGCATCATATCTCGTAATGTTTACGCAAATTTTCGGCAATACTCCTTTGTTAATGAACTTCGAGGTTTTGTTGAACGGGCTTGGTACTAAATAGGCCTCCAAGTGATGCAAGATTTAGTTTCTTCGATGGAAAGTCGCATTTTTGCACTAATTGCAAACAATAGGGGTGCAATTTGATTTTAATTTACGGTTATTTTTGTGTAAATATACAGATCGTCTAATTTTTACCACAATGTTAATGTTATTTTTTAGTCATTATATATTACGTAAAGTATATAATTTAAATTTTATTTTTTTGGGAATAAAGGATAAGTCACAAGTAATATATAACAGTTTAGTTACAACAATTCGTTACATACTTCTCAGTACAGAAGCTTGTCTAAACTTTTGCTGCGCACTGTATGAAAGAGTTAAAAATAATAGAAGTGTATATACGTATCCATCGTTCAATTGAACCTTTCTTAGTATGTGAAAATACGTTTTAGGATCCTTTAGAAAGACCCTCAAGGAGGGCATCGCCCCCTTCGGTCTATATCCCTCGTGCAGTAATCGGCCGTAACCAAAACACACACCACTAACATCGTTTAATACAGTTTCATTTCCTGTGATATATTCTGTTGAACTGTCTACATGGTACACCAGATGCTATTACCAATAAGGTTATTTGAGTGAAATATGTCGACCGGTTGTCGTCCAGATAGCTCAGTTGGCAGAGCGTTGGCAATTTAAGCCAATTGTCTTGGTTTCGACTCCCGACCTAGACACATTTTCACTCAGGGCTAAAATTTTCAGTCATATATATAGTCAAAGAGGTAAAAGCGAAAGCGGTAGCTATTATGAAAACAAAAATCATATCTATTTATCTTCAAGAAAGACTTTTTTGGGGATAGTGGACCGATTTGTTAATATATTTAATAAAAATTCAGCAAACTTTTTATACTCACTACAGTTACCTGAGTAAAATCGAGTTCTTGAATTTTAGCGTTTTGTTACACAATATCATTATTATTTTATCGACTATACAAGGTTACAAGTTTTGTGAGCCATTTCGCATTTGAAATTTCTATTTAATGTTGAATCCAAAACCGTTTTACTGAATTTCATAAGTAAAGTTTATAAAAGAAAAGACTTTAACATACGTTTTATTAAATAAGTTATTAATGTTAAATATTTTATTTTAAATTATGCAACAAATGCATTTCTAAATATAAATTAATTGAATATATACATGGACAAATAATTCTTTAAGACTACTTGGTCAGCAAGTTAACTAGTATGAAGAAAATTCATTTTATTTCAATTTCAAACAGGACAATGGACAAAATTTTTCTACAGAAAGATCCTAGAAAAAAACATCCATTTATTCTAAAAATATACTTTTCGTATTCTAAAAATACCTTCTAATTCATCTTCACCTGAATTTCAACTTGAATCCCTAGAGGACAATACAATGTTTAATCTTATTATCTAGTAGTCCAAAAGAAAAAAGAAAAAAAAACTGTTGGGCGTTTTACTTCGGCAGCTGGAAATACGATTAAGTAATTGGTTTCGTAGAAACTTGCTTTTACCAATTAAACAAAAGACTTTCTACCTGTATTTTTTTTTATGATTCGCTATTTATACATATACCTATGTTTCATCTTAGTAATATAACAATATCTTTTTTTTACAATTGACAGAAAGTAGAAAAAATTAATGCAATCTAAGAATGTTTTCAATACTTTTAAAAAAGGGCATAAATTTTTCAAATACGTTATAACTTTAATGCAAAATCTCTTTAGAATTTCATTTCTAATTCATGCCTTGCAAAGTTTTTTGAGGTTCATTTCCCTTGGGGCACTTCAAAGGATGAAATATTTTGCATGGATATTAAATTTAATGCATTTAAAAAGTATTATAAATTTGATTTTAGGCGACGGAAGTTAAAAAATCAAATATGCAAAAGTCTTCAGAAAAAAAAAGTTTAACAAATTTTGCAAATTTTTATATGTCAAGGGAGTTTGAATTTAAACAGCCTTCAAATATTTTAAATATTACATATTAATTTTATTAAATATAAAGGCAAAAAGTTTTAAATTCTTTTCTACAATAAATCACTATTTTAAATACTGTTTATCGTAACGTAAAATTAATTTAACAAATTATAATTAAAAAATGATTTGAATCATTAAAATTTTATTTTAAATCAATAGAATATACATTGCACAGACACAAATCTGCAAAAAATAACGGAAAAGATTGATATTTGAAGGCGGAAATGTTAGCATTCAAGGTATTTGAATTTAAATATTCTTCAGATAAATATATAACACATACGAACAGAGAGAGCACAAGTGCTTCATTAATTGAGGACTAAGAATGAAAAACGCTAAAAGTACCGAAACATCAAAAATCTTTTTTTTCTTTTTTTTTTTTTTTTTACAAAAAAAAAAAAAAAAAAAAAAAAAAAATGTCTTAAATGCCAAGCTTAACAAACACGAGAACCCTTGAAGGTCAACCCTAGTATAAATAGTTCAAAAAAGAGTAGAAAAATGTCAGTGCTTGAGTGCCACATGAAGTAAAGTGGAGAACGCTGAATGTGCCACACGAAGTGAAGTGGAAAACGCTGAATGTGCCGCACGAAGTGAAGTGGAAGCGGCTGAAAGTGCCAGTGATACATATGCTCGGCGACTGGTGGACATTACACAACTTGATCATGATGTTATTGTTTACATCAATGGGATATTTTAAAGCAAGGTAAAAATATTAAATAAATAAAAGAAAGAAATGTTTACAAATGATAATATTAGGTATTTAAAAACTAAACGAAAAGAAGCTATACCTACATTTTAAAGTGTTGAACTAAGAGCCCGAAAGGAGTGAAGTGGAAAACGCTGTAAGTATCAAGAGCCAAAAAGGAGTGAAATGGAAAACGCTGTAAGTACCAGAAGTAGGAGGTTTTTTTTTGTTTTTTTTTTTGTTCTTTTGAACAACTTCTTTTTCTGGACATTCAGCATTTTCTATTCTTAGTCCTCAATTGCTAAAATGTCTAAAACAGCAAAAAAAAAAAAAAAAAAAGTTAAAATGTTTTATATACAAACTTAAACTATCTATTGGCTTCCCCGAAACCGTTTTCAAGAAAAATAAGTACATTCTACAAATCCACGATCTATAATGCAATGATTTAAAATGTCATCATTCACGTTTTTTACATTCTCTCTCAGATTACTCAAATTATTTATTTTTATTTTTATTTTGATATTTATTTCCATTCGCGTAACCATGGAGTAACTCAACAAATAATTTCGTAAGATCATTTAAGTTGTCAAATTTATAGTTTGGGTTTGTATATAGATCGTGCATCTCTACAATATCCTCATTCGTCTTGAAAATGACTTCGGCGAAGCCGAAACATGCAGTCAGTTTGTATAAAACTGTTTTACTGCTTTATTTAACATCTTTCAGGAATAAATAAAGTATATTCTTCAGCTACTTTAAATGTTACCTATTAAATTTACTATATATATAAGAAAAGAGTTTAAAAAACTTTAGTTAATTTTTTTCTACTCAAAATCTCCATTTTAAATACGATAAATGGGGCAATATGGGGGGGGGCGAATTTTTTACTTATTTATTTAAATATACATATATATATATATAATGCTACCCTCTTGGATCAGGACAAGACTTCCCTGTGATATATTATTCTTTAGATTACTTTAAATATAATAATAATTTTGTATCTCTTAAATAACGCATTTCACATATTCGTAACGTTATCTCACGCCATATAAATCGATGGTTGCATCTCTTTGTGTAATTAAAATGTCAACATTAAGCAATATTCATATATAACTTGTAATTTCCTGGAAAATTTATTTATTTATTAAATAAGATATAAATAGAATCAATGGGCAAACAACATTTCTTATTTCCTTTCCTTTTTCCTAATTTCCTTTTAAGAAAAACATTTCATAAATCAAAAGAAATAATTTAATGTGTCAGTTGATTACAGAATCAGTTCAAACTCTCATTCTGAATGATTTAATGATTTATTGAAGATGTTATTATACATTCTTTCATGAAATAAGAATAATATATATCATCAGATTTATTTTACTGGAGTTTTTCATTTTTCCCCAAATTGTGTCCTATTTTTATATTTTTGGTAAAATGTTGGCGTGTTTTATCTAATGTGTGCCAATTCAACAAAACTCGAATACACAGCTGTTTCGTGGCAGAAGATTACTACAAAAATGTTATAATGTGAGAGAAACCTCCCTGCGTTTAATTTTACCTGGCCTTAGGACTAGGAATATGTAAAGAACCATCAATAAAAGGAATGTGGTTGTGCGTAAGTGGACTTGTAAATTATGATTTGATCTTGTCTTTCCAGGTTCTGCCAACAAAAACTGTTTCCAGCTTCTGTTATCCACGGGATGAGAGCTCAAAATTTTAGTTTCTTGTGGGACGTAATGTACGTACCAGATGCGTTTATGGCTAAATGAAAATTTGAATGTATGGATGGTTTCTCCTTTATAACATTTCTAATTACGTTTCACATTGACCACATATTAAAATAGTTATTTAGTCATTCATTTTATTTTCAATACTGTGAAGAGCAGTAGCGCCAACTTTGCAAAAATATTGGGTGGGCTCAAAAATTTTTGAGTAAAATAACACATATATATTTTTTTCTCTTAGTGTGTATATGCGTGGAGAGAGAGAGGGGAGGAGCGAATGACTAAAGATGAGATTTCGAAATTAAATTATGTATTCTCTAAACAAATTTTTAAATCATTATAATTTAATTATAATTTTATAAATAATTTTATAAAATTATATTCTTATGAGTTCTTTCTTATAAATAAAATACATAAATATTTATTTTAAATAACATTATAATTGCTAACTATCGGAAGTGCAAAAAACTAAATGTCAAGAAAAGTATACATTTTAGTCGCTTAAGTCTTTTATCAATTCACCAAAATAGATGGCAAAATATGCATGAAATTTGTTTTCGTGAGAAATTTAACTATACATCTCCTGAAGGTGTTTTCAGTGCTCCTGTAAGTTTAATTGATGTCATTACTTTTTTTCAAACAAAACTATTTTGAGAACGTTAACAAAACCAAATTTAATTTAAGCGATTAAATAATTAAAAAAATAAATGATGAATTAAATCAATTGAAATTGGGTGGTTGGAGAGATCAAATTATTGGGTGTGCTCGCACCCCATGGGACCATATAAGTTGGCGCCAATGGTGAAGCGCATTAAATAACTACTAAAATAACCCAGTAAAAATTCTGTACATAAAAAGAAATCCGAAAACAGTTTGAAATGCTTTATGTAACCAAATATATTTCCCCTTTTTAGGTTGTTTTATTCTTGTACTTACTATATGTTTAAAAATATGTTAAATACCACCCATTTAAAGTTAGGATATGATATCGATTTCTTGCTTTAGAAATTAAGTTCCAAGGTTTATGACAAACGCGTTGGAAGTAACTGTGAGTCAACTGTTTCATATAATTTCCGGTTACGTTTTAAAATTGAAGAGCTCAGATGATAAAAGTTGGTATGTGACAAAAAAAAAAAAAAAAAAAAAAAAAAAAAAAAGTTAATCATATGATTAAAGATAATCAATGGTCCTCTGCCAGCTGTTAACCCCTTAACCTACGATTTACGTTTTAACAGCCTGGGTCCAAAACGAAAACCCGTCGAGCCATTCCACGGCTCGGCAAATCGGTCCTAAGTTGTACCAAACGCGCACGACTTACGAAATGTAAATACATGTGTAAGATACAACTGTTTTAATTTTGTGGAATATTTTATAAGTAATTACAACCTGATGTAATAATTGTAATAGATATAGCACAAAAAGTTTATTAATAATCCCGTTAGTCCGTTGGCTCGATCATTGTACCAGGGGCCACGCCCGTAATATTTACATTTGGCCCGACCGACGTACTGCGGACCAGGCCCGTGAAAATCAGTTTTGGCCCGAATACAAGACCACGTGTCTCACACGTAGCTGTAGGTTAAGGGGTTAAATTACAATTTGATAAAAACTAACATTCGCAAAGATTTTAATTCATAACGGAGGAATTTGACAATAAATGCAAATAGACATTTGAAACTTTACAGCTCATTTTCTCAAAATCTGTGTCACTTACCTCCTTTATCATCTCAGCTTTTCAACTATCACGTGTAGAAAATTCTTCACTTATTCCATTTTGAATATTGTAGGCAGCGCAGAGCAACAACTGAAGAAGACGCAGTAAAAATATTGAGCAGAATCATAAACTCCAAAAACAGTCTGGAGTACATTTAATGGTGAAACATTTCTTTCCTTTATAGCCGGTTTCATTGTTGCAGTTATTGTTTTTTCCATTTATATTTCACTTTCGTTTCCTTTTTGATGGGTATGTTTAACTTTTGTAAACCGAATGCTTCTTTAAAATGTTTGCTATTTTTATTAAATTTCTCCATTGTTTCATTTATTTTTCTGGGATATGTAATACACTTTCGCTTACTTTTTGATTTATTTTCTTAACTTTTATAAATTGTATATTTCCAGAGCAAAATATCCACACCCTTTATAGTACCACTACTCTTATTGTCAATTTTAAATTTGGAATATAGACTAATAATGAACTGGAAAACAGGAATTCTGCTTTTTCAGAATTTAGTGTCGTCCCCGATGGAAATATATATATATATGCATATAAATATAGATAGTACAAAACATATTTCAGTTTTAAGACTTAAAACACATGCTTTTATTTTATATAAATTGACGTCATCCGCATCCGCTGAAGAATTCTTCATTTCGGATGCAGTCTTAAACAACATCTACATCTACAGTAAAGTACGCACCCCCCCCCCCCCCCCCCAAAAAAAAAAAAAAAAAAAAATCGGCTATCTAATGATTCATGTGTCTTCATTCGTTTGTAATATTATTATAGAAATTTAAAATTAAATTTGGTTTACAATAGCTCCATGTTTCATCAAAAATCATTCATTTATATTTTTCAAAATAGCACATATTTTAATAATATTTTTCTAATGGCAACAAAAAGCAGAAACGGAGTACATGAGATGCAAAAATTAAACAAATGGCGCTAAAAACTACAAAAAAATAATATTTCAAAAATAAATTGAGATGCAGTTTTAAACAAATTGCATTTAAAAGTACTTTTTTTTCCAGTACGACTGTATAAAAAACTGAAAATGTGCGATACTTATAAGTTTTAAAAAATGCAGTAGAGTATTTAACAGTACTATGATACATCTGCTTTGTTTTACGGCTGGCTTATACAACGGAACGTTATTTTTTAGAGACGACATTTTAATAGTTGGGAGAGAGAAATAGCATAAATTGGCCTAATATATTACCTTAATAATAAATAATAATAGATATGTTAGCTTAATGAAAAAAATAATAATAAATATATTAACTTATAAAATTATTACTATTAGTTATATTTATTACTAGTTTTATTTATTACTGGGTTTTACTTAAACGCGGAATCTAATATACATGGTTAAATCCAAAATAATATTTTATCGCACGCAAAGTTTCTATTCTCTGTAGCTTTTAGCATGATTTTGCTAATCTTCTATTTTCACCCTTTATGTACTGAATTATGAATGCATGACAATTTTATCTTCTAAAGCACTTTTCGTGAATTGCTTAAACTACATTCGAAGGTTTACACAATCATTTAATAAATTTTAGAAGGATTTTAGAATGATTGAAGGATTTAAAATGATTAATTAAATTTGATTTTATAAGGATTTTGTGCAACATTTATAACCCCACTCAAATTTTTTATTTTAAATATTTTTCTTCGCATTTTGTAGAATTAGGAAGTGTACAAATATAATGTTCTTACAATAGAAATGTAGAAATATTTCCGAATTCAAAAATCCCCCCCCCCCCAACCCCAAGAAAGCGGAAAATATTCAAAAGCAAAATAAATCGTCATTTTAAAAATTGTTTTGTGTAACCCATAATGCTTTTGGAACAAGATAATGTAATGTATCTATAACTCATTCTAAACTGTATTACAACTAATCGATGTATTAAATGAATTTTATAACAAGTTATTTTAATGGTACTTATAAGTACCGTCAGTAGCTAAAGGGTTAATGAGTTAAAAAAATGAAATGAGTAGGTATGCCAGTTATGCTATATCAGCTTAAGGGAACATATTAGGGACCGTCCACGAATGATGTCATGCTTGGAAGGGGGCGGGGGGGTCGTGAAATTGTGACAGTTTGTGATAAGGGGTGGGTGGGGGTAAGAAGAAGTTTGACATCTCACATTTTGGTTAAAATAAAAGTATTAAAAAACAGCAAAATTAATTTTGAAGTTATTTTGAACTTAAAGTATTTTGTGTTCATAAAGCAAAGATAAGATTTAAAGCCAAATATTTTAAATTTCATTTCAAATTCCAAAATACTACTGTTTTCAGTTGTTCTTTCATATTAATATTTTATTACTATTGCATATAATTACGTTTTTTGTTGTAAACCTTAATCTTATTTCATACAAAATAAGTACGGGAATTCTTTTTATTGTTATCCTCTAGAGGTCTGCACGGGCGGAATTTCCAGACACGGGCCCGGCCTGAACGAAAGCTATCTTGGCCCGGCCCGATGTAAAATTTGAAAGTTGGGCCCGAGCCCGGCCCGGCCCGTACAAAAATCAATGGAAACAGGCCCGGCCCTACCCGGCTCAATTTATACAAAAAATTCCGTTTTTTCTCGACAAACATTTAAGATTCATTTAATGAATACTAAGTACATTACAGTATATTTTAGATTACTATGTGTTCGCAAAACAGAAAACACACAATAGTAACATTAATGATTACTTACAGTGTTTTAGTCATCGTCTCTACAAACGTTTCAAAATTCAAATAAGGATTCATTAAAAAGTTAATGTAGTTTAGAATAAAGCGTTAAAAACATGATAACTTTTGAAGTTGTGTAATAACAAGTAATATAAAAATTTTGTTTTTAAAGTCAATTCCTACTTAGGCCATCAAAGAAAAATTTAATATAATCAAGCTAATATGAGTTTTTGTTGCATTAAAATATCTCAATTTGCTGATTTTCTATAAGCAAGTAGGTTTACAATGGAACTCTATGGGAATTTGGCGAAATATTACAGATATCGCCAAGTTGGCGTCACTTTTGGCGACTTATTTTGGCCGCCAAATTGGGCGATATATCGCCAAGTTGGCGACAAACTTGGCGGTATTTGGCGACAGAACAGCCCCCCCCCCCCCTATGGTAACCCTTATTGAAAATACTTTCATTGAAATTCAATAACCAATGGCGGCCATTTTGTTTCCAATGCAAAACTAAAATTAATTAATTAAAATTTAATTAATTAATTAATATTTGAAAAAACTTTATTAACATCAATTGTCATCCAGTACAAGTTTTAAAAAATTTATTTCAACCTGATAGGATGAATAATGAGCATTTTATTAACGATTGAAAATTTGTACAAGATAAATATATAAATATATAAATAAATATAGGGAGAGTGAGAGCTAATAGTAGGAATTGAAAAAGTAGATTTGTGAAAATATTTCTCTCATTTTTAAGGCTTTTCTCAAATTGAAAGGGCTACATTCTGACACATTTATGAATTAATTTCTTTTCAGAAACGCGTAAGATTGGCAGCTATTCTTATTCAGAAACTATGTAAATGCAGTTTTTTTTTTTTTTTTTAGATAAAAGCAATATATCTTTCAGAAATTACTGCCAAAGTTAGCGTTTTGAATTGAATGTTCTGTCAATCTCTGTAAGTAATTTATGAAAAATGGAAAAAGCTATTCGATTCCTTCGTGTCTTCAATAGTCAGGCCTGTCAATTTTATGTCTTTACAGTTAAAAATGTGTCAGAAAATGTGTCTGAAAGTTTCGCATTTTTGAGCAGTGAATATGAGAACCACCTTAAGGTATATTTCCAAAGATACTGTTAACTAAATTTTTATATCGGGTCGACAGGCCCGCTTAATTTTTTTATCGGCCCTGCTAAAATCGCACCGTGCGGAACTCTATTATGCTCACAAAAGTCATTAAAACACACAGTTAAATTTAAAAATAAAATTTGAAATATGATCTATAACATAGTGCTCTTTCTTCTGATCTGCAAGTATATGTTTATTTAATATAGCGTGACATGTGACAAAGGGAGGCGGGGATGGTTAAATGTGACACTTTGTGACAAAAGGGGGGATCAAAAATATTTAAAAAAAGTATGACATCATTTATGGACTGCCCCTTACCTTTTCAATAATTTTGTTTATTTTTAAAAATATGGTTCAAATGGTGAACACACTGCATTTCAATGTTCAAATAAAAGTGAATTTTGGAAGAAAAGAATTAAACTCCCTATTTAATTAAAATTTAAAAGAAGTTAAAAAAATTGCGTATTTTAAATATTGATATTTTTGCCCAATTAAAAAAAAAAAAAAAAAAAAAAAAAAGATTTTCAAATGTGTATTACACAACTCTGCGCATGGATTCTTATATACATTTAATATTATATTTAGTATAATTTTTTATTGATATATAATAGCGAAAAAAGATGAAATATAACACATCTTCATATACTTTTTTTTTTTAATAATAAAAAAAAACTAAAGGCTAAATACACGCGCAGATTTATCACATATATAATAAAGAACATACACAAAAAAGTTTAAATATCTATCTCAAATACAAAAAAAGCTTTAGCGTTTTTAAAACAGGAATGTGACGAAAATATGAACATGGAGGATAAGTCATTTAAAGTTTTAAATTGTGTGGGTAATTGCGCTGGGTGTATTAACGATATTGGCAATATCTCGCGATATAATTGCCGCATGGGTAAAAATGAGGTGTGAAAATATTCACAATTAAACAATCTTTCATTTAAAATTAAAAAAAAAAAGAAAATCGATTTTTTGACCAATTTTGAGGTAAACTGTCCCCTTAAAAAAAAAAAAAAAAAAACCCTTAAATTGCAGTACATTAAGCACCATTTCAGCGCAACAAGTTCATTAGATTCATATAAATTAATGCAATGGGAGGCTTTTTCTAACATTTAAAGAGATTTCGTAATGAACGCACATTAATCATATAAAAAACAGAAACTTTTATGCTTCGTTAGGGGGGAAAAAGTTAAGAGAAAATTCAGAAGAAAATTGCACTTGTTACATCTAATGTTGTTGCACCTTTACACTTAAAACAAGTCGAAAATTGCATGCCAAACATGGAAAAGGATTTGCGTTCGTACTATAACTAGTTTTTTAAATATTCAGATCTTGGTGCAATAGTTGTTGCACTCTTGTGCAAAAATACATGAATACAAAATTTATTACGATTATATATATTAAATTAAGTAATACGGAAATAATAGGATTCCATCTTAAATAGGATGTAATCAGCATCACAACCTAGAATCATTACCTATCATGGGATATCGTTTAATTAATGACGTATAATAAGATTTAATAGAATGAAGAAAACTTTTATTAAATCTTTATAAGTTTTTGTTCAATTTTCATAAAATTTGAAATGTCTTGACAGAATTCTGCAACGATTACACATATTAAATTTCAAACTTTCCGGTTAGGTAGTTTTTGCGCTGTTATATGCGGACATACAGACATACAAACACGACGGACAGACCAGAGGACGTCTATAGCTGCTGCGTATTTATATAATTACGAACGCACCTGAAAAGCAAGAGTTTAAGAATTTTAAATAATTCAGTTATTGCTTCGTTATTTCCGCTCAAATTATTAATTTTTTTAATTTAAAGTAAAAGAAAAGGAACGAAAATGAAAATAGGTTCAGAATTAGTTTTCCCGGTCCCCCCAACGCATTTATTTAATTGAAAGAGTTATCCTACGTAAAATACTCTTTTTCTTTGAAAAATCGTAAATATAATTAAGAATTTTTGCCACTTTTTTCCTAGATTCATTTCCTATATCATTCTTAGATTCAAAGCAATTTCTCTAAAGGCTATATGGGCTCTAAAGGCTATATATAACTCTAGTTTGACCCAACTAAACTAAAACTAATTTAATATTCTTTCCCCGCTCTTGAGTACAGTTGGTCGTGTAAGAAAATAGACCGAACTTTGAAACTTCTTGATTTTTTCTTGTAGATATCACGCACATCAGAATTTTATTTGCCAAAAACATTCTAAATAAACAAAAGCAGCAACATTAAGTAATAAACAGGTCTTTCTTCACAATAAGAAAGCGCCCTCTAGTGCGTCATCACTTGAGTTTCGACCATACATTATACTATAATTTGAGCTATAGTACTACAGTCCATTTATTCTTCCCTCAACATTTTCATCGATAATTTTCACAGTTTGTATCGAAGAAACTTCTATAAAACAAATAAAATTATTTCTAGAAACACAAAGAACTTTTTCTTTTTTAATTTCAAAGCTAATATTTGTCTTTATTGTTTAAAATAAATTTAAAAACAAAGCAAGTGTTTAAAAATTTTAAATACTTGATTTATTGTTTCCTTACATCTTTCTTTTATGTGATTAGCTCTTAAAAGTCCCAAGCGACTGTTCTAGTTATTAATCTCATTAATTCTATGTAAGTAAAAGAAGAAAAAAAAATAAAAAAATTAGATTAAGAAATAGTTTTCCCCGGAGCCCACATTTACTTAATTAAAAAGGAAGCGCTTGTTTCGATATTTTTTTTTTAATATCTGACACTTTTTTTTCCCTTAACGAAACATAAAAGGTTCTGTTTTTTATAATAAAGAATGAATAATATGGGAACAGAAATGAAATGAATTAAACAATAAGATTTTGTGGGACAGATATGCGCCAGAAAAACCAATATGATTTAATTTGAAAAAGTGATTTAAAATTATCCGATTTGTTTATTAGTGTTATGCCTTGAGGTTTTGAAATATATTCTTCTAAAGGTACAAATAATTTTTTTAATAACTAATCTAATTATTTTTACTGCTGATTGCTGATCAAAATATAATTAAGACATTGTTTAGCTCATGCTTTTGAAGTTTCTGATGCAATTAGTTTCGAAAAAATGCCATGGTCGTGAGTTTCTCCATGAATTAGTTTCACGTTTGATATATGTTAAATTTAATAAAATTCACTTAGAAAATTTGATAATATTTTACAAAGCATGCTTTTAAAAAGGATTGCAATATCGTCTTTGTAGAAAAATTTTGCGCCTGAATAATTTTACTATATTTTAATATTAGATAATTTTTTTAAGTTTTTTTTTACCCTTTAAAAATTTTAATTGAATTGGTCATTTAAAAAAATTTAAGATTCTTTTTTTAAAGAATGAATTTTAATTTGAAGTAAAACGTTTTATTAGGATAAATGTAAGTTAATTTAAAATATAAATTTTTTTGAAAGTGGGAAAAAATAATTTTAGCTATCAAAGGTAATTTTTTTTTTTTTATATATAAGTTCAAAATTTTCCACATTGTAACCCTTGCAATACATAACATATAAAACTTAATGTAACGTTGTGTGTAGAATAATTTTAATATGATTTTTGCCTTGCTTGTTTATAGAATTTCACTCTGTTAAAAAATTTCGGAAAATAATTCTAACCTAATCCTAATTGGATTTTTCCTTTCTTTCAATTGTATGATAAAACGAGTGCATGACTTTGTGAAAATATTAGTAATAATATAAACTTAAAGTTTTCCTTCTCAATAACTATAACCTCATATTACTCCATTTAATTTACAAGATAAATTATTTAGTAAAGTCTATGCACAGTTCGGAAATATGTTAATCGTAATAGTTAGAATGCTTCGAGTTCAACGAACTATATCTTAAAGAAGAGGTATCGAAACTATGTTTGACTACCTATATTGCTTTATTTTCGTTCCTTATAGGGCTTTACTGTTTATAATTGACGATATCTTTGTAATTTATTTTATTCCCATTATGTAATAAAGATGCAAATTATCAGAATTTCTTTATGTCCTATTTGGTGGCATGAAAAAATATATCTATAGAAGTTCCAAATTTGAAAACTCATACATAGTAATAGTCCTGGATTCAGAGTCATGTTTTTGCAACCAATTTTAGTGTCGATGATTTTAGAACATAGATTAAACAACGAATATGTTAGACAAATAACGAAACTGCAAATCTGTGCGCCAGTGGGTCTTGTTGCCATAGCAATATCGTACAGCCTACTGCAATCTGAAATGGCTGATTATTGATGTTACCCCGACTCGGGGTGGTCTTCATCCGTAATCACATTGCAGTAAGGTACCCGTGGAGATATTCCACAATCCGTATTTGACATAGTGTGCGATGTTTTTGTGGCAATGACTGCTGCTGGTGCGCCAGCTCTGACAGTTCTGCAGCCTCTAATCTGCCATATATACCATAATAATCAACTCTGAAATTGGTTGCAAAAATGTGATGCTGCCTGTCTAACTATAAATAAAATAAAGTGTGATATATTTTTCACGCTCTCATGAATGAAATATTTTAAAATGGAGGGAGAACATATTTTGCATTTAAAACGGAAGAACAAATAATGCTGTTTTTTTTTTTTTTTCAATCTTTTGTTTATCACAAAACGTCCTTGATAAAACCTTTACAACCATTAAAAAATATTATTAAAAGTTAACTTTTTGTGATATTTTAAAGAAAAAATAAGGCATTTAAAAGTTTGTGTGATAATTTAAATTTCGGACACAGTACTACAAAATAATAACAACAACAATAATAATAATAATAATTCCTTTTTATGATCGGAATGCTTTTATCATAAGTCTGATGTCATTTTTCTGGGGATTGAAACAAGAATTAATCAGTCGCTAAAAAAGAAAGACTTTTTTTCTACATGTTTATCATATTTAGTGAACTTTTGAGAGAGGAATTTATGTTATAGAACAAAAACAGTGTCAGTCAGTAACGCTGACGTCCTTTGACGGTGGCAACACCTGACCCATAAAATTCGCTTTTGTTGCAATTTATTTTTTCGAAATATCGTACAATTTAAATTTTTATAGTTAGTATATGAATAGGTAAAAACAAAAATCTTTCAAATGCGATTTTTTTTAATCCTGTATCTCAGGTTAATGATTTTTTTATGGAATTTTAAAGTTATTTTCAAGCATGCATTTATCTTTTTTAAATCTATCTTTATCGCATGCAGCCTGAATACGTAAGATTAACACATGTGCATAGTCCTGTATTTGATTCCGGCTAATATTCCATAACAAAATTAAAACTTCATCAGTAAATGAATAAAATTAGTAAAAGAAATCAATTAAACACAAATGTAGCAGACATGTAACCGATCTACTAGTTTAAATTTTTGAAATTATCACAATGGAAAATTCTACTCATAGTAGCGTAATATTTGGTGATTTCTCGGTTGTGAACTCCTGATTTGCGACTAACATGGAATAATCACTCTTAATAAATTTCAAAGTGTTACTTGAATACATATTTCATATTTTTCATATAAAAATGCTTTTTGGTGTCGTTAGTGGGTAATCTAAAAATGTATTAGAGGCATTCTCACAATCTTTTGACTTTTAAGTCCCTGAATAATAATTTTTATTTTAGTACATATTCTTGGGGGGGGGGGGGGGGGGGTTATTTCTTACACTGGAAAATATCCCATTGCATGACTGCATAACAATATTAACGAGATAAATAAGTTTTGGACGATGTTGGGGGTGCAAATATACCACGAGATTCCTATATCGGCTCGTGTCCCTAATGTAGATTTTTAAGTTTGGAGCTGTCTGTATCAAATTTTTTCGATAAAAGTAATTTGATGTAATTTCCCCCCAAAACTGGTGCTATTGTTTTATATAAATATGTAGCAAACAATTAACTTGCACACATTTATTATTTTTTGAACTCTGTCTCTGGGTTTTAGATTCCTTACCGTCTCTCTTCTAAAATTATACAGAAAATCACTTCAGATGCAGCCACAGAATTTTTTTCAATTTTTTCTCATGCAGAGTATGCTAGAGAAAGAATGGTTAAAATTATTTGACAAGAAATTTACTGCAGAATTTAAATCAGCATTTAAGAATCAATTTCAAGTATCGTGGCTTTATTGGTAGTCATACCATCCCCAAGGTTTATTCCTGCACTTTTCAAGGTAAATTAATTTTTTTTATTTAATCCAATGTAAATAACTGTTTCTAAAAATTAGTGGCTATCACTTAGTCTTAACATGATTTGCCTAAAAATAGTTGGTAGTTTTCCTTACCGTCCCTTCTTTAACACCCCTTTAAGACAATGTTATGCCAAAATTTTGTACTAAAAATACTACATTGCAATTATTTCTTATTTGAATATCCTGTGGGTACTATGCAAATTCATTATAAGTAAAAATTTAGAAGAAAATAAAAAGTTATAGTGGTAAAATGGTAAGGAAAATTAAACTCGCAAGTTTAACTTAAACCTCAGTTAAAGAAAATTTTTTCCGCTGCCGACCATTTTTTCTTTATTTTGAATCATTAAAAGGCATTCGTCTATAGGTTTAAAATGTTATTTTAGTAAGCTTAATTTCACCAGATTTTTATTCCAGAAAGCTAAAAAATTGTAAGAATGCCTTATATATTATAAATGTAAAAAGTCTATTAGCGTTTTCAATTAAAAAAAAAAAAAAAAAAAAAAAGGTTTCGCTTATGTTCTGTAGCTTGGGACTGCCGGGTTGTCCCCTAGTTAAGGTTAATTTATGCAATCTACTTCGAAATCTGCGAAACTAATTTTCCACTTGCTCCTTCTGAGCCCAATATGGAACACTGGATTACGTATCGTTCCCAGAATAATTTGTTCACATTATCCGCGCAGAATTTCTGGTTAATCATCCAAATCCGCATTTAAATGTGTGCAACTTGATGAGTCAACAGAGGGCAAAGAGGAAACAACGTACAATTCATACGAACTTTATGATGAACAACAGATGCGTTATTTGGGACATTTGATAAGGTTGCTCTGGGGTTAAAATCAGGAAATTGCTTATGACAGGTTGCAAGTTGAGAAGTGACATAAATTCGCTAAAAGTTGTTAATGGTTATATTAGAAGTTGCAGTATTAAATCTCTTTCTGATGCTGTCGGGCGATAAAACGACATCATAAACATCTGGATGAGTTGATTGCTTATGTCGAATAAAAGCGCCTAGAAAGGTGATGAAAGAAATTAGAAGATAACATGTAATATGTGACTCAATTGTGAAAGAGGAAAAAAGAGAAACAGGTCACACGAGTGAAATTTAATAGATTGTGAAGCAAATATAATTTGATCTAAATGAAAGAAGAAAGAAACAAAAATTAACAAACAAAGCAGTGTTTCTGGAAAAAAAAAAACCGACTTTAAGGGATTGCTTCTTACCTTATTGGAATGATATTTACTTATTGCTCGAAAGATGGTGTATTTTACCAGAGAATTTTTAGTGGCACTCCTTATCAACATGCACTGGAAATTCCGCTGCTGCTCTAATATCACTAATCTGTATCACTAATTTTGCAGTGCAATATGCGATCATCATATGCTGATATTTTCTATGTTTCCATGGAAAAATCTATGAACTATACAATCACTATTTGAAAAAAAAAATAGTAATTGGGTACTTCAAAAATGTACTGAAACTTCGCCGCAACTGGCAAATTTTTACGAAAGCCATACCCTGGGATTTCACTGGCTTTTGACAAATTTTACACATTTGAGTAATCGCCTAAGAAAAATTATAGCCAGAAGCGTTATTTTAGCAACAGAACGTGAAACGCTGACTTAAAATTGCTCTTTAAACTAACTCCCTTTAAACTCATTTTTTCCTTTTCTATATGTATTCGAATTGTTTGTAATTGTTCTTGAGGTGGTTATTGATTTAAATTGAACTATTGATTATAGAAAATAAAAGTAAAACAAGTGTATTATAGATCCTTTGTAATGCCGAAAAAGAAAGTCTAGTTCGGTTTCTTTCTAGATATTTTTAGGACACAAAATGCGAGTTCACTGGGAATGCGAGATAACATGTTAGTGGATTAAATATAACAAATAAATAAATAAAATTTTTAAAATGCGAAGAAGTTCTGAAAAAAAGCAAAACCAAAATATTAAGTTACATTGAAAAGACTTCAATCATTCACTGAGACTGCCGCCGAAAGAAAAAATAATCAACTCTCGCAATTTGGCAATTTTAATTTTTCGTTTTGTCTCCATTTGGCGCAATGCCGATCGGTAATGAGAACATTAAAAAAAAGCCCCCCCCCCCCCCCCCAAAAAAAAAAAAAAAATAGACAATAAGACGGAAAAACATGCCGTTTCGAGATTCTGATGTAATTTATAATGTATATGACCACCACAAAAAAGAGCCTTTTCCAACAAAAAGAAAATCGTCAAAATCAAAATAAACGTTTAAAGATTATGCGTGGACATAACATAAAAAAATATCCATACAAACAAACCGTATAAGATAAGCTCTTTGTTGAAAGTCTGCTTAAAACTGCTTCATCGGCAAATTTTATTTTTGCTGCAGAATGGCTAAGATAAATAAGAATAGTTTATTTTTATATCATCTTTATTTTTAATGTTCTTCCAAATCTTACTGATTTTATCCAAATAGTTGAAAAAAAGATATATGACGAATATGGGGTGTAAAAAAAAAAAAAAAAAAAAAAAAAAAAAAAATGGTTCAATTCTTTAATATCCATACGACACCCTATGTAGAAATATATTTATATTCTGAAATAAGATGTTATTTCACGTTTAATGAGAGCCTTCTTCTGATTTTATTATAAACAATTCACGGGCTTTTTAAAAGGAAATTGTAAATATGGACATATAAACGTTGAATAATATGCATATGTGTAACATGCATTGCATGCTCTGGCTAACGTCGCATTCTCGAGTCAAAGCTGCATCTATTTCATTTTTCTTTCTTTTATTCTTTTTTTTTTTTTTTATCTTTTCTTTAACAAATTAAAATATTTTTCTTGTAATGTTCGCGAATATGATCAGCCTCTATATTTTATTGAAGCAAATAAAGGAAATGTATAAAATTACAGACAATAGTTATCTTGTTATCAGTATACTAAGAAAGAAAAAAATGGTAATACATGTAAATAATTTGATAATAAGGTATTAATTTAAAAAATATATCACATAAACGTAACAAAAAACATTTGTTTCGAATTTCACTGACTACATGATATGACTGCATTTCCAGGAAAAATTGGAAATTTAAATCAGCAAAAAATAAATTATTTGTTTCATTCGTATTTTAAGCAACAATCATTTCACGGAAATAAAACTTTAAACAAATAGTTAGGTAAAATCTGTCTCAAAACATAATGAACTGTATGTTTCAAATGTTTATAACAGGTTACATGAGACAAATGAAACAATGCTCTATCGCACACGTAATTCGTAAGGTGACCCAACTGAAAAACATTTTAAGTTATAAGTAGGGGAGACCGGGGCTAGTTGGCTGCAGGGGTAAGTAGCCGCAGTCCTCATAAATCGTCTGTTTGTGAATAGATTATGCAACCAGTCACAGAGTACCTTTCTTATTGCTTTTTACAATCCTCATTGTAGTTTTGCAGCGTTACCTACGTGCAGTGGACATTTATTACGATTTTTCTGTTTTTTGCACTCATAAGTAATTTTTTGTTGCTTCATTCTTTTTCTAATCTTTAATGTTTATCTTAGTAATTGCGATTTAACTTGTGCAGTTTTTCTTAGTGTATGATTAACTGTACCTACTCCATATGTGATTTACTTGGATTATTTATGCTTAGAGGATTACTTGTCCCTTTAGTGAAGAAATTTATTATGGGGCTAGTAGGCGCATTGAACACGGGGCAAGTTGGCTCGGTGTTTGGTGTGTGCTGGTAGCTTGAAAATCAGCAAACAACGAGAAAAGTGGTTACAATGCAAGATTTTGGGCACACGAGGCTTGCCCAAACGGAGATACTCGATTTTTTATTTGTGACAACTATAACCCTGACGATGATATAGAGTAGGATAGAAGTTACTCAATGTTAATGTTTTATTCATTATTTTTGTGTCTGTATAATTTAGAATTTACATTGTACGGCTATAATGCCTTTGTTTAAAATTACTGGTAATAATGAAATTTATTTCGCTTAACTGCGTGTCTTATTTGAGCTTCATTTAAATTTTTATAAAGCGTGTGCCTACTTACCCCATAGGTATAGGCAACTTGCCCCGTGACGGGGTAGGTTGGCGCACTGTTTTCCTTTTACTTTAGGCTTCCGCTAAACATAAACTTACAAAAGCTACAAACTCAAAACCCCGGATATTTATAGCCCAATGCCTGTTCTTTAAAAGTACAGTTAAAGTTTCATAAAAAACTTAAACAAAAAATTAATAAAAATCAATAACTAAAAACTGCGCCTACTATCCCCCGGTCTCCTCTATGAGCAAACATACACTATATGGCCAAAGGTGACCGGTCACTTGCGATTTGAGATGTTTTGTTAAATATCTAAGAAAACTACATGAGGAAATAACCTGAAACTGCAGGTGTGCAAACAGTACAGTATAGGTCATATATTTTCGCGAAGATTTTTTCTTATAAAACGGACTGGCTTATACAACGGAACGTTCTTTTTAGAGACGACACTTTAATTGCTGGCCGAAAGAAATAACATATCGGAGGCAAAAAAAATCTTCATTTCTATGAGATGCGTCGCTTTATGAATAAATGTAACGATATGTGAGAAGCACACCTGTGAATGCAGTTATTGAATCCGGAATATTATCAGTTAAACTTAACTCGTAAGTCTAGAGAACTATTTAAATTAATACAAAATAGGCGGAATTTTATAATATAAAGTAATGCAAATTAGGTGGCTTTGGTCCTTTCCATGCTATTGCTGCAGCTCGTAAACCCATGAGATTCGCCGTGACATTCAGTTTAGGATCATTCTGGGATCCGAATTCTTGAGACGTAAATTTAAGATTATGCCAAATGTTTTGAATAAATTATAAATTTTATAAAGCGTTATTTAAAAGAGTGTCACAATAACGCAACTGTTGAAATATTTAATAATTTATGTCTTATTTTATGTATATGATTAAATATTTATTGATTTGAGGCCACAACAGCTTTGAAATCGAAGCATTGCTCATGAGAAGTCTACATATAAATGACTAAGACTAAAGACAAATACATTTGCATAAAACGAATTTTAACAAATATTTGAAGACACAACTGCAAAAAAGGCGGTATGTCACATTTATCTTAATATAGAGTAAAATAACTTGTCCGTGGGGATGGGAGAGGGGGGGGGTAACCCTTAATGACGGCAGGAACGAGATGAACATAAATTTCGCTTTCACTGCGTTTTTTTTAACTCCTAATATATAAATATATAAATGTATATATAGCACTGGCGCCTGGCTAGCCGAAAAGTACCACAATTATTTAAAGTATTCATATATTTTTTTAAAAATAAAAATATGTTACTTGTCGAATTAGTTTTAATCGTGAAAAGCTTAAACATATACGATATGCTATTTCAGAAGGAAATCCACGAGAACACAATTCACTGAAAATCTCACACGTATACTGAGAAATCATTATAATTCTTTTTAATAATAATAATAATAATAATAATAATAATAATAATAATAATAGAACAGACAGCGAAACGGTTTATTTTCAACATATTAACGAAGAATCTTCTTCAAGAATTCAATTTTCGCATAATAAAGTATTTTTTGTATGTACACAGTATTTTTTTAAATTGAAATTATTATTGGACATTTTCATTTTAAGTACTTTAAAAATTTAAATTAAACAACTGAAATTGTGGTCTTTTCAAAACGTTTAATTATTAAATTTAAAATCATAGACCTTTTTAATATTTTGTTTCAATTTTTAAGTAGATTTCTTTCTTTGATGTGCTAAATTAGAGAACATTGAAAAATCTTTCAAACTGAAAAAGAAAAACAAGACTGAAAACGCAATATTACAAATGATGAAAAAATTTGCCAATTTTTGAAGTTTTCCTAAAGCATGGTGGCAAATATTTATGTGATATAATATGCAGAATTCAATTATGAAACAAATAGTGTATAACGAGTAAAATATGAATTTTGTTATTCGCCTAAAATTAACTTTTCTTTTCAATTCTAAATACATCCTTGAGCTATAAAAAATTTTAATTAAGAAAGTTATACGAAGCTCTTAAAGGTAGATTACATGTTTAATGATCTGTATTACCATCAATTTAAGCAAGTTCGAGAAAAATTCTGCAAATATTTTGGGCGCTATTAACGCCATTGAAAATTAGAATAATCAAAACCGACTTAGTGAACAAAAAATCAGCGAGGGAAATTCTACAGCAGATAACCATCATTACAGCAATAACTTGCATGTCATCAGTTGGTTTATTTAACACAATGTAACAAGTTTATCTCGTTAAAAATCTGAAAAATTTTAAAAACAATGTCCTCCTGCTTAAAAATAACGACCCTGCGTAAGTTGGAAGAAGTCACTAACATTCTTGCGGTCACATAAAGAATGACATCAGCTCATTGACTGTGACAACTTTCAGTCGAAAAATAGTTGCGTTCCCAGAATGCTTACGGATCTTTGAACGGAAATTATTCTGGGTTAGATTGACTGATAAATGAAAAGATTAATGCAGGATGCAGCGGAAGACAATCTCTTGGGGAATTTTGTTACGCAGTTTGTCTAAAGTTTTACTTTTAGACACTCACTGCCGCATAGAAGGTGCCCTTGTTAGAAAAGAAACTCCAGAATTCGTATTTACGTTTTTGGGGCACTTAAATACCTAGAGAATGCAACATTTAGCGCTTGAAAAGATGTTACCAAGCCTTCTTCTGCGAGGGATAATAAATAAAAGGTAAATAATAATGATAAGAAAATAGTAGTAGATTTTCTTTTTTCTACAGATGATGAGTAAAATATACTACTATTGTTTAAAGAACAATTAATTAGCACCTCTCCTTATAAGGAGATTAGTAACAGAGAGTAATTTCCACAGCAAGGTAAATAATATTCTTTGTGCACGTGTGTGTGTGTGGGGGGGGGGATAATGCAATTATCGAATCATCATACAGCATTAATTATCCCCAATGAAAATTAAAATCTCCATTTTACAGATAGAATTAATTAAAACTTCCTTTTTCTTTAAAAGAACATATAATATTTTTTCTCTTTTGAGGTTAATATATGTAACTCTCTTCTCGAGCTTACCAGCTCTTTTCAGCCATTAAAAAAGAAATAGAAAATCAAATTTCCTATTTTGAAACTTTAACAGTGAAGATACATGATTTTCTGGCCGTTAGAAAGAATAAATAAAAGAAAGTCTTCTTTTACCATATACCTTCCCTCCTGCATTCCAACACCAATCAAAGCTAAAAAACTACAGTCAATGCAAGTGATTATTACGCTCGTAATTCCGTAAGTTATTTAGTTTAAAATGTGCCTGGTATTCAATAGTTGTGTATTTTATGTTTCTCTTTTTGCTCCTTAATATAAACTTTTTCAAGTCTCGCGCTTGGCATTCTAATGTGCACGTTAGAGGTCTGCACGGGCCGAAATTTCCAGGCCCGGGCGCGGCCCGACTCATAGAGAAAAAATTTCGGCCCGGCCCGTAGAAAAAAATTATTGACCCGGCCCGAAAGAATTCTTACAAAACATTGATTTTTACGTCGATTTGGTTAAAAATTTGACTCTTACGAGGAGTTCTGACCAAAAATATTTATCTTAAATTTTTTTCATGTTCCTAAACTTCATTTTTATATAAGTGCCGCAGGCTGCGATATTTATTTTTTTAATGAATCGCTATTTCTTTTATGTAAATGTTTCAATTATCATTAATATTGTTAATCCCTATTCCATGCATTGAATTGTTAAATATCTGAAAAATGCTATACAGTAAAATATTCTAAGACTCAATTACATAGAAAAGAAAAAAAAAAAATGCGTTATAGACAAGTTCCCTTCTTAGCAAATGTACATGTATTATATATTATTTTCTTACGTATTAGTATATTAATTTTGCATATATCAACACATTTTTCAGTTTAAAACAGAATTCCGTCATAGGCAGGTTCCTTTTCACACGTTTTACTATATTTTAATTAGCGTAGAAATTTACTATTCTTTAAAAAGAATAAATGTTAATGTTTAATCATAGAATAATGGCGATTCAAAAATGTATGCATATTTTGCAAAAATCTTTGGGCCAGGCTTAATTTTACCGACCTTTGAACGGACAGGTCACACCGAGACAATGATTTTCATATGGGCTGGCTCAAAACTAGGACTGAAAAGTTTGGGTCGTGAAGACTAGAAAAGAAACCAGTCCGGCTCTGTACAGAAAAAATAAGTTAGGCCCGGCCCGATTCTTTCGGAAAAAATTAAGGCCCGAACCCGGCCCGGCCCGTAAAGAGTAGTCACTAGGCCCGGCCCGTGCAGATCTCTAGTGCACGTTGTAATTTCAATTACGTCAATTAATAAGTTGATTGGCTGGATTTGAATTAAAACATTTATATAAAATGAGTTATCTTTTAGATTTATTATAGGTATGGGTTTCCATTTTTGGTTTGATGACCTCAGGCCTCGCAGCATATAGGAATGCCTTAAGGGTGAATTCCGATCCAAACTGCTTATTTTCTGATTCATTTTAAAATTCATTTTTGCTCTAAAACGCATCAAACTGGGAAATTCTCTTATTTAGAAACTACATAATGTGCCGTGCTTAATAATTTTTTGATAAATGCAGAAAATACTGTAAAAAATGCTGTCAAAGTTGGCGTTTTGAACTGATTTTTCCGAAGCGGGCGATCTGGGAATGAAAACAATGGTCATACTGAGAAAATAATTGCTTAAAAATCAAATTCTAATTAATTGAGCTGAAAAGGAAATCACACGGCATGTTAAACATGTCTTCAGAAATCACCCCAGCAAGTTTCATGTTTTTACTTTTAAAAATGAGTCTGAAAATGTATCGGAAAATTTCGAGCTGTTGAGGGTGGAAAAATATTTTTTCAAATACACCCTTAATGATTCCAAATACAGAAAAAATGGTCAGCAGTGAAAATTTTTTTATTTAACTGAGGTTTAAGTTAAACTTGCGAGTTTAATTTTCCTTACCGTTTTACCCCTAAAATTTTTTATTTTCTTCTAAATTTTCACTTATAATGAATTTGCATACTACCCACAGGATATTCAAATAAGAAATAATAACAATGTAGTTCTTTTAATACAGAATTTTTGTATAACATTTTCTTAAAGGGGTGTTAAAGAAGGGACGGTAAGGTAAAAAAGGGGATGGTATTGGAAAAAAGGGACGAAATGGTAAAAAAAAAGGACGTAAGGGTGGAACGGTAAGGAAAATTACCACCTATTTTTAGGAAAATCATGTTAAGACTAAGTGATAGCCACAATGTTCATTGATTTTTAGAAACAGTTGTTAACATCGGATTAAATTAATTTTTTTTTATTTTTATTTACCTTGAAAAGTGCAGAAATAAACCTTGGGGACGGTGAGACTAACAATAAAGCCACGATGCTTGAAATTGATATTTAAATGATGATTTAAATTCTACAGTAAATTTCCTGCCAAAGAATTTTAGACATTACTTCTCTAGCATACTTCTGCCTGAGAAAAAACTTGAAAAAAATTATGTGGCTGTATCTGAAATGATTTTCTGTATAATTTTAGAAGAGGGATGGTAAGGAATCTAAAACCAGGGACAGAATTTAAAAAATAATAACAACCATAAAAATGTGTGCAGGTTAATTTTAGCTACATATTTATATAAAACAATAGTTCCAATTTCAGAAAAAAATTACATCGAATTATTTTTATTGAAACAATTTTATACAGGCAGCTCCAAACTTAAGAATCAACATCAGGGACATGGGACGGTAGATGAGTTTTCCTGGTATTTGGACCCCCAACATCGTCCAAAACTTATTTATCTCGTTAATATTGTGATGCAATCATGCAATGGGATGTTCCCCAGTATATGAAAAAAAAAACACAAAAAAGTGTATTAAATAAAAAAATATTATTCAGGAACATGAAAGTCAAAAGACTGTGAGAATGCACCATATATTTTTAAATATATAATTTCGGATTGCTAAATGTTTTGCAATGTTAGCAAACTGCTTAATGATATATATCAACGAACCCTGATTTTGAAAGTCAGACATTTCTTTTAAACACCGCCTATCTAAAATTAAAATATAACAGGGGTCTATCCGAGAGGTATAAAACGTTTAAAAACGTTAAAAATACATATACACACTGTACAAAATGACGAATATTTCTTAATCTACGAAAAAAAAAAATAATATAACAAAAACGAAAAGATACAATTACCTCCTCTAAGTTACCGACGATTTTGAAAAGCATATCTTTATCTTTAGAAACCTCAGAAACCAATATATTTTCGGGATTTAAAGAAAGCATTTATACACTGATGTCCAAAATTAGGGACCGATCTAAAAATGCTAATTTTCAGGTACTCGAATACTCAAAAGGAAATAATGTAATTCGAATAATTACTATCTCTACAGCACAGCTAGTCCATATAACATCTAATTCATGTCACACATGGTCACAAGTGCCACAGTCACTACGGTGAAGCAAAAAATAGGAAATTCCATACATCTCATTATGAGTCTCAAATGATCACTATTTGTAACTCCACTGAGACGTCACTGTGACTGATGCTTTGTGACAAGTCCCCATGTGACTTTGCAATGTGGTTACATTGTTACTCTCATGTGACTTGCAATGTGGTTACATTGTTACTCTCATGTGACTGTCATCTGTAGACTCAATTTCAAAGTCATCGTGAACGCTGCATTGTGATAAGTTACCAAATAATGTCACATGATGATTTTCAGGTGACAGAGAGACTACTGTGAAGTCACCATTGTGCTCTTTTGTGAAAAGTCATCATATGACTATAATGTGATAATATTTGGCGACATGTCATAATGACTTCATGTTCATGATGACTTTGAAATTGAGTCTAAAAATGATAATCATATGACAGTCATAATGTAACTACATTGTAAAGTCACCTGGTGACTCATCACAAAGCAGAAGTCACATTGACGTCTCGGTGGAGTCACATATAGTGATTATTCGAGACTCATAATGAGACGTGTGGAATTTCCTATTTTTTGTTTCACCGTAGTTACCGTGACATTTGTGAACATGCATGACGTGGATGAAACGCTATATGGACTTAAAAATTAGCATTTTGTGACTGGTCCTTAATTTTGGACACCAGTGTAGTTTCTTTTGTCTTTCTATCTGTTCACTTCCGGAAATGCCCCAAGTTATTTTTATAGTACATTAACCAGTTTTCTGAAACCGGTATATCGGTTTTTCGGATGCTACATATTCTCAATTAAATATTTTCAGCCCTGTAATTGAATTTAAACATCTAGCAGCAACTAAATAATATTAATATTAATATTAATATTAATATTAATGTTAATGTTAATATTATTACTCTTAATTTGTAATGTTTGTCAGAAAAACATTTTTGTTGAACATGAATATGTTTACTTGAGAGTGAATATCAACTCAAAATCTACATTTAAGGTGAGAAAACTGGTTAATACTCTATGAAACTACTCGAAAGTGTTCCCGAAAATCAGCGACAGAAAAATAAACTTTGTTTTTATATATATTTCTTTCAATCTCGAAAATATATTGACAACCGAAAAGATACAGAAAGCTTTTCTAAATTTTGAGTAACATGGAAGAGGTTGATTCACATCACAATGTATACATCAACTTAGGAAAAAAATAACTGCCATTCGCATAAAAGTTAAATATATTTAGTTTATTAAAGATCAAAATTCAGAAAATTAGGTAATTTATGTTTAAAAAATACCCATAAATAAAGCTAATGATTTTTCAAAAGCTAAACTTTATCTTTTCCTTTCATATTATTATTTTGGTATTTTAATTGTACCTTATAACGGAATCCAAAAATAAATTTATAGCTAATTTATTAAAGAGCATTAAAAGCAATAAATACCTGTTAAGTAATTACATAACAGATAATGAAAGAAGCATGTTTTCAGAAAAACCGGATTCTTCATCGATTTAAGTTAATGTTAACTCTGAAGAAAGCATCTGGGAACTGTTATAGAGAATAATCTTGATGAAAAAGGAAAACATCTTGAAAAATCACAGCATCGTGTAGAACAAACCAGATTTTTTTTTCCAGAATAAAAAATAAAAACATGGTAAAGTAAACACTCCATTTTGATTACTGAGATTCTTCACATCTTCTTGAAAGAAAATATTGTCTTGAAAATTAATTTTTTCTTCCTTCTTTCCTCGAAGATTTTGTAAACTAAGATTAATTGAAAAACAATTTAAAATTTTATATAAATGGAAGGAATATGATTTTTTCCTGAATATTACTACACATTTATGCAATTTAGTAATAAACAATTTAAAATATACAATAAAACCTTTGTACTTCGTCATCCCTTGGGGCCAGATGTCTGAGACGCATTTTGTCGGGAGACAGTATGAACGAATTATTTTATTTATTCCAGTTAAATTTATTATGTTCATCTTTAATGACATAATATTGAAACATATTTATGAGTTCTAACATTAATTTACTTTATAATAGAAGTATCTATATATATATTATGCTATCGTATGTGGAACAGAAATCGCGATTATTTGTTAATTGTTAAATGGCAACGCCCGATTGAAATGCATCTCACTGGTTACTGAACAGCATTTAATGCATCCCCATACCTATAAAGGGGGTTACCATAGGGGGGACCCTGTTCCGTCGCAAATGCCGCCAAGTTTGTCAACATGGCGATATATTGCCAAATTTGGCGGCCGGAATTACTCGCCAAAGTGACGCCAAATTGGCGATATCTCTAATATTTCGCCAAATTCCCATAGACTATCATTGCAAACCAATAGGGTTTAGTTGCTTACAGAAAATCAACAAACTGAGATATTTTAATGCAACAAAAACTAATATTAACTTAAGGGGTTATATTAATTACATTTAAGGGAGTCCAAGTAAATTAAATTATGATTAAAAGTAACATGGTACAATGCTTAGCATGCTTTCACGAACATAAATTTTAAGGGAGATCAAACTGGTCGCCAAGGGCGGCTAGTTCTTTTTAATTCGCTTAATGAGAAAACAAACTTTAAAAAGTGAAAATTCATCTACAAATTATTTTCTTCAAAATATATATTTCACAATAGTTATACAACGGAAAATTATGCTAGTATTGATATAAAGTAACTCCCCCCCCCCTCTTACCCTCCTTTCCGAAAACAACCCGAACAATGAACATTGCTTTAATTCCAAATATTGCAAAATAAATCAGTTTACAACAAAACTCTTTGTTTATTATTTTCTACAATCATGTTATAATAAAATATATGTATATAATGCAACGATTCAAAATGAATTTAACATTAGGACCTGCAAGCTTTAAATCCGCATTATAATTCCTAAACTACTTTACCGAATGACTTCCAATTTGATATCGAAAGGTAAGATTTAAATATCATATCATAATTAGGTGTTAATATAACTACTTTTAAAATTGGAGTAATGAACCACCGAATATATTTTAGTAAGCCAAGTAATGAACTTAATGAAGATATTAAATATCTGGTAAAGGAATTTTTATGGGATTGCATTGTTTACTTTGTTGTTAAGTTCACACTGTGACTCACAACGATGCAACAGAAAATGATTAATTATAGTTTTATTGTATTTATTTGATTGAGTATTTAAATTATATGTTTTTCAAAGTAAGATGAGTATACTTATTTTTAATCTAGAAATTTACCAACTAGCTGTGGAAGTACTTTCTTTCTTTTACTGCTTTTTTAAATTCTCGGCGTGAACCAATTAAATTTTAAATTAACTTACAAGCAGGGTTCGTAAATATCATATTTTCGAAAATATCAAAAATATCCGATATTTTGATATATATCCGATATTTTCGATATATATCTGATATTTTCAAAATATTGAAATTACTGCTGATAATAAATATTTTCACGCATAATATAAATTAGAAACTAAAACACATAATCACGTGACATGAAAACTTAATAAAACAATACTCTAAAAATGCATTTTTCTTTTTCACTACAATTAGCTATACTACTACAGAATTCACTATCAAGACAATTTTATGTTTTAAAAAACAAAATTTTAAATACAAAATAGGGTTTTTTTTTAATTGAAAATTTGATAAATGTAAGCTTGTCTTCTCTTTTATTCCCGGACATGTTGTACAGTTTAGGTTCAACTAATCCAAAACCAGAAAAAATTCTTTTGTAATGAAGCTGTAAATAACTGATTGTCTAAATTAGTTGATCTTATTAGTTGATCAATAGCTGTTCTGATTTAATTATGTACCACATAATCATAAGTTCTACACTTAAATTTAAAAACTTCAAATTCAAACATAAAACTCGGAAAAGATATTTGTTTTCTTTTGCTAAAAAAATCATTGTCAGAGACAAAAGTTCTTTATTTACAGAATGGCACAGTTAACAACAGTTAGAAATTTCATTTACACTTGCTTTGACTGAAAATATCAAAAATATCTTGCACAGTGAGACTTTCAAAATAAATATCAAATATAGAGAAATGTAGAAAATAGCAAACATTTTGAAAATAAATACCAAAAATATATGAAAATATCAAACATCTTTATATTCTGAAAACAAATATAAAGTATATGAAAATATCAAACTGCTTGATATGAAAATAGATATTGAATATCCATTGATATATATCAACGAACCCTGTGTACAGTTTAGACTCAACTAAAGCAAAATCAGAAAAGATTCTTTTTTAATGAAGCTGTATATAATTGATTAACTAAACCAAATTCAGAAAAGATTATTTTCTAATGAAGCTGTATATAATTGATTATCTAAATTTAAGCAGTTTTATCTTTTAATGGATGTTCTTAATTAATTGTCCCAGTAAATTATTAGTTCTGCATTTTAAAATAAAAGCTTCAAACATAAAGCTTGGAAAATATGTTTGTTTTCTTTGGTTAAAAAAATTCACTATCAGAGACAAAAGTTCATTATCTACAGAATGACACAGTTTATTAACAGTTGAAAATTTCATTTACACTTTTTTTAGCTGAAAATAATCAAAATCTTGCACAGTTTCGAAAATGAATATCAAATATACAAAATAGAAGATATCTTGATATTTTGAAAATAAATATCAAGTACAGTAGAGCCCCGATTACCCGCGAGCGGATTATCCGCGGTTCGGTTTATCCGCGAAGCGAAATTTGTTTTAATTTAAGCCAAATTTTAAAGTCAAATTTTTAAATTTAAGCCACATTTAAGCCACATTTTTAAATTTAAGCAAGGAAAATACAGTAAGCCCTACTAATAAATATAAACAGAAAAATTCATGTATTCGGAAGTAATAGAAGAATATTTCTAGATTCGGTTGCCATGTTTAAAATATCAGTTATAAAGTCTTGATGTCTTTTCTTGATTTTATTAATTAAACGTAAGCGCAGCAATTAAAATATTTAGTAATTAACTAAGAATAGTATGATAAATTCCAGGGGAGCATATCAAGAATAGCTTCATTTTTGAGATAGAAAAGGTGTTTCTAAAGCAAGAAGCAAAAAAGTGACTGATTTTTTTTTAAAAGGTGTAACTCAACACTTTTTATACAGTATGTATGGCATTGTTTCTTGTTTACAGTTCTTTATTTTAGTGATTTAGACGTAAAGCAAAGGTTTCGGCTGTATTGTGCATATGTATGTATTTTAAACATTTTATTATGTTTTTTGTTACACTAAAACATAGTTTTCATGTTGAATTTTCTTTTTTTTCGAGCTTGCACCCCATTTTCTGTCTTTTTCGGGTTATCCGCGGTGCCCTTGCCACCCAATTCCGCGGATAATCGGGGCTGTACTGTATATGAAAATATCGAAAATATCAAAAATCTTGATATTTTAAAAATAAATATCGGATATATATCAAGATATATATCATGATATATATCCATTGATATATATCAACGAACCCTGCTTACGAGTTTCAAATAAATAATATAAATTTAATTTTTTTCTTCAAATTACGAGACAGTATAAAGTTTAAATAAAGGTTCAGTTTTACTGCCGTGTTTTGTTAGCCTGAAGATTTAAATCATTTCATGTTTCTGCAATGATGACGGAATCTATATTATATAAAGGATAAACGTGTCCGTGAGTAATGTCGACGTCATTTTGACGATGGCAACACCTGATAATTCAATTTCTCTTTTGCTCCAGTTTTTTAAACTCGCATATTTTCGATTTTTATACCGTCGAATAGGGAGAAAACCGTTCTTTTAAATACAATTTGTTTGAAAACTCTATCACAATTAACTGATTTTTTATGGTTAAGAAAAAAAAAATTCAAGCGTGATTTTTTCTATTTCAATCACCTGTATCGCGTGCAGACGATTACAAAAGATTCACCGGTTTGCACTTAAAACAATATAAACAGTCTAGCATTTGTTTCCGGCTAATATTCCATTGCGAAATTAAAACTTCATTAACAAAAAAGTAAAATAATGTAAATAAAACACAAATTTGACAGACATGTAATCGAACTACGCGCTACCACTGAAGTTATCAAAATCGGAAAGGCTGCTTCATGTCGTGAAATCTTAGGCGATTTCTTCAGCTCTCAACTCTTGGCATGCAGCTAATACGAAAGTACCGCTTTTAATGAATTTGAAAATTTATTTGAATACATTATTGATATTTTTCATATTTAATGATTTTTAGTTTTGTTTCTCGGTTACTTATTTTTTCATGTTAAATGTAAATGAACTATTAGAGTTTTCAATAATAATAATAATAATAATAATAATAATAATAATAATAATAATAAATGGTTTTCACCTATATTCTATAATCCGGAAAAGCCGGATTGGATCATCCAGTTTCTTTAATTCTTTTTCTACTAACGGTACTTAAAATAACTAGTTGTAAAATAACCATTAAAATAACTTGTTATAAAATTCGTTTAATACATAGATTAATAGTAATGTGGTTTAGGATGAGTTATAGATGCATTACTTTATTTTATTCCAAAAGCATTATTGGTTACACAAAACAAAAATATTTTTAAAAGGATGATTTCTTTTGCCTTTGCATCTTTTCAGCTTTCTTGGCGTTAGGGGAGGGGGGGGGGGGATTTTCAATTCGGTAATATTTTTTTATTTCTATTGCAAGAACATTATATGTGTATATTTCCCAATTCTACAAAATATTAAGAAAAATATTTAAAATAAAAGATTTGAGTGGAGTTATAAATATTGCACAAAATCCCTATCAATTCAAATTTAATAAATCCTTCTAAATCGTTCAATCCTTCTAAAATCCTTCTGAAATATATTTAAATGAATATGTAAATCTTCTAATGTAGTTTCAAAAATTCACGAAAAATGCTTTAGGAGATAAAATTTTCATGAATTCGTAATTCCGTATATAAAGTGTTAAATTCTGAAACGGCTGAAATTTAGTTTTGGAAGCGACAATTTTGTATATTTTTTCTGAGGCTAAAAAACGTATAATATATCAACGATGGTCTGTAAATACATTTTAGAAACTTTGTCATTAACAAAATAATGAGTGGAAAGCATTGAGAGAAATATAATGTAGAATGTATACGCAATAAAAATATTAATAAGAAAGGCGATCAAGAATGTTCATAATTTTATGATGAGCTGCTTTCTTCAGTTAAAAAGGGAGACTCGATCGAGACCCATGGATAAATTTCATTTTTTAAACAAGATTGCTCGATATCCAATAGACGTCCTTTAACTCCTTTACCACAATTTACACCTTCGTCCAATGATTTATTTTACTTTATTATTATTATTATCATTATTTTTATCGTTCTATTATTATTATTTAATTATTATTATTATTCCCTGCACCAGTGTATCTAAAATGATTAGGTTATGTACTTTTTTTTCCAATATACTCCAGATACTAGCACAGTAAAAAGTGAGAGACTAAAAACTTAAAATATATTTAATACTATTATTTTTTAAATTGGTTGTAGGGGAGACTGGGGAGGATTGACCCATTTTTTACAAAATGATATTTTATTTTTTTAAATATTGAACATAGGATAAAATTCCATATATCATTTTATTCGTTATACAGCCAGTTATTAAAATAAAATTGCGACATAAGTGTACTATATAAAAAACTCGAAAAATCCTTGATTTTAAACATGAGAAAATAATGGGTCAAGGCTCCGCACCTAGGGGAAGCTTGACCCACTTTATTTTAAATTGAAATATTTGTTAGGGGAAACAAAATCAGTTTTAAAAAGCCGAATAACTTTATGCCGCATGATTTAATTATTATTTTAAAATATTTGAGAAAATGTCATGTGTAAACAAACCGGCTAAGACGGAATTCAAAGCACAGGAGAAAAATTCCGTTTTAAACACCCACTTTTTGTGACACTCTACGTGGCAACACTAGTAGCCACATAGTTTGGCTACATCTCATTGTGTTCATCTTAGTGAAATTTGTCTACATACCTTCTTATAGGGTTTTGATCAATGTTATGTTCTATTGCAAAGGAATGAATACCTAACATTTCTTAAGGCTTTCACGCTTTTTAGTCTTTTCCATTCTTTCTATTTAACTGCTATGGGTACTATTTAAATTAAATAAAAGTTCCTATCAACTTTCCAATTTATATTTCATTAAATTTTTTCTTGCTTCTGCAGCAATTTTTCACATCTTCATTTAATCGGTTTTAAACATTTTCCTTTTTATCACCCCCATTTTATTGTAGCTTTACGGAATACATTTACATTATTTTAGAAATATAACCATTAACTCTTCATTATGTACAGTGTGTAATAAAAAGATTTCCAAAAACACTTAATTAAAGAGCTTTAATCATCTGGTTAACCCTCTTCACATTAGGGTTTAATCTAGGAAAAAGGGATTTTTAGCTTTTTGGCTAATTACAGCCAATAACTTCTAGCCAAATAAAAATAGCTTTAGCCAAGGAAAAAAAAGTTTTATTTATGCAAAATTTCAATATAGATGAGTATTATTCATAATTATGCAATATACAAACAAATACATCACTCTGTAAGATTGGCTCTTCGAGGTTTGGCTGTATACCACACAGCAAATGCTTTTTTTAATGGAAATTCTTTTCAAAATTTCCCTTCCAAATTAATCATCAGTAAGTTACTTAAATTCTTGATTGTCAGTTTGTTTCTCAAGTCATTTTTGTTATATTCATGAGACTGAATCCCCCTTCACAGTCTGCTGTAGACAACAAAAGTGATGCTACAAATTCATACAAAGAAGTCACATGGGGAAACATGCCAGTAATGCCATTTTTATGAAAAAAAATTAATCCAATAAGCTAGTTTCATTTCTTTACACGTTGTAGCCAGTACCCGCATAAATTCAAGTCTGAAAAGTTTATACGACATGCATCTGGCACATTGATGATTCAAAGCTAGTGCACATCATATCCCATGCTTATACAATCTGCGATTTTCGTTTTCGCCATATGCTGGAGTCGTGTCTGATGCAAATGACGTCACACTGTTTGAAGCGGGGCTAACGAAAAAGACGGGCTACCGCGCTTCTCCAATTTAGAGCAGTCACGTGACGTTCCCGGTCTCAGCTGAGCTAAGCAAATCAATTGACAAAATAGATTATTGTCCCGGCTTTAAATTACTATCTCATCAAAACCATTCTGTAATTCAATAAAATTCGTTATTTTATCAAGCAGCGGCAATCATGATATCAATCATCTTATAAAAATTCCAAAACACTAGCACAAATTTAAGTTTATTACATAAAATCATTTATAGACAGCTATAATGTTGTAAAAAGTGAAAAAGAATCAACTGAGCTTTTTATGGCCTAAAAAAAATTATTTTAAACAGGCCAAATTCACAAACCTACTTAAGAATGATTTAATTAACACATACAATTTCAAAGCTGTAACACAATTTTAAGTTATTGAAAAAAAAGAAAGAAAATGATTGTCGAAAGAAGAGAGAAAAATAAGTGAGTTTTTTTTTCAAACAGGATCTTTATTTACTAAATATTAATATATCCGCATGAACATGGTCACCAAAAACATATTTTACTTAATCTTTTTGTAAAAAGATTAAAATTTTGAAAAAAAAAAATTCTTCTAAATTATTTAAAATTTTGAAAACTTTAGTCTAAAAATAAGTATTTAAAAATAATTAAATGTGTTTAATATTTACTTCTGGGTCGAATAGTTAAAAACAAAAATAAAACAATTTTCACATACAAAATACCTAAAAATTAAAAAAGAACGAAAAATTTTTCCAGGAGACCCCTGAATTATAATTGTAAAATCTTACAAACATTCGAAACCACTGGCATCATTTTAAGAATATCGAATAAAATAATTTATAAACAGACATAATGTTGTCAAAAGTAAAAAACTCAACTCAGCTTTTTATACTCTAGAAATAATTATTGTAAATAAACGTAAATTGAAGACTGACTATTTAAGAAAGATTTATTTAACATATAAAAATTTCAAAGCTTTAACACAAATTTATGTTATTAAAAAATGCAATTGTCAAAAACAGATAAAAAGTGAGAATTTTTTTTTTTTCAAATGAGCATTTTATACTTTAAATATCAATATGTGTGCACGAAAACTATTCACGGTCATCATACACATATTCAATTTAATGTATAATCTAAACAGCTTTGGTATAAAAATAAGTACTTAAAAATAATTTCATGTGTTCAAATACTTACTTCTGGGCATAAGAGTTAAAGACCAAAATAAAACAATTTTAGCACACTATAAACATCTAAAAATTAGAATCTTTTAACCAGAAGATTTCTCAAGCAGTAAAAGTATGGTTGTAAAATCTCATAAAAAGTTCAATCCCTAGCATCATTTTAAGTATATCAAACAAAATAATTTGTAAGCAGATAATAATGTAGTCAAAAATGGGGAAACAATCGACTGGGCATTTTAATCCTGTAAATAAACATTGTAAATACCACAAAATTAAACACGACTACTTAATAATTATTTAAACAATTTCAAAGATATAAACATTTTAAATTACAAAAAAATAATAAAAATTTCGAAGATGTAGTACACTTTTAAGTTATTGAAAAAAAAACATGATCGTTGAAAAAAAAGAGAAAATAAGATTTTTTTTTTTTCCCCAAACAGGATCTTTATACACTAAATATTAATATTTATGCACGAAAATTATACATGATCGTCAGATACATATTTTATTTATTATATAAAATTTTAAAAACTTTAATACAAAACTATATATTTAAAAAATGTGCTCGATATTTATTTTTCAGCATAATAGTTAAAAACGGAAGTAAAATAATTTTAGTACACAAGAATATCTAAAAATTAATATTCTCGCATCGAAATTTTTTTCCCAAGCCGTAGAATTATGATTCTCAGATCTTATAAAAAAATTCAAAACACTGACATAATTTTATGTATATTAAGTAAAATAATTTGTAACTATAGGTATAAGTTATCAAAAGTGAAAAAAAAAACTGAGCTAATTGTCAGCTAGAAATCATTGTAAACACACCATAGACTACTTAAGAATGATTTTTTATCACATAAACATTTTACAGCTGTAGAAAAATTTTAAGTTATTGGGAAAATTACACCAGAATCGTATATTATTATCTACTAAAACATTTGCTAGATCTTCTAGATTACAATTTTACCGAGCTACGAACTACTTTATTGCAAAAATAAAAGTTATCGGCAATGTGCTTGTAAACTAAACAAATTCACTAGAAAGAAAGCTTTACCAGGAGGATTTATATAATTTAGCGTTAATAAATACTTAATTTAGATTTCATCTTTTGTTACAAAATTTAATATTTTAAAAGAAGGTTGCAGAACGTAAAAAATCCTTGTATTTACCCCTGAAGAAAACAAACATCTCATCTACAGAAAACCTTCTTGAAAGGAAAAATAAATAAATAAATAAATTGCAAATAAATAAATGAAAATAACATTCATTCGATGAACACATAAAAAATATATGAATCATTTAATGAAACCAAAACGTCACCACAGGGTAATATCACGAGCTTAATGTTCAGGCAAATAATATTGATGTAATTGATGATTATTGAATGTTATTAATGATTTTTTCTTTTCCTGCTTATATTGAAAATGAAAAACATTTAGTATAAATAGTGCATGTAAAGATTAATTCATTTAAAATAAATTATGTTTACCTAAAGAATACAAAACAAACAATCATATGAATACGTCAGACATCAATCACACTAAAACAGTAAAATGGATTACTTACATTCGACAGATTAGCATAATGATGTATCCACGCTCTCTTCGTATTACAAATTGATTAAAAATAGTGAAGTAATGTCAATTTGACAAAATTAAAATAACTTATTCACAACAAAAAGTGTATTTGCAGCACTTAAAACAAAGTAGTAGAATTCCTTTGTTAAAAGCTGTGCGTCGTAATTGGTTAAGACCGCGACTGTCACGTGACTTTCAACTGCGGGAGACCTCTACGTTAGCCCCGGTTTGAAGACGCTTGCATAGAGAGCACGAGACAAATTTTGAAGTGTTGCCGCAGCGCGGATGCAATATGAGATTTTTTTTTTCGTTTTTGTGCAACGGCAGCAGATTTACGAAATGTAGAACAACAAAATTGGAATGATATAGCATATTTATTTAGTTGTCGCTATTTGGCTAATTCACTAAATGCTTTGGGGGCAAAAAGCACCAGGTAGCTTTTTGGCTATTTGGCTAGCTCTAGATTAAACCCTACCACATTGATTGGGGTCAAGCCTCCCATGTAGCAACTCCTTAAAGTATAGCACATGGTTATGTTTAGCCTAATTTACTGTAAATCTTTATGCCAGGGATGAAAACACGATTTTTCTTCATTACTTAAAACCTACATACTTAAATTTCTATGATATATTTTATCTGAAAAAATCTTACAAAGTGTTTCTAAAAAATACACTTTTTAAGCTAAAAACTCTTCACAAATGGTTTTTGCACACCTGTTTCAATTATCTTCATGAAACAAAAACTATTGTTTGAGTAACTTTGGCTACCACCTATTGGCAAAACTCTGAAATTCTTTTAAATATATAAACTGAAGGGTGGGTCAAACCTCCCCTGTGGTCAACCCTCCCTAGTCTCCCCTATATATTTAATATTAATATTCACATTGGTTATATATTTAATATTATTATTTACATATAAATTTTCTCATTCACTTTAAACGACAACCATTATTTTTTACAATTAAAAAATATTTATTTGAAATAATCATAAAAACATTATTTTTAATAGCAAGTATTTTTTATAATATGATTTTATGTATTTTTTATCCTAGGAAAAAAAATATATCATAAAATGCTCCCAATAACTCTACCGAAATATATTCAGAAAAAGCACTCTTCTTTGAACATCTTACTTATGACAAGATCATCTTTCAGCGGACAGCCTGCTTGAAAGCACACAGCCCCAATGTTAAATTTATTAGAATCTGACAGATCCAATCTCCTCAAATACTCTTCGTAAAAAGAGGGATATTTCAACAATGTTTACTTTTATTCTTAATGTCTCTGTTTCCTTAAGTAACATGTGTTTATTTTCCTGGAATCCTTAGGTAAGGCCTGACATGAACCAGGTCAAGTTGCCGTTTAGTTAATGTTTAGTTCTGATATCCAAACAGATTTCAACAGTGCTGTCTGTTCCAGTTTGTTTTTGTACTAGGGAGAAATTGTAAAGCTTTGCATGTAAGTTGTATAAAGTTCAGCAGAAAAAGAAATGTGCTATCAATTGTCGGTATTTCTCAGTTCCAAAAAAAAAAAAAAAAAAAAAAAAAATATTTTTCTTTTCAAAGCGATCAGATTTGCAACAAGATATTATTGTGTTTATGCATTGAAGAAATAAACACATTGAAAAATAACTACAAAAATCACATATGAAATGAATGTGAAGTGTTGAAATGGAAGGATTCGATGCGTTATATCCGCCTTTTACAGTAAACGGTACACACAGTGAAAATTTCACGACATATATGCGTTATCTTGAAAAAAAAAAGGGGGTGTAAATATATTAATACATGTACATATTTTTTTTTAATCAGGATTAAATAAACAAAACAATTAATGATATGTTGCAAATAAGATGACAGCCAATTACAGTTTTGAAACAACTTCTTTTTAACACTGTCAAACATTCTTGAAAAGTGTTTATGAATTCGTCTAGCCATCTGTCCGTGCTCTAAAACTCTCATATTTATATTCGGATTGCCTCATAATTTTTATATGGCTTACTACGGCATGTTCGGTATTGAAAATGAAATGTGCAGCGTTTATAGCTCTTTTACAGGGACACGCAAAATAATTTCGTTATATTAGGGTCTATGAAGAAAAGTCGTTTGAGTGGCATTTTATCTAAATTAGTATATCCCAAACATAATGATATTAATATGCATTTCTGAGGTGAATTACAACATGAGTATAGAATAAGCAGCATTTATAGTTTGTTTATGGGGACGCACAAAAGAATCTCATTACTTTATGGGGGGGGGGGGGGGGAGAATCGTTTGTGGTGCATTTTAATGATGTTATAACACGTCAAACATAATGGAATTGAAAAGGATCCCTGGGGTGACCAATAAAATGTTTTATGTAGAACACGGTGAGCGTAGCATTTATAGTTCCTTTATACACACGCACAAAAGAATTTGGTTACAGGACTGACCAGGGCCGAAACTAGGGGGTTGCAGAGAGGGCATGTGCCCCGTGCGCCAAAACGAAAGGCGAAGGGGGCGCCAAATGAAGATTTTGTTTGTCGTTTCATACAAAAATGTATATGTATATGAAATACAAAGAAATTCGCAAGCTAATGTTAAACCTATGAGAGCGTTCTTATCAAATTTGTGAACGTGAAGTAACTTTGCATATATAAAAAAATCTGCAACCAAAATTGAAAAAGTAAACACTACCTCTGTAAGAATTCAATCTCAGCTATTCTAAGCAAGAAAAAAATCATTTAAAACTATTAATATGCAAGTGAGAAATTTTAAAAAGAACGCTTTCAGAGGTTTAACATTAGCGTTCAAATTTCTTCAAGCTAATGTTAATCCCATAGGAGCGTTGTTTACATATTTCTTGCTAGCATTTTAATTATTATTAAATGATTTTTAATTTTTAAGGATATTATACATACATACATATATATATATATATATATATATATATATATTTGCATATATTATCTACGATAGCTTTTATTGTGCGTGAGGAGGGGTTGGGGGAAGGGTGGGGCACCGAAATTCATGTTTGCCCCGGGTGCAAAAAAGGCTAGTTTCGGCCCTGGGACTGACTATGATGGATAATTGATGGAAGTGCGTTGTCCGCTGTGGTACGCCTTTTTAAGCTTATCTCATTTTTAGTGTATTAGGTAGCATGTGTAAATTCTATATCATGTATAGAGCTGCACAAAAGAATTCACGCACATTACCGGATATAGACAGCAATTGCTGAAAATGGAATTTTACTAAATTGTGTTTTTTTTTTCTTTTAAGTTGCTGATTTGGATACCTCATGTCATCATGTGAAAACCAGAGATATATTAAGAATGGTTAAGGTCTGGAGTGTGTAACTGTGAGGTTTGCTTTTTTGTGAGGTCCCTGTAAAAACCACACATGTATATAAGTCGCACAAATGAAAGTAGCATTGCTTAACTCCGCCATTTGAAGAGAAAGATGACTCCGCATGCTCCTACAGAGGGCGCAGAGTGCTGGAAATGCATGCGATATTGTCAGATCCCGCCTGGTGCGTGTGCGATAGCGTGGGAACACGTTAAAAAAGGCATTGTTCGCATCATGGATGTCTCCAAACGATGTCAACGCCCGGTCGTGCAATTTTAACCAGCGGAAAATGTGAGTGCAAGTGAAATCTATTGTCGAATGCAAAATGTGTATGGTACGCAGTGCATGTCATGCAGATCGGCATTCCGGTGGTGTAGGGATTTTCGTAGCGGAAAAAACAATACTGACGACAGGTCTCGACCTGGTTAAGTCCATGTGGTCTTCTTCCGCTACTAAAATCCCTACACCATCGGGATACCGATCTGGGTGGCATACACTCCATGCCATACACATTTTGCATACGACGATAGATTTCACTAGCACTCACATTTTCCGCTGTTAAAAATTACACGATCGCGCGTTGACACAGTTTGAAGGCATCCATGATGCGGACGATGCCTTTTAACGTGCTCCCACACTATCACACACGCATCTAGCGGGATCTGACGATATCGCATGCATTTCCAGCAATCTGCGTCCTCTATAGGAGCAGTCATCTTTCTCTTCAAATGGCAGAGTTGTTACAGCAATGCCACTGAATGGTTAATCTGAAACAAGAGATCTTTAAATTTGCTGTATTAACCATTTGAGAAAGAGTGATGCAATAAGAATGATTCAAACTCGAATAAAACTTTGCGATACCTGATAAAATTTATCATCTCCAGCCACAAAACAGAAATGAGCTAAGAAGGATTTAATTGTAAAGTTTACTGTACTTTGACGAACTGAGAACTAGAGATTAGTAAAAAGGATTTAATCTAGAATAAAAATTTGTGAAGTATGAACTACTTGACCACATGAAAATCAGAGATGTAAAAAGAATTGTTTAATATAGGGAAAGAAATTATAATATTTGCTGTGCTTAACGATAAGAAAACTAAAGATTTATTACGTTGAGTAAAAAGTTTTCCGCCAAAAATTCTTTTATTGTAAAATGATAAATACATACGAAATCGTCAAAGCTAATGAGAATAGTAATCTCCGTTCAAATCTACAACCGTCTGCCAACGTTTTGGCAACTTTTCAATCCCTTCTGCGAAAAATTGTGGCGTGCGCGAGTCCAGAAAGAGATCAACCTCATATATGACTTCCTCATTTGAATTGAAGATTGCGCCATCAAGATGCAGATTCAGATGTGAAAAGAGATAGAAATCTGAAGGGGCCATGTCAGCACTGTATGGTGGATGTCGCATCAAATCCCACTTCAGCTTGTAGAGCGTCTAGCCGGTCATCGTACTAACATGGGGCCGGGCGTTATCTTGATGAAAGAGATCGACCTTCCGTCTGAACGTGTTTCCTTGTTTTTCGCGAATGGCATCGGAAACTTTGATTAAAATGTTGCTGTATATTGCACTGTTGATAGCCTGTCTGCTTTTCATGTACTCTTGTACAGAATTCCGCGACAATACCACCAAATGCAGAGAAGCACCATCTTGTTATATGGGAACGTCTTGCAACCGAGCCTGTTGATTTCCCAGGTGCTGACCACTCTCTTTTACGGCTTGTATTGTTGTAGTACACCCATTTTTCGTCACATGTCACAACATTCTCCAGAATGTTCTCTTTCTTTTGAGCTTTGATCAGAGCCAAACAACAGTTTTTTCTCTTGCGCTGGTCTTAAGCAGTCAATTCGTGAGGCACCCAGCGGTTGGACTTAAACGTTAGATTTACGTGTTTCAGAGCGTTAACTATTGTTTTTTTTAGCAAACTTTAAGCTCAAACGCGATAGTTAGTCGTGAAACATTTCTGTCTTGATGAATGATTTGCTGTAACTGCTCACAATCAACTTCAATAGGACGGCCAGAACGTCGTTTATGTTTAATGTCGAAATTTCCAGCTTTAAACTTCCGAAACCAAACTTTGACTGTATCATAAGAAACAATATTGATAACTAAACTTTCACACATTTTTCTGTGGCATTCAGTTGCACTGAGTTTGTTACGGAGCTCATAGTACATAATCGTGATGATCTGCTGACGTGATAGCTCCATTTTAAACACTTTTTTAAAGCATAAGATAATAAATTTTTGACAAACAAATTACACAGTCATGTAGTTCATATGCTCTGCTTTCGAATGCAAAAATTGGTTGGTGGAAAAGCTAAAAACCACACAAGTGACATCTGCTTGCGCGAAGGTATCTCCCTTTGGCGGTAAACTTTTTACTCAATGTAATATTGAGAATCGTATATATTTTATTTAAATGTGAGATTTTATGAACTTTACCATATAAAAAACAAAGGTGCATGAAGAATGGCTTAATCTGGAACAGCCATTTTTGAGATTTGCTATACTGAATAACACTTCCAGTTCAATATATCTTTTTAATAATAATAAACATTAAATGCAAAAAAAAAAAAAAAAAAAAAACATTATGGAAATTTATGATTATTATTTGAATTTTTAGAAGTAATTTGAAACTATCTAGATTTATAAGAACACTCATTATCTACTAATACATCAAACGATGTGCAGTATTGAATATTTTTTCAAATTGTTTTTTGTCAAATTCCATTTCTCAGAATAAGGGAGGAGTTGACCAAATATCACTGACTGTACTCCATAAAGGAACGTTATTAAAAACAACCAATACAAACACCTCCGCTATTGAATGAACAAATATTTCGCCAGGAAGTCGACTCACCAGTAGGGCTTACCACGGGGCGCAAAAGAAAAAAAATCATCGATCTGACACCGTGATTTTCGCAAGCAGTAACGCCCTCAACGTCCCTCTAACCTCCTACCCTGCTATGTAACAGCTGGTACTGATGGTAGGGGGCGCAATGAAAGGGAAAGGAGGGGGCGGGGTAGACGAAGGTCATGCGAGAATTTCCCTCAAGTTCTCGAAGATTTGCTCATGCCTCCTGGATTTTAGAGCCGTGAGAATCGACAATATTATATACACGGAAATGTAGTTTCTTACTTTTACGTTCTTTTGTTTACTACCCTTTTTTTTTTAAACTTAATGACTCCACTAAGTTATTTCCGTTTTAGTGTTTTTTTTTTTTCGAAGTACATATGAAACCCAATCTTTTCAAAATTTTTATCTTCATTTTTTTCCCCCCGTTGTGATAAGCTAGGTAATTTAGGCTCCAAATTTTTACCTAACCATTTCTATATTTTTACGAATAGTATTCGGCTTTCTTTTCCGAATACTTATGGAATAAAATATTTTATTCAGTTGCATTAATACACAGGGTGTTCCAAAATTCGACCGACAAATTAAGAGAGGGTGACTGACAGGCTTCAAGAGGATGAAAAACTACCATAGAACATGGGATCGCAAACCACGTATTTAATCAACAAGTAAAAATTAAATTTAAAAAATCAAAAAACCCTAATTAATTATTTCTCATCAATGTGAAGCTATTTTTTTATATTATTTACCTATTTTTTTTTTATTTACTTGTATTGATGACTTTTAAGTTGTGTTTAATTGTTAGTTCCTATCTATAAACACTGTTTTGATGAGGCCTATAGATGTCTATGAAGGTTAGAGTTGCAGTAAAGCTAGAGATCCTTTCTACCTACACAACTTCCAGGTTGTGTAATATTTAAACGGAGCTTCTGACTGTAAAATAGTCAATGAAACATCGTCTTCATTTTGAAAGACCTATCCAATGATATGCCACTCAATAGGGTGCGTAAAAATGTTTTTTCGTCTCTACCACCATTTTGTATTTTACGGCCGCCCTTTTGAATTTATAAAAACAAAACCTAGCCTATAACCATCGGACTGTTAAGACGAATCGATAGAGACTTCATTCATTAAAATCCATCCAGCCATTGGGATGTTTCGATCGTATAAAGAAATCCACATACCCAGATACGCGTGAAACAGATAACCCTTCTTGGCAGTCGGATAAAAATACAGGTTGTTCTATCCTAACTCAATTTGGGTTGACGGCAATAACTTTCAGAAAACTGAAGTATATTATAATAAAACTTTTAATAAACATTAGCACTTTTGTTGCGTATGTGATAATATAAAAAAAAAAAAAAATCCCTGCCGGCCCGGCCTACAGGCAGAGGTAGATTTCGAAGTCAAATATACTAATTTCACAAACAAAAACTAAATCATGATTATAGATAAATCCACTTTAACAATTTTATCAGGCCGCTCTTGACGAGTTTTTATTTCATTTTCATGTAATAGCTGGTTTTATCAGAATCATGTTAGGGCGGTATTCAAAAAAATACTTTTCCATGTTCAACAACTCGAAATTTTCTGGCATAATTCCAGATTCATTTTTAATTAAAAAAAAATATGAAACTTGCTGACGTGATTTTTGAAGAGATTTATAAGCGACCTGTGTTTTTATTTTTTGTTCAATTAATTAAAACTTGATATATAAACAATTATTTTCTCAGAAGGACAATATTTTTCGTTTCTAACACAATCGCTTCGGGAAATTCCGTTCAAAATGCCCACTTTAACATCATTTTTTGAAATATATTCTGCCTCTATCTAAAAATCGATTATTACTGTACATTATATAGTTTCTGAATAAGCGAATCTACCAATTAAATGCGTTTGAGAGCAAAAATGAATTTAAAAACCAGTCAGAAAAAAAGCAGTTTGGATTTAAGCGCATCCTTAATACAATGATTTTTCCAACACAATCCGCTTCGGTAAATTCGGTTCAAAATGCCCTTTTTAACAGCATTTAAAAAAATATATTCTGCCCCTATCAGAAAATCGACCATTACGGTACATTATATAGTTTCTGAGTAAGAAAACGTACCAATTGGAAGCCTTTGAGAGCAAAAACGAATTGTAAAATGAGTCAGAAAATAAGCAGTTTGGATTTGAATACACCCTTACTAAGATCATTTTTTACTTCAACCGGTATGTATTTTTAATTTGTTTTTGCTCTAAGAATTGGTCCTATCCAAAACTTGTCTATATAGATGTTGTAGACAATATTAAGAAGATATATGATAAATTCATGGGGATTTTATATCTTTTGAATTGACGGAGTTATGGATTTTTTTCTTCTTCAAACCCCCTTTTTGTTTTCGTTTTTAATTTTTTTTTGCGGTACGAATTGGTCCTATCAAAAACTTGTGAATATAAAAGTTATAGATAATGTTAAGGAAATTCATGATAAAATTAATTGGATTTGATATCTTGAGAATTGACGAAGTTATGGATTTTTTTCTTCTTCAAACGCCCTTTTTGTTTTCGTTTTTAATTTTTTTTTTGCGGTACGAATTGCTCCTATCAAAAACTTGTGAATATAAAAGTTTTAGATAATGTTAAGGAGATTTATAATAAAATTAATTGAATTTGATATCTTGAGAATTGACGAAGTTATGAATTTTTTTCTCCCAAAAACCCTATTTTTTGCGCCCCTTGAGCCCATTTTTAACTTTATCAAAAATCTGTGATACATAAATTTTTGGCCCTATTTTTAGAAGTAATAAAAACTTTAAACTGATTTGATATGTACAAAAATTAAGAAGTTATGGGGTTTTTTCTGTTTTCACAAAACCCCTCCCTATTTCCCTCCCCTTGGTCCGATTTTGCCCATTAACGAACTTGACCGAGATTTTATGCCCATTGATTTTATGTATCAGTTTGGAAGAGATTGGTGCAGAATTGCGAAAGTTATCGTGTCCAGAAAAAAGTGATATATATAGATAGATAGATAGATAGATAGATAGATAGATAGATAGATATATATATATATAAAGTTTTTTACTGAGGGTTGTTTTGGGTTCTAGGGGTCATGATCGGTGTAGATCTGCAAAAATTTTTCAGAAATTCCAACATAGGAACGATCGCAATAGGTAGTATTTCATACGAAATCTACCTAAAAAAACTGGTAGAAGTTTCCATTATGCACGCCAGCAGTATGCACTTGACGCTCCACATTTTGGATCTGTGATTGCCAAATCATACGGTATCATCGATTGCTTGAGCACCCTGTTTTTTCGCAACTTTTCGTGATGCTATAACATTTCACACAAAATAAGGTACATATTGTTGCATTTCATTGTAATGTTTTGTTACTTTCTTCTATCTTCAATAGAAGAAAGTATTGTAATCGAAATTTTTTTCGACTTCTGGTTTTGACGGATTTACACGTTTTAGGGGTCAGAGATCACAAAAAACATGTTTATACAAAATGTCTGTCTGTCCGTGTGTCCGTCTGTCCGTATGTCCGTGTGTCGCCATTGTACCATCAAAAATTATATGAAGTTATGCATAGAATTGAACCAAACCTTTTTTAAATGTTTTTGGCTATGGCAAGCAGGTCCTCCATTAATTTGAAAAAAATCCACCGGTAGGTGGCACTGTAATAGCGATTTTTGTGCATTTTGAATATTGTACAATCGAAAAGTTATGAAGTTATGCATAGAATTGAACCAGATTTTGTGTGTGTGTTTTTAGCCATAGCAAGAAGGTCCTCCCTGAATTTGGAAAAATTCCACCGGTAGGAGTAGCTGTAATAGCGATTTTTGTGCAATTTTTGTGTATTTTCAACATTGTACCATCGAAAAGTGTATGAAGTTATGCACACAATTGAACCAAATTTTTTGTGTATGCTTTTGACCATGGCAAGAAGGTTCACCCTGAATATTGAAAAATTCCACAGGAAGGGGGCGCTGTAATAGCGATTTTTGTACAATTTCCAATATTGTACCATCGAAAAGTGTATGAAGTTATGCATAATTCTAATAAAAATACTAATAAAAATGAATTATTGGTATTTGTAACAACATTTTGAAATATTATAATACATGATATAGAAGAAAGTTTTGGGATTGGCGCATCCAACTAGTTTTTTCTCAAAATTATTACCGTCAACACAAGTTGAGTTAGGATGAAGCACTCTGTATGTGTCTCTTAATACGTCGTTTGCGATCCCATGTTCTATGGGGATTTTTCATTCTATTTATTCCTTTTATAACCCCTCTTAATTTATCGTTCGAATTTTGAGACACCCGTATTCAATACGGCATTTGTGAAAAGTTATTAACTAAAGAAATTTATTTTGTAAAGTACAACACCTCGCTCCTTTATTTTACTTTGATACTATGTCCATTCCTTTGGAAACTAATTCTTAAAACTATACCTAGAATCAATTTTTGGGATAATTTTGTTATAAAGCGCGAACTGCCTAAATATGTAAAATTTAATTTCCGTGTGAAAACATTAAGGAAACTAAGACGCATTTAATTCAAGAAAATGAATTTCCATGTATTACAAAATGCAGAGTGTTTCTAATTTTACCCACTTTTAAATGATTCTCGAATTTTTAAAACAGTCATAAAAGTTTATTATTAGATTATTGAAGAATTTAACTGAAGTTGCTTTAATAAATGCTAATTCTTATTAAATAAAATTAAGCCCATTCTGTAGAGTTATAAAAATGAATTTGGAACAAGTGCATCGTGAAATAGAATTTCATATTTATGTAATGCATGTACATAGCATCACGTTTTCCATTGTAAAAATTCGTGAATAGCAATTTAATGTAAGTTACAGAAGCATTGTAAAATTTTATAACATAAACATGAATAATAATCAAATAATAATGTATAATAATTTTAGCCCATGATATAAAATAAAGCTCGATTTGGAGACAGATTAGAAATGTATTTAATATTTTATTCATAAAATTAAATTCAAAATTTATTTGTGCATGCATCTAAAATATCTAAATCCATACAATATTTAGACAAAAAATATTTTAATTTTAATTAATTCTTCAACTACTTCTCAGCAGTGAAATTACGTTTGAAATTATTGAATATTAAAGACGTGAATTATCACTTTGCTAACTAAGTGTAAACCAACAGAGTGAAAAAAGTCCAAGCCGGGAATCGAACCCGGACCCCTGGAATAGCGCTCCAGTGCTCTACCATTAAGCCACAAGGACGATGCCTAGCTTGGCATTTCTCACTCACATAAGTCGTTTATGTCTGCTACCGCAGCTATTAGATGGAAAAGCTTTCATGAGTACACAACTTGTGGCGTAACATGAGACGAAAATGAACCCAGCATCAGTGAATATACAATTTTAATTAATTCTTCAACTACTTCTCAGCATTGAAATTACGCTTGAAATTATTGAATATTAAAGACGTGAATTATCACTTTGCTAACTAAGTGTAAACCAACAGAGTGAAAAATGTTCAAACCGGGAATCAAACCCAGACCCCTGGAATAGCACTCCAGTGCTCTACCATTAAGCCACGAGGACGATGCCTAGCCTGGCATCTCTCACTCACATAAGTCGGTAAGTCTGTTACCGAAGCTATTAGATGGAAGAGCCTTCATGAGCACACAACTTGTGGCGTAACATGAGACGAAAAGGAACCCAGCATCGGTGAATATACAATTTTATTCGATTCCAAGCTTGGACGCCCCACGAGTGGCTGAGAGGTTCTGCTCTCGAAGCTGTTAGACGGGAAGTGCTGGGTTCGATCCCAATCGCGCTCGTCGGCCTAATCGTCCGGAGTTTTCTTGGTTTTCTTCGAGCCATGGATTTCCATGCGTAACTACGGGCTAGGTTCCCTTAGAAAGACCCCCACGAAGGGCACTCCCCCCTCGGGCCTATATCCCTAGTGTAGATAATCGGCCGTCAAAATCAACCAACCAACCCGGCTTGGGCATTTTTCACTCTATTGGTTTACGCTTAGTTAGCAAAGTGATAATTTACGTCTTTAGTATCCAAAAAATATTTTTGTAAAGTATTTCACAAAAATATTACTGTACCTAAGTATAAATGTATTAAATTTTACTTAATTACATTTCACAGTCGAAATAGTTACAAAGCAAAATGTTTTTTGTATATTAAGAGTAAGTTAACATCGATAACACATTAAAATTATTTAGCTTTTAAATTATTTAAATGAAATTACCCCTTATTCATATAAGCAGGAAGAATAAACTTTTTTATCTTTTCTATATAAATTGAATGAAAATTTTATGCAAATTACAAAATTTTCATAAAATTCATTAAAACCCCCAGAACTTAATAAATGCAGATTATCTTAGCGATAGGTTTTTTTGCGAATTCAAAAATTACACAGAATTAACTATATATAAAAGACATGAAAATGCATATTATTAGTACACTTATATGTTTCGCAATATAAATACGAAAACTGTACACTTCAAGTATGAGAATGAGTTGTACATTTCAATTTAAAAAATAAACTTAATATTTTTACAAGAGGTACTGTAAGAGATATAATAAACTTCTAAATTTTAATAACGGGTAACAATAACAACTATTTTAAACGATAACAGCTACTGGAGTAATTACTGCTGGAGATCAGCGTGTGAAGCGGAAGCCGGGAAATTCTTAATATGTTTTCTTGTTGTAACATTTTTTCTTTCTTTCCTTTAACGGTTTGAAATGATAACAGCTTTTAAAGTAATCCTTACTAGAGATTAATGTGTGAAGCCCGGAAATTTTTTAATGTGTTTTCTTGTTTTAGTAACGTTTTTTCTTTCTTTTCTTTAACATTTTTAAACGAGAACAGCTTTTGAAGTAATTCTTATTAGAGATTAATGTGTGAAGCAAGGAATTTCTTTAATATGTTTTCTTGTTTCAGTAACTTTTTTTCTTTCCTTTAACGTTTTTAAACGATAACAGCCATTGAAGTAATCGTCGTTGGAGATTAATATGTAAAGCCGGGAATTTCTTTAATATGTTTGCTTGTTTTAGTTTTAAATATCACGAATATTGTGTAGCATCAAACAGTTAAAAAGCTTAAAGTATCGTAAAACAATGTGTCAAAGTTCACTCAGTTTTCCACTTTCATTCTGTGTAGTTGTTGAAATACCAAATGAATAAGAATGCTTTTCGTTTTCAAATTGCAAAATTATTTTGAACAGTACTGCAATTAGAGACAGTTCGGATCCCATCTATCGGTAATACGCAGCTGAAAAAAGTAAGCGTGGTAAAGAAATTCCTGACTTCAAATATTATTTTACAAGATCATTTCAATAGATGTCACCATTTACATGTTATTGAATTTTTTAAATGTTCAATCATTTTTAGGAATTCTGTATATCCATTCGTGCAAAATCAAGTAGTTTTTTAGCAAAATACTTAGCCATAATTTAATTTTACTATCAAAAGCACCACAAAGCTTTGCTAAAAACAATTATAACACATAACAAGTAATATAAAAATTTTGTTTTTAAAGTCAATGACACTTAGGTCATCAAAGAAAAATTTAATATAATCCCTTAAGCTAATATTAATTTTTGTTGCATTAAAATATCTCAATTTGTTGATTTTCTATAAGCAAGTAGGTTTACAATGGAAGTCTATGGGAATTTGGCGAAATATTAGAGATATCGCCAAGTTGGCGTCCCTTTTGGCGACTCATTTTGGTTGCCAAATTTGGCGATATATCGCCAAGTTGTCGACAAACTTGGCGGTATTTGGCGACAGAACAGGGTACCCCCTATGGTAAACCCCCCCCCCCTGCCTTATAGATATGAAGATGCATTAAATGCTTTAATAACCAATGGCCGCTATTTTGTCTCCCATGTAAAACTAAAATTAATTAATTAAAATTTAGTTAATATTTGAAAAAACTGTATTAACATCAATTGTCATCCAGTACAAGTTTAAAAAAAATTTATTTCAACTTGATAAGATGAATAATAAGTATTTTATTAACGATTGAAAATTTGAACAAGGTGTATAAAAAAATAAATAAATATAGGGAGAGTGTGAGCTAATAGTAGGAATTGAAAAAAAGACTTTATTTTAAGTAAGATTTAGAGAAATTACTTTTCTAATTATCGAAAACTGCTTGTTTATAGAAGGCATTCATTGAAGAGATGATCAAAGATCCACTAAAGATTGTGGAGTGAAAGTGGTTTTCATTCATCATAATTTTCATTTTTTTAACAGGTTTCATGAGACTGTTAAGTGTAATTATAAGTGTAGAGAAGGGTATACGGTGGTATAGGCAGCATACATTCTGGATTTTTTTAAGAAAGCCCGTTTCTCTGTTTATCCGATCACGGTGCGTACGTTATACGGCGTCTCCGGTTGTGCGTATTCTCTGTTTCTTAAATAAAGCTGTAGCGTATATTGTCTCGACAAACCTTTTGCCTATAGAATGCACCCTTTGTTTTGTTTTTACGATTACAGCACTGAGTATAATAATAATAATTTTGTAGCACAAAGGAGAAACGCTTTTAAACTTTCTTTATTAGCAGCAGTCATGCTTTCTGAAATTTACGGCGTGCAAAATTAAATAATCTTTTAAGAAATTAGTTTATCACAATTTAACATTTTTTTTTTCAAAAGCCTCATAAAGTCTCATTGAAAACAAGTAAATACAAATATTACTTATTTTATGTACCATTTAGAGCAATTACCTTTCTAAATATCAAAGATAACTTGTTTATTGAAAGCGTTCATTGAACTGATGATAAGATGTCTGGTAAAAATTGTGGATCGATTTTTTCTCTGAATAAAGTGGTTTTCATTCATCATCATTTTCATTTTTTAACCCGATTCATGAGCTCGTTAAGCATAATAATAATTTTGTAGCTCAAAGGAGAAACACTTTTAAGATCTTCTATTAACAGTAGTCACGCTTTCGGAAATTTACGACGTAACGGAACATCCCCGACAAGGAAGTCACTGTTCCGTACTCGAAACTTAATATCTGCCCGGCATAAACGTGACAAATACGGGCCTAAATGAAGGGAAGACTGGAAAGTGATTGTCAAGTGTGACAGATTGCTCCCGGTGATAAGGCTAGTCTTCTCCTAAGAAAGGGAGATAGCGCGATAACCTCTGTCTACGTGCTATTTGAAATGCATAATACAGTGAATTTTTCTGTCTAGCCGGGGATGAAAAACAGAAAAATAATAAAAAAGTTAACTTTAAATATAGAAAGAGGGTTTGCTTTTAGCTAGGCACCAGTAAGCTAGGAGCTATTTCAATTCATACAGGAACTGTGAACGTTTTAATTCACCTGTTATACATTGTAAAATTATTTAAACTAAAACATATTTGACACTTTCTTCATTATGCATGAGAAAGTTGTCTTTTTTTCAGTATTTTTTGCTGAATTATATTTTTGCATTTTAATAATTTTAGAACTTGCTTTTGAATATTTACTGTTTTAAATCCGAGTCATATCATGAGTTATTTAGTTAGGAATATCAGAATTTATAAGAACCATCCAATATTTATTATAAATAAAAAGTTTTCAGTCCGAGTTTAAAAAAAAATTACTCTTTTAACAAGTTGTGGTTTTAGAGTTTCCAAAACACTCTCATGCTAGCAACAAGATACGCCAGCAATTACCATGAGAAAATAGCGACCTCAGAACCACAGATGGAATTAAACTGCTGATGCTCATTTATACATCTCTGAGCTTGGGAACAAATTAATAGCCTAACTTCATATTTCATTTCGAAGTGACCGAGATCAGACGGATCTAACTAGCTCTAGACGATAGTTGAAGTCATTACGAAACCGGACAAGGGTCCGGTATGAATTCTCAGATGCCGCAAAACCCCCTCCCCTCCCGTAACTTTGTAAATATATGTATTAATTTGAAGTGCAATAATAATCAAGAACCATTAAACATCTTTTATTCATTAATTATTTCCTTATTCCTCTATCATATGGGGCATCGTCCAGTTGAAAGTAATGAAATCCCCCTAGATAACCTTGCCATAGGATTTTATGAGCAGCCAACTACTTGAATTTGTCTTCATCTCCTTTCAAAACCTTATTGGAAACCCTCTGAAATTATTCAAATGAATCATATCAAAATGAATAAATTAATATATTATAAAAACTTTGATTAAAAAAAAATCATAAAAATCTGTAACTACAGTATTTGAAAAGTTTAGGCGCAATCGAAAAGAATGAATCGTTTGAAACTTTTAAATGATGCTGTTAATTAATAACATTTCTCTGGTTTCAGATAAATTCAAATAGTCGTGTTTCATTTGAATCAGTTAGTTTGTCAAATATTATTGATGGGAAAGAATTCCATGCTTTATCAATGGTCATTTTAAGTTCTTTAATACAGTCATATTACCTTCCATTCATGTATACGTCACGGGTTAATATACCCCAAATGAATAACTGGGTTCAGGTCAGTTCTTAAAGCTGGCTAATCTAAAACCTTAACATTTCGGTCGGAAAGCCACAGTTTCGTACAATGTGAGTTGTGGATTGCAGCATTTTCGTGCTGAAATCTCTTTTCAGGTACCCCTAAGATGTCACTAAATGGAAGTAGATATTGCTCTAGTGACGCTTGATACTATGTTAAATTTTCTTTTCCAAGCTTAAATGCCAGGAAAGTTTTGCCATTAAAACCAATCTCCCCACAAAACTACCAAAAAGTTACCAACTTGTTGTCTACTTGAAGGAAAGTAGGCGGCTGTTTTCTGAGATCACACCAGTAACAATTGCAGCCGTCAGGACCGTTAATATTCCACATTTTCCATCAATGAATAATACGGTGGGGACCATTTGTCCCCGTATGACATGTGCTTTCAAATCCAATTGATTCTGGTCTGGTTATGATGTGATTTTAGGCCCAATATAACAGATATATATTTCGAAATATTTGTTCTCGCAGTCACTTTTACATTTACAAACTATATTTAATATACGAAATTTCGTATGATAACTTTACCAATCAGTTTGATTGTGTTAAAATAATAGTTTATATTTAATATTTTGATAAATTGCATTTATTCTCATAACAACTTTATGAAAAATAAACACACAGCAAGTTTTTTTTTTAATTATATGTATTGTAATAATAACTAAAGCAATAATGTATAATTGTAACAATGTCTAAACAACACACGCATAGCATGCTGCGGTGATCACGAAACAAATGAAAAGAAAAAATGTTCTTTTTAAAGCAATTTATTCCATAACTCTATCTGAATTTACTCATTTTTTATGAGTTTTTAAATCCATTTTGAAACAGAAATTTTTAAAATCTATCCCATAAATCAGGCATGTCAAACACGCGGCCCGCGGGCCACAACTGGCCCGCCGACAACTTATTTGTGGCCCGCGAAGCCTTTGTCACTTTACCTGTATTTAATGCAGTTGTTAGAACGTGCATACTGTAAATATACTTTACACGAATAGACTTGCATCAACCGCGGTCTTAGAGATAGCAATAATCCGAAAGATTTGTATTAGAATATTTCGAACAATTATAAAAAGTTGCAATTTTCATTTTAAATCGACAAATTATGAATGGGTATTTTCAAAAGACTACCAAAAGACAAACTGCTTGGAATTTTCATTTGAAATTAAAAGCACCTGAGTAAATTTCTTGATGCTAACTTCTTATTTAATAGTAGTATTAGCATCTTCCAAAAGGGTTTATTACTTATACAAAATTATTTTTTAAAAGAAAATGCATTTCATTTTAAATATGCCACGCATTATTACAAGCCAAGCCAATGCTTAGCACACAACACCTGTTGAAATTGAACAAGGAACATAAAAAATAAAATTCGAAACTCTGGTGGAGAACCCAGCAACAGCAGGGTCATTCCAGTGTTTGGAGGACCGGTAGCCCAATGCTAAATCAAGATTAGTGTGCACAATCAAATTTTAAAATAAATGCAATTTAGAAAATTCTATTAAATTTTATAGATTTTTGTTGTAAAGTAATTTTGAGTATTTTTTTTTTTTTCAATAAATAACATACACAATGTATAATATTAACTTTGGAATTTTGTGCTTTTTAACATGGCTGTGTACGAAGATATTTTATTCTATGCAACGGTAATAATATTATTTACTCTTTTTAATGTGGCCCGCGGCTTTCTATATAACACTTAATCTGGCCCGCGGCTTTGTATACAATACTTAATTTGGCCCGCGGCAGTAAATGAGTTTGACATGCCTGCCATAAATGAATGCGCACCCATTTACGACAGATTAATCCATTTGCACTTCAAACATTGAAAATAATTCATCATTTGTTTGTTCTCGTATAATGTTCCGTAATTAAATTGTTAAACGAATTTAAAGCTTCACAAATGAACAAATTATACGCAAATTCAACTGACATGTAATCGAACTATGCGATTATATACTGAGATAATGAAAATAAAAATAATCTGTTATAAATGGTGAATCTTTCGCGATTCTCTGCTGGCATGCAGAAATTTACATAAAAAATGCTTTTTGGTGTAGTTGATGTGCAATCGAAGAAAATATACTACAGGTAAAATCTCGATTAGAGATTTTAAGTAAAAACGATTTTCACGTACTATTTGTACACCAGACAATCGGGCATCTTTAACCCGGATAGCCCGTGTTGTATTATCTGGTTAATTACAATGCGTCGTCTTCTTTCAGAAAAAGATGTTTTTCCTCCACCCGCTCCCAGCCCTTTAAAACTTTTTCTGTTGTAGCCCTGCTCAACACCGTAGACAGAAAAATATTTCGGAGGTTGATTTGGGGCCCATAATTTTATTTTATATTAGTTTTAACTAATTGAATAGAAGCAAGTGTTAAAAATTTTCATCGAGTTTTATTGTTATTGTTAATTCAAATAATTCGATTTAAAATCTCATTTAAATGCTTCTTCGGTGGCGTTTGTGTCAACCAAATTAATGTTTGAAATTTTGTACATATGTTTTCAAATGTTCGATTGCCAAAAATGTTTTCTCAGTAGCAGAAGGCGGAACATCTAAGTTAGTGAATTTTAAAAATTTCTTTCATTGCATCCTTCAAGAATTTGGACTAAACAAATCGCTGTAGTAGAAATTTTATTGAGGCATACTGCATTTCCATTTACAAAGTCCCATTCTAAATCGAAAGAATTTTAAAGATTTCTCAGAAAATGCATTTATTTTTTCAATATACTAACGGAATCAAGCTATAAAGATATGCTACTGTAGAATTTAAATTTTTTAAAACATGAATGCAGTTGAGTTTTGAATATTGACCATCGTGACATATAGTTAATGGCATATTTATAGTCATCCTGACAGAAATTTCGGATCAAAACCTCGTGGTCCCCGGCTTTCATGTTTATTGCCGTCTGGTGGTCAATATGACTAAATTTGTAATTTTTCAACCGGGCAGAAATGCCCGATTAGAATTGAAACTGTACATACTGGAAGTATTCAAGCATTTTTTTTTCTCAAAATCAGCATAAAAAAATACATATGCTAATTCTGAGCATATTCTGATGTAACGTACCTTTTAACAAATTTAACTTAAGACTGTATTCAAGAAAATATTTTTTTGCACGCTCAACAACTCGAAATTTTCCGACACATTTTCATACTCATTTTTAAAAGTAAAAACATGAAATTTACTGACGTGATTTTTGATGAGATTTATAAACGATATTTTTATTTTTCGTTCAATTAACTAGAACTTGATTTATAAGCAATTATTTTCCCAGTACGACCATTTTTTGCGTTTCCAGCACTATCGCTTCCGGAAATTCGGTTCGAAATGTCCACTTTGACAGCATTTTGTGAAATATATTCTGCTTTTATCAAAAAATCTGACAATACGGCACATTATATAGTTTCTGAATAAGGTTGGTTGGTTGGTTGTATTTATGACGGCCAATTATCTGCACGAAGGATATAGGCCCAGGGGGGGGGAGTGCCCTTCGTGGGCGTCTTTCTAAGGGAACCTAACCCGTATTAACGCTTGGAAATCCAAGGTTCGAAGAAAACCACGAAAACTCCGAAAGACTAGGCCGACGGGCGCGATTAGGATCGAACCCAGCACCTCCCGTCTACCAGCTTCGAGAGCAGAGTTTCTGAATAAGAGAACCTGCCAATTGGATGCGTTTGAGAGCAAAGATGAATTTCAAAATGAGTTAGAAAATAAGCAGTTTGGATTTGAGTGCACCCTTAAGGGTGTACTCAAATATGTGTTTTTTTTTTTTATATTGATTTTATATTCAACACAAAATGAAAATCTGTTATTAATGAAAATGTTAAAGCTGTCATTTATAAATAAAATCTATGGAAAAGAGCCTATCTAATAACATTTAAAATTGTATCTTTTTAGATTAAAAAATTGCGGAATTTCTATCCATTTTAACCAAAATTACATTTACAACATTCACAGGAAAGATTTAAAAAAAGACTCTTTACTTAACAGCTTTGATAAGCCGAAATCATCTCCCCATTCGCTCAAAATGAGGGAAAAAATTAATAAAATTGTGAATATATTGTTAGCAAAAACTCATTTATAAATCAAATCTATGCAAAAGAGCCTATCTACTAACATTTAAAATTGTATCTTTTTAGATTAAAAAATGACGGAATTTCTATCCATTTAAACTAAAATTACATTTACAACATTCACAGGAAAGAAAAAAAAAACGACTCTTTACTTGGCAGTTTTGATAAGCCGAAATCATCTCCCCATTCGCTCAAAGTGATGGAAAAATTTAATAAATTTGTGAATATATTGTTAGCAAAAACTCATTTATAAATAAAATCTATGCAAAAGATCCTATCTACTAACATTTAAAACTGTATCTTTTTAGATTAAAAAATTACGGAATTTCTATCCATTTAAACCAAAATTACATTTACAGCATTCACAAGAAAAAAAACTAAAAGTATTATATGAGCTAAAAAATAGACACAGGTTTTGACAAACGCCCAAACATGTCCTACACATTTTTGACGACGACAGAAACATCCACAGTGAATAAAATAAGACATTTTCGTCAAAAATGGCATCTTTCAGGAAAGTATTTTATCAATTTATGAATGTATTGTTGGCAAAAACACATTTATAAATAAAATATATGCAAAAGCATCTATCTACTAACATTTCAAACTGCATCTTCTTAGCTTTAAAAATGCCAAAATTTCTATCCATTTAAACCAAAATTACATTTATAACATTCACAAGGGGGAAAAAAACTGTCTCTTTACTTGACAGATTTGATAAACCGTAATCATCTCCCCATGACTCTTTCTCGCTCAAAGTGAGGGAAAAATTTAATAAATTTCTTTGGACTCATCATCCATTACAGAAGTTACGCTTATAAAAATTTCTCTCTCCACAATCTAAGTGTGGAGAAGAGACAGACAGTAATAACAGTTCTTTAATTAGAAACTTAATATCAGCAAATGTCTAAAGCGTGGCAAACGTAGCTAGGCAAAGAGACAGTGTCAAAAAATAACTGTACAGCTTGACTATGACGGATGTTGTGCTTTCAAAGACAAGGCAGATATATATTGGAGAATAATCTCTTAGCATAGTGTTCCTGCTAACTTGTCAGCTTTGAAAGAACAGATCGATCACAAAAGCCTGGCACTGATTTTGATTTTAACAGATTTTTACATTGAGGAATCAGCTTTAAATGTATCGTTTTTCCAACTGAAAAGAGTCAGAAATTTAAAAATAAAAGAAATTTTTGAAGCAGCATGAGACGAAAAAATTCATTGAAATTATTTTAGATGTTTCTGTACATTGATTTTATAGATTGAATACAAGCATCGATTTTACGATTCTTACTGTAAATTACACTAAAGACTCACAATGAAAGCTCAAGTTGATGTGTATAAACTCATGTATTACAGTTGTCAAAAAAGTGTTAACAACGGAAACTGTTAAAGTCTTTTAGACATTTTGTAGTTTAAAATATTCCTTTTAGATTTTTTCTTCTTTTGCTTACAAACATTTCTCGGTAATGCAACTTTATAATATCGTAATAAATATATATTTTTAATTCTCTACAATTGTCAGTAAGTATCTAGATCATTAGTTACTGACTCAAAAATTAGATAAAAGTATTGGTATGTAATCGAGTTTTTTAGAACTTGAAGCATAACATTATTCGGAGTAACTCTTTACGTGATTTCATTTAATTCTTGTACTGATTTCCATAAAGGCAGATATGTTCTGAAAAGATTATGTTTCTACAAAGTGATTCTTAATAATGCAATAAATACACAACAAAGATTAAAAAGGGGAGGAAAAGATACAATGAAAGAGAAAGAGAAAAGGGTGGATTTTTGTTACTTTTTTATACAGCATGAAGCATATTTGTTGTAAAAATATTGTTAAACTCTTTATTAAACTTAATATTTCATTTCGTCAGAAATACTTTTTCTGCTAGAATTGTTATCTACCCTTTATCGAAAAGTAGTCATACGTCTGAACTGAAAACAATAGCATTCTAAACTTAAAAATTTCGATTTATTTTGTATAGCTCTTTCACACTATAAATTACAATTTAAAATTTCTATCAAATTAATCATAACTTTATCAAATCGCCAAATTTTAATATGTTTTACTCTGTTTTTTCCCACACCGGCACGAAAGAAATGAGAAGTTCAAGAAAGAATCTCAGGAACATTTTAAAATCATATACATAATCGTTTTTCCCCTTCCGAAAGAATCTAAAAAGAAGAGAAAGGAAGACTTCATTACTTAGAACCAACAATTTTATAAACCTTAACAAGAAGCTTTTCATTCCTGATCATATGAATGAAAAACTAAAGCCGAGGAATGCTTATGGCTAAGGATTTCCCGTTTGGATCATTAAGAAAGATTCACTTTTTGAGCGTTTCTTGTACTTCCAACAGATAGAAAGATCAAATTCGTTTCGATTGAAAGTAGTTCGTTCTTGATTAACTTTCTGCGGGAATACACAAATCGGAAACAGGAATAAGGAAAAACTCGATGTAGCTTTCTTTAAAATGATTTCTAATTTATCTGGATAAATTTCGAGAAAGACTAAAAAAGAAATTTAAAACTTCGTTACAAAAAGCACTTCTCAACATTGAAGTTTCCTTACAAATATTCAAACATCCATGATGATACAGAATCATTAAAATACCTTAATAAGAAATCTTAGAAAAATTCTAAATATATATATATAAGTTTTTTTTATTGTTTAAAAAGTTCTGCGATCTCGTGTTTAACGCCGTGATTGCTTCATTTACAAAGATAAGACAAAATATAGAATGTTACAACACTTTTTATTAAAAAAAAAAAAACAATTATTTTGCGTGTTAATATATATTTTTTAGATTTCCTTTATAACTGATGCAGTATCATTAAAATGCTCATGCGTCTCCTATTATTTTAAACTTAAGGATTTACTGTAGTTATAAAATTTCTTCTTTTTTCACGAAAGCAAATATATTTCTAATTTTTTGTTAAACTTTACAAACATTCATTACAATTGCTTGAGAATAAATAAATTATGCATACAGTCTTGAAAAACATTAAAGAAATATTTTATGTTTTTCTGCAGTTATAAACAATCTCTGTTACGTTACATAAGGTTTATCATCAGAGTTGTTTCATCAATAAGATTCCCACAATGTATTAAAATGTTCTGTAATATTTCTATTTTTGTGAAAGCAATTAATTTTAATATAAATATAAATTAAAAGCAAAATTACCAATTTTAATTACTATAATGATTTATTTATTAGCACGATTTCTATATTAAACTTTGAATGTAATAAAACAGAGTTCCTATTTAAAGACTATTAACAGTACAAATGTTTTACATTTTATTTATAAATTGTACTCACCAAAATTTATGATTATGCAGCTTAGCAATATTGAATATCACATGGAATTATTCATTTTCACTTACCTAGAAAAAAAAAAAAATATTAAAAACAAGAATAGAATCTATTGCCACAAAAAAAGTAATTTGCGTTGAATAATTACAAACTGCACTAAAACTAACGATTTTGGGCAGTTTCCCAGATTTTTTTTTTCTATTTCGGAAAACATGAAATAAGGCAGATTTTATCTTGCTTTATTCGTAAAATTCTCACCCCAAAAGTGTTTCTAAAAAAGTAACAACTTGATAAATAATCTTGAAAAACTTATTTAAAATGTAAATACATAACACGTTATTTAAGAAATAATAACGAAATACTTCGAAAAATTGTTGATGACCGTTCAGCAGTATTGAATTTAAGCTTTTGTTGTTACTTTTTATTTTAATTACTTCGATTTAAATAAAAGTTAGATTCGCATACACGTTCAAATTTCAATGAATATTAATTTAAATTTGTAGTTTCTTTTCTTTTTTCTTTCTTTTTCTTTTTTTTTTTTTTTTTTTGTGAAAAACTCCAGAAATTAACAGTCAGTTTTTGGAAAAATCAATTAGTATCATATGCATTTACTTATATCAATACTGCATTATGTTTTATTTCTCTTTCTCTCTTTTAACTTTTTAAATGATTTGCATTTGATACTTCTTTCTTATTTATTTATATGTAAGTAAGACGTCGTCATATGAGAAATGAAAACATATGCGCATAATTACGTTATATAAACACTGACAAGTTCTAAACATTTTTACTCATACAGATGCATAAATTGGAGAATATTATTAATAGCTTACTGCATGCAGTATAACAAAAGTATATCCCTTCATTTATTTCAAATAATCAGATAGGATAAAGTGACTGCTGAATCGTTGCTAGCATATTGTTTTATAGAAGATTCATGAGTATTAAAAAAAATTCCCTAAATCTCCAAAGCGGATGAGAAATTCAATATTACGAAATAGGGAATTCAATTATCACCATTTTCAACGTTCGATTCATAGAGTAAATACAGATAATGTCGTTTTCCACGACGTTTTATGCGAATTTACATCATTATAATCGTTGCCAATCATTGTGTAGAAACAAGTTTGCCAACAGATTAAAATATTCTTTAACGAAAAGTAATATATTCTCGAAAACGGACTTTTAATTTCCAAAGCAGGTTTTATTTACTATGTTAAATTATTATTTCTGTTAGAATCATTGAATACAAGCGACGGATACAGAAGGACAAAGGATGAAGAACCTTTTGTAACAGATTCTGTACATATTCCTTTTTTATGTAAAAAGTAAATAAGGAATTGTATTACGCATCTAACTCTTGACGCGCCAGGTAGATTGATTTTCAAAAATACTAAATGTATTGAAATTGTGTAACTTTAAAACCATTCTTTGAATTGAATAAGAGAAGCATAATCAACATAAAAGATTGACATAAAATTGTAGATAATGAGTAGTTTTAAATGATACATATATGCACAATCTTTTACGCATAATGACTTTGATATCCTATGCATTCTTTTATGCAGAGTTCAAGATTTTATTTGCAAAATAAAATGTTGCACTGTCTATTGCATAGATGTAAGCATACATTTTTTGTTCTATAGTGCTTAAGTCCTTTCTGGAGAAATTCGGAGGAATCCTTGTTTTTTTTGTTGTTGTTGTTTTCGATCAAAAGCATCAATTATTATAAAATATACATTTCACAATTGAATAAGCAAAATTTTTACATTCCTTTTTCTAAAATAAATAAAAAGTTAAAACAAAAAGTTCTAAAATAAACAAAAGTCTGAACTAAGCAAAAAGTCGGAAACAATAAAATCAAAGAAAAGAAACAATACACTACGTAAAAAAAAAAAAAAAAAAAAAAATTTGAGCTTGTTAATATTTTAAATGAATGTTAATTAAAAAAATATATATAATGTAACCTGTACTGTCTTTCTCTTTTTATGTTTATATATATATTTTTTCGTCAACAGTGTCAATTATTATAAATACTATTAATTTTGCAAGTGAATAAGCAAAAATATCGACATTCCTTTTCGCTTAAATTCTAAACTAAACAAAAATTTAAAACAGATAAGTTGTAAAATAAACAAAAATCTAAAATAGACAAAAAATCTAAAACAATAAAACAATAAAATGAAAGAAAATAAAAAAGTAAACTACATAAAAGAAAAGAAAAAAATCTACATAAAACAAAATAAAAAAAAAATTGCAAGCGACAAAAATCGCCTGCGACCCGTCAGATTTCTTAAAACTTACTTATTATCCAATCATTTCATTGGCTGTTCGGGAAAAGTCTTTTCCATTGTCCAAGGAATCTGATGACTAATTTTAAATGAAATTTCATTCATAAACTTCTAAACATCCCACACTATTACTTTTTACACCGTCGTATAGAGAAAAAAATGTACTTTTAAATGCAATTTGTTTGAAAGCTGTATCTCAATTTATTCTGAGTTATTAATTTATTTTTGTAGTTTTTATTACTTTTTTGTCATAGTGGCAACATAAGTAATCCATCTCTGTTGAAAGAAAGAGAAATACAGATTACTGTATAGACCAATCAGAACACGAATAAAATGCGGATTAAACTAATAAAAAGCTTCAGATATGCTTTTGATTTCCTACCCTGACGAAGACAATAACCATTTTTTCAAATGGTTAATAAATTCTGAGATTATTAATCTTTTAAATAAATGGTAAGTTTAAAAAAATATACAATGTAACCTATAGTGTCGTCCTCGGCCCTTACGTTTGAACGTCGATAGTTATAGTCAGAAAAATGCTGACAAGGTAATATTAAAATGGCTATACTATTCGACGATACATTTTACAACATCTATTAGCGGCAAAGTCAGGAGCGAATGTACCTACCTCAAAAACTACACGAGACGTGCAAAAATAGTTAAATACAAATTGTAAAGCAGAATCGATTTACAACGAAAATGTAGCACCTTGCGCATGTGAATACTTAAGATTAGAACACGTACAACGCTCGTTTGTTTAATTGAGATTTCCAACAATATTACACCACGATACAAAACAAGAAAGCCCAATTAGTTGAACATATAAATTGATGCTTAATTGTTCCTTTCTGCTGTGTTTTATGACGTAACACTGTTGTTAATCGCGAACAATAAATGAGCGTTGTACATGACCTTTTCGTAGCATTCATGTATCTAAAGTACTTTTGCACTACATCCATGTAATTGTACAATTTTCTACCTGACTGTTTCCCCGTATACTGGATAATTTTCGGGATCAGTATGATAACTCTTAACTTTGTCGCTAGGAGACGCTGTAAACAGTTTCATCAAACAGCGTATTGCTTACCGTAATAGTTAACAGTTGAAATAAAAAAGCATGATACTTGCAGACATGATTATTGAAGTGAGTTATAATCGATTTTTTTTTTTCATTTCCCGATAAATGAATTACTTCTTGACTTATAAGTAATTTATATCTCAGGAGGATTTGTTTTTCATTTCCTGCGCTGTCGCGTCCAGAAATTCGGTTCAAAACGCCAACTTTTAACAATATTAACTGAAAACCCTTCAGCCTTTACCAGAAAAACGGAAAAAACAGTTCTAATATATTGTTTATTAATAAGAGCACCTGACAATTTGATTCGATTGCGATCAAGAATGAATTTAAAAATGTGTCACAAAGTAACCTAGTTAGGATTTGAGAACAACCTTTAAGGGAGAGAAAGGACTTTACAGCATATCCTGTATGCTTTTACTTGGACAAAGATATTTATTAATAGAGGAATTACGGGTATATTGGAATGGTCGGGCAATATGGCATAACTTAATATCTGGCACGTACAGTGATGCAGCCGAGCGTAAAATGGCTTCCTAGTACTCTCGTGATAAGCTACGGTGACTACTGTTTGGATCCTACTGTTTGGAGTGACGCGGTGAAAACAAATCTTACTCTCAATTGTTGCAGTTTTTTGCAGGTAGGCTTTATAAAATTCGTATTAATTGTAAAACCTCTTCGTCAGTGATGTTAACCAAGTTCAGTATTTAGAACATATTTATTGTCAATTTACTTCTATGCTAAATTGTTGACGAGTGAAGAAGTTATATTTTTCAAGATGGCGTGTCGGGTAATATGGAATATCAACTGAACAACGGTTTCAAGACTATTCTAGTGAAGATGAACAATCATTCCACTCCTAAATCCTACATAACATCTGAGATGGACTTTTTACCAGATTGTACACCAGATGAGAAAGATGCAGTGTGCCTGTTTTGCAATGGAAAATAACTAGCGGATGGAAAAGGAGAGGGGTGGTTAAAATGCCTGATGTGTGCGACGTGGACTGTGATGAGATCGAAAACTAGTTGGATGTGCCAATCCCAAAACTTTCTTCTATCTCATGTCAATATTTCATTTTAATTACTTTTATTAGTATTTTCATTAGAATTATGCATAACTTCATACACTTTTCGATGGTACAATATTCAAAATGCACAAAAATCGCTATTACGGCACCCCCTACAGGCGGAATTTTTCCAAATTCAGGGAGGACCTTCTTGCCATAGCCAAAACCATACACAAAAAAGTTGGTTCAATTCTATGCATAACTTCATGCACGTTTCGATGATACAATATTCAAAATGCACAAAAATTTCTATTACAGCGCCCTCTACCGGCGGAATTTTTCCAAATTCAGGGTGGATTTTCTTGCCATGGCCAGAAACACACACAAAAAATTTGGTTCAATTCTATGCATAAATTCATACACTTTTCGATGGTACAATATTCAAAATGCACAAAAATTGCTATTACAGAGCCCCTACCGGCGGATTTTTTTCCAAATTCATGGAGACCTGCTTGCCATAGCCAAAAAATCAAAATAAAAATTTGGTTCAATTCTATGCATAACTTCATACACTTTTGGGTGGTACAATCGCGACAGACAGACGGACACACGGACAAACAGACATTTTCTATAAATATGTTTTTTGGAATCTCTGACCTCTAAAACGTGTAAATCCATTGAAAACCGGGAGTCTAAAAATATTTCGATTACAATACTTTCTTCTATTGAAGATAGAAGAAAGTAAAAAGACCACATTCGTGATTTCTGAAAAAAAAAAAAAAAATAAAACAAATTTTCAAAGAATTTGATGTTTTGTAGATGTGTTTCATCATTAAATAATCTTGGTTATTCTTGTAAATCATGGTTTTTCTTGCAATTTTAATATTCCTTATAGCCCTATTCCACATTACCCGACTGGTTCATATTACCCGAAAAGTCTAATTCTTTTTAAAAATCTAAATATTGATATGTATATATTTTTTCTCCACTTTAAAAGCATTAAATGTTTTATGAAATAGTCAAAGTTTGAACTTTACTAACTTTTAATGCCTCAATTTTTTTATGTTGGGTTACAAATCAAAATGTAATTCTATAATACCCGAAGTTAATCTATATATAATGCTGACTGTGAACAAGGAAGCTAAATATTTATTTTTCTTAGTTTTTCTTGCAATTTTAATATTCTTTATAACCCAATTTCACATTACCCGACTGGTTCATATTACCCGAAAAGTCTTATTATACATATAATAGCGCTGTCTTCTTCCCTAATAAGTGCACATCTAGGGTGAACTCATTTTATCCCGATAATCTTTCCTTAGAAAAACAGCGGCCATGTTAGGCTTGAGCATTCCGATTCCGTAAATAAGGCAATTGTTCGACTTATAATAATATACGTGTTATCATATGTATTACATCATTGCTTCTTCATTTTCTCTAAAACCTATACAATTACAATGTTTTAAGCTCCAAATTAAAAATAACCAGCTACCAACAACAGGTTGCCATTCTGAAACACAAATTCCAAATCCAGAAACAAATGAATGATACTTTGAGTGATTCATTAAAAAAATACGGTTGACATCCGATTCTGCTCTTAAAATATTTGTAAAAGCCTTTAAATATTTTGAAATTTGTTTTTTCATTTTTGTTTACATTTATAAGCATTAAGTTTGAATTCAGTGAATTATTCTGTGAATCATTTGTACTGGATTAAATTTTCGTTGATAAAAATTATTTTGGCGCCATCTACCGGCCTTCAATCTAAACAAAGAAGCTTTCTGTTCAAATTGTGCTTTTTTTATACATTTTATCAGCTTTGAAAGCATGGCAAATAAAATTAATATTTCTTATCAATTCTTATTGTAATTAAAATATTAGGGATACCTATAATATGCAATTTACTTTGAGAAATGATACAGATTAAAATAATTACAAATTTGCTTTTTAGTGTATGTATTACAGAATAATTCAATTACTATACTTTATAACAAGTTTTGCAAGAATTAAATGTAAGTTTTCCTATAACATATATATTAGTTACAAATGCAATGCTATTTTTATGCTATAGCATTTAAATTTTGGGATGTAATTCTGATATTTTCAAAGAAGACATTTTTCATTTCAAATTTTTGTATTTTAAATATTATTTTAAATTGTAGTTTATATAAAATCTTTGTTGTAGTCATACAAAATCAAAGGATAATAATTTTTTATTAATAAAATGCAAAAATCATAAAATGATGCATCTCTTTTTTAAGTCAGAAAATTATTATTTTTTAATGTACAATTTTCATGATTAAGTGTCATCAAAAAATGTAGCTATTTTGATAGTTTTTTTGCTATGAACTTAAAATTAAAAAGAAGACACAAGGCGTACACCTTTGTCAACGAGCATATTTTTCTCATTTTCATTCATATTTATTGATCATGTAGAATTTTTCAAATATCAGAAATAAAATAATGAAATACCTAATGACATTTGATGCTGCCATCTATAATAAAAAATTGAAACTACATCTAAATCACGTGATGCTTAAGTTGAAAGCACCAGCGCCACGAACCGAGTATTATTTTTGGGTATAAGTCCTGTGATTAAAGCCTATCTTCATTCTTTTCCTCCCTTTTATTCTTCATATAACCATCTAAACACTGTTTTGAAGATTTTTATTCACATTCCGTCAATTTTGACGGGGTTATATACTAGTTCTTTTATAAAATCTAAATATTGGTATATATATAATTTTCTTTAACTTAAAACGCATTAAACGTTTTATGAAATGGTCAAAGTTTGTACTTTACTAACTTTTAATACATCTGAATTTTTTATGTTGACTTACAAATCAAAATGTAATTCCATAATACCCGAAGTTATTCTATGTATAATGCTGATTGTAAATAAGGAAGCTAAAGATTTACTTTTCTTTACATATTTATTATACAATAGTGCCACTACATCATTTTTATGACACGCTTTATCTTTGAAAATAGAACAATTATTTACTCTCTGGATTTAAAACAAATCGATTTAAAAAACTGCTGATTTTCGTAAATGAAATTAAAGAAGAGAATTTAATGGAATAGCTATCGATCCCGTTAGTTTATTTGCCAAGTATTAAAAACTACACATGCTGAAACGGTTTCATTCGACACTAATGAAATTAATTAAAATAAAAGTCTTGAAAATATTTTTGGTTCGAATATTCTACAGAAAGAAAAATGTAAAAATTATTATTAAGTTTTAAAAAAATCAATGATCAGAAAGGGAAAACAAATTGGCAAAAAATAATTAAATTTAGTTTGGAATCGAAGGAAATTTTAAAGAACTTGATTTATTAGAATAAATTGTTTAGGTTTTTTATCCAGTATTTTTTAAGAGCAGGATTTTAATCAAAGAAAATACTGAATTTACTTCTGTACGTTTATTACGTATAAAGAGATGCAATTAGATCTAAATACCGAAATTCATAATTATTTATTTAAAAAAAAATCGTTAAAGAAAGAATATCTCTTTTCCTGGCAGAGAATGAAGTTTGTCTTATATTTTTTTATTCATCACGCAAATAATCAGATGGAACTTTTTTGCAATATTTTATTTCCAGTTAAAAAAAAAAAAAAGGTGCTCATCAGTTCAATTTTCAAAAGTAATAATGTATGTCGAAAGAAAGGTCTGTTCTCATATTGTGTGTATATGTGTGTGCTATATTTGGTGGTATATGTTGATGGTATACATGCATATATTTACATATATTAGATATCATATATAATTCATATTTACTTTATATGTGTCGTATATATGTAATATTTACCTTTTATATGGCACATATATGTCATATCTACTTCATATACTCATGACATATCACTATAAATTGGTCGTATATATCATAACATGGCATATATGACTATAATGTCACATATGTCATACAATTTGGTGATTTATCTTGGTTGCTGGACGATTCACCGTTGGGGGCCGCTATAACAAGGAAGTACCAAAAGCTGTCGAAATTCTCTAAATATTTAATCGTCAAAAGCATTACATATTATTGCTGACTAAAATTTAGTATTGCTGAGAAATTAAAAAACAGTTGTACATCCATGTCCCTAAACTCATGTGTCAAGCTGTAATGAAAGATAAAGTACACATAAAGTACAAATTTTGGTACAACAATGTGCGGTTGGAAATGAAAAGTCTTGGCTAAAAGCAAGAAATGTGGCGGAAATGAATGAAAATAAGCGTTTTTAGGACATAAAAATGAAATAATGCTCAAATGTGCCACCATCGACATCAATACCGGCCTGGCCAACAAGTGACTGACGTACCTTTTCGAAGATTCCAGGTGTCTCGTCTACTTGACTCTGATGAGAACCTCATTGCAAAACTTTCAATCGCTGCTGCAACTATTCGTGAAGCAACTCGAATCTTCGAAACGGTACGCCAACGCTTACTAGATGTAGACGCTGCCAGGCTAGTGTCGATGTTGTTGGTGGCACATTTGTGCGGTTATTGTAATCTTTATGCCTATAAAACGCTTATCTTCATTTCCTCTGCATTACTTGTTTTTCGACCAACACTTTTCATTTCGAACCCCACATTTCTATACAAAAATTGCTTCTTTGCGTGTATTTTACCTTTTCTTACAGTTTGGCTCATAAATTAAAGGGCAACCTGCATTTCTAGTTATGTCCATCATCCTGTATATAGGACGGTTTGTTAAAATGAAACCAAAACTTTTTTGGTAAGCTTATGAACTTTGCATTTTTGTTTGTTGTCTCATTAGTCTGTAAAAACAGTTTTTTTAACCATTTGGAAAAATGTTTATTGTCCTCGTTAGGGTAGGAAATCAAAAGCATATCTGAAGGTTTTTATTGGTTTAATCATCCTTTTATTCGTTTTCTGATTGGTCTATACGGTAATATGTATTTCCCTTTACTTTCAACAGAGATGGATACCTTCTGTTGCCACTGTGATAAAAAAGTAATAAAAACTACCAAAAAAAAAAAATAATAATAATAACTCAGAAACAAATTGAGATACAGCTTTCAAACGAATTGCATTTAAAAGTACATTTTTTTTTTCTCTATGCGACGGTGTAAAAAGTAATATTGTGGGATGTTTAGAAGTTTAAGAAGGAAATTGCATTTAAAATGGGCCGTCAGATTTCTTGGAAATCTGACGATGGAAAAGCCTTTTCCCGAACAGCCAATGAAATGCTTGGATAATACGTGAAGTTTCAGGTGGATAATACGTACGAGTCGCAGGCGATTGCTGTCGCTTGCAACTTTTACGTGTAATAAGACTATTAATGTTTAATTCATGGCGTACGTAATGTACAATCAACTCCGTGCTATTTTTTATGTCTTAAATTTTAGTCTTTGAAAAAATCATTTTCCAAATGGTCGTTGTAATTTGTTAAATTGCATTTTTTTTTTAATTATTGTAATTATTATTATTATTTTGGTAAAGTATGTGGGTTAACAAAATCGCTGTACGTTTAATCTGTTTTAACTGAAACTTTTTGAGGATAATATAATTTTATGCTAACTTTGCTTAAATCGTATAACGAAGAATCTTTAGAACAACGAATATGCATTACTTCACAAAAGGACTTAGTCAAGCCAAAAGAGGCTTTTTGTAGGTTAATAGAACAAAGAAATAATTGCTTACTTACATTTAAAAAAACTAACAAAAGGATGATGGCAACATTCCTTGGCATTTATTGAAACTAGTTTTTTTAGAAGAACGTCTTTCTTTAATTAAATTGGAAATTTAATATCACTTGCATTGTGATAAATAAGTAATGGGTGAAGTTTTCTTTAGTTAATGTCTTCCAAGTTCCAACACCCGGAAATTACTAGGCCCGGTGAATGGCTTCCCGGTGTCAGCATATTGTAACTTAGGTTATTCTTATTTATATTTTTAATTAAGCTACTCGTAAAGTTACCTAAAATGGTATTCCGTTTTTTCTTCCTTTGTCATCTCTCTAGTTTCCTTCGTTTTATTATTTTCATTTCTTCTTAAAAGACACAGGACGTGAAATTAGATTTTATTATTTTTTTTTTCTGTATGTGTTCTGCTTCTTAAAAGCTTTATTTATAAACTTGAAATTATGCGCCTAAATAAAATCCTTTGTTTCCCAATTTCTTATATGATTTCTAGCGATAATTAATAAAGTAAAAAAAAGAAATTTTTGTGTTTTCATAAAATAATTTTTTATCGTATTTTCAGCCACAGAACATAATATTTCCGAAAACTTGCTTTTAGCTAGATAGGAGAGGTTGAGACACCTTAGGGCACTTGTTTTTGTACATTTCATCATAAACTCATTTTTACATAATGAATGCTAAGTATTTTTTTTTACCCCGTTCCCCATTAAGACTCTTTTTCGAATAAGCTTATTTGAACCAGAAACTGGTACTACTTGATTATTCCATCGACCAATTTCGCCACATTACATAAATCGCCAAACTACTCGCAAAATTATACAAATTGACATAATTTTTATTTTAAATAACGAAAGAACAAATGAATTAGTAAAACATTAATAAAAAATATAAATAAAACGTCGAATTATAAATCACTTGCTGGCGTAACAAACGCGTGTAACGTGTTTAATGTCAAGTGAATTTGACATTTCCAATAAGCCATTATTGGCATTTAATCTTATAGTTTGGCGATAGTATTTTGTTCGACGGAATGATCAAGTAGTACCTAGAAATTTAATGGATTATTCAATGGATGAATTCAAATATATTTCAAATGAATATTGCATGGAAGCAAGATACACTTAATTAAATAAATTTTCTGGTAAAAAGTATGTCTGTTTGATTAAAAAAAAAAAGCGGAAAATTGGGATGAATCCTCGTATGTATTGCAAAAATTATCAGCTTTATAATCTATATTTTAATCTCATTAATTAAAATGATCTTCTAAATATGTGTCCATGTTTTAGAAAGCAGTTCAATTGTTTAACTTTTATCGCCATCTAAGTAAATAGCAATAATAATATAAAAATGAGGCACAGGAGGATAGAGAGACAAGTAGACATCGTAATATATGTACCCTTCTAAACTATGTTAGATATTGTGAAAGAGAATAGCCTTGAAAAAACACGAACTAAAGAAAAACAATGTCTGAGTATCTTTTCTATGTATTCAAAATAAAAAACAGTTGACAAAATTGCTAGAAACTATTCATATAACACCTGAAACAATGTGGCATAACATGTGATATGTATGTGCGGCCAGACACTTATATTTTCTGCTTTTTCTGACTTTTATTTTCTGCTCTAGACATTGAAAAAAAAATTCTACTCACAAATATTTCGGACAAGAAATAGATTACAAGATAGAACGAACCTGAACAAATTTTTAACATAAACGGCTTTCAGTTTAGATCTCCAACTGATATTTGTTACTGAGTGTGAGATGATATATTTTTTAATTCATAACATACTAAACTGATAACTGATGATAAAAAGTAATATATCGTGAAGGAATTTTGATCCACAGCGTATATGTATACCCCTCTGAAAAGGCCTAATTTATTTTGTATGTCTCAGAAAATATGAATTATGTTATTTAATATAACAGCATTGTACTTTTACCCTCTAATCAAATTCTAAGTAAAAGTTTAAAGTAACTTTCAATAAAATAAGAGGAATATTTTTAAATGCTTCATTATTATAAATCCAGTGACTTTGGAAGCCTGAAAAAATCATCTCGATATTTTAAATTAGCATAAATTTGACGTATATTTATCTAGAATGGCTTATGATATTTTGGAGAAAGCTTATTGAGACTTCAAATAAACGTTTTCGTTTTCTTACATTTTGAAGAAGAGACTGAGTTGAGATACTGTTTACTAACAATACCTGCGTTAACTCAAAAACTTTAAAAAATGATATTATATGATTGTAAAGCGTTATTGGCAGTAAGATAAGTTAAAAAAATTTTAAAAGATTTATTTAAAAAGTATCAGAAAATTTTTACACGTAACACTGTATAATGATAATTGGCTGTTTCAATTTTGCTATTCTACTATTATTCTTTCGTACTTCAGCGTGTTGAATGAAACCGAATGCTATGTGGACATGATTCGAGCAACAAAAACCGCACAGTTTTAAATATAGTTTTTAACGCCCTCTAGATTGGAGAAAGCCGTGACATGCTTTCTTGTGACGCCACGAAACGTCACACGAAGCAGGAAAAAGAAACTAAAAAAATTCGAACAATTTGCCTGTTTTGCTTTTTTTGCCTCGTGGAATTAATTATTATTTACTAATAAAAGTTAATAATTCTACGAGTCAGCGAAATCGAAACATGCAAGTTGTTAGAATTTTTTTCTTTGTTTTCTCCGCTTCATGTGACGCTTCAAGATGTCACAACAAAGCGTGTCAAGGCTCTCTTCCTTATTTACAGGGCGTTACCTGAACCCAAATTATTTAAACCCGAATCCGAAGTGAAAGAAAATTAACCCATATTTTAATATAATTATGCAAAAGTGGTCTAAAATTATGTCTTTAATATCAATTTTACATTTTTTATCTAAAAATGAACGCATATGCACTCATTCAAACTTATAGTTTTTTTTTTTTTCCAGCTGAAATATATATAGGACCTTCTTTTGAAAAATCGGGTTAACTCGAACCTGAACCGAAAGTGACAAAGCCAAAACCCAACCGAAACCCGAAAACTTCTAAAGTCATCACGACCCGAACCCAAACCGCAAAGAAAAAAGTTAGCATGAACCGGACCCAACCTAAACCGCAGGTCGAAAACGGGTAAAACCGGGTTACCCGACCGATGCAGGCTCTAATTTACGTTATACCATGTTGACACATATTTAATTGGGATGCATCAACACATATTCAGAGGACTCATTATATAAAAAGTTGGTAATAATAATTCGATCTATGGATACTGAATTTATAATTAAAAAGGGCAGCGAAATGTTACGCTACATGAATTGATTGGAAATGAACGCCATATTTCATTGCATATTAGACTTTTTATGCGATGTTTAACTGTTGCTTGATATTATAAAACAGGAGAAAGTAATTCACTATTAAAATATTTATGTGCCTGTAACAATTCAGTCTGTTTGGACAAAATAAAAACAACTACAAAAAAAAAAATGTAAATAATTTAAAAAAAGTACAGAGTAAGAGAAATTTTGTGTGTACATTTTAAAATATAATTAATGTTAAATAAATTTTATTTAATAAATTGCATAAAAATATATGTGCGTTACAAGGTACAGTATGTATAATGAAAAAAAATGTAAAATCATGACGAATGAAAGTAATTTTAAGTACAATACTTTGAGTCGTTAATGAGACCATAATTAAATAAATGCTTAGTATTAATGACGTTATTATTGTTATTATTACTTTTCTCTGACAAACTGAGACACTTGAAATATAACTTGTATAAACGTTTTAAAGGGATACATTTATTTTTACTCTCTATAATTACATGCAACATAATCTTTTATAAAACAGCAAAATTATTCTTTCCTGTAACTATTTTTCATAAATTATGATTTCTAAAAAGAAACTACTCAACATTTTAAAATTTCAAGCCCTTTTTCCTAAACGTTTTAAATACAAAAATGTTTAAAATACATTTCTTTTACACAAAATTTTATTAAAACAAAATATTTTCATGTGCCACAAAATAATTGCATCTGCAGCTCATTTATCCGCAAATAGCATATATATAATTATAAGGGTAAAAAGGATGATAAATTTGTAATTAATAAAAAATATATAAATTAAACAAATTATATTTGAAACTATTAATATTTATACCCTAATTAGAGACTTGTAGATTTGTTTCTTATACTTGTCACTTGGCATTAAAAAAAAAAAAAAAAAAAAAAAGATAAAAAGATAAAAAAGGCAGATTTTTCTCTTTTCAAAGAATTGTATAGATGGATAAAACAGAAACATCGAAAAAAGAAAACGCGTATTTCAATTGTTACTTTCCCTTATCTATTCCATTAAGTACATTTTCGAATTTCGGCTTTTCAGGCCTTTCAACAAAATATATAGCTGAAGTGACTTTAAAGGGAGTTCAATAAAAACTTGTAATTCAGGTCACGTTGTCCTTTTGTGTCCTATGCCGCTATTGTTTTGCTTTCATAGCACGTAAACTCCAGGACACTGTGTGCCTATTTGCATTTCGCCTCCATCTTTTTTTTTTTTTTTTTTTTTTTGTTTCCAACACAGCATATTTGTTTATGCACGTTCACTTCGATCGATCATCAGAAATAAATTAAAATTTACATATAGAAAGGAAAAGTCTAAAAATGGAAAGATAAAATAGAAAATACTGGAAAAGTTTCATGATGAAAGATTATCTCTGTTAAATAGAATTAACTCCCCATTTACTCATTTAAGATGGGTAGATCTTTCTGTTTGAAAAGCAGTAATTTTTCAAATTATAAGCCGTTGATTTCGAAAATCGGGCAAGTCCATTTTTTTTTTTTTTTTTTTTTTTTTTTTTTTGTTAGATACTGAATGGTTTGCGTTTGAATGGATTTAAAAATATTTGTAAAAATATTTTACAAATATTTTTAAGCCCACCAGACATATTTTCCCGTTTTTGTGGTCTTATTTCATATAAATTTAAACCTGTTATGATGTTGCAAAGAGCCTTTTTCAAGGCTAAACCAACCAAGCTCATCCTGCGAAACTTCGACTGGTGAAGGGTAGTAGGCAACGGTTTTTCAAAATTGTTCTTGGGGGCAAATTGTTCTTGAGGGCTTTTTTATTTTAAGGGTGTTCTCAATCCAAAAGGGCAACTTTCTGACATAAGTTTTAATTTATTTTTGTTCGGAAATGCATGAAACTAGCAGGTGTTGTTGTTCAGAAACTATGTAATCGAGCTATTTTTTCCGTTTTTTTTTGCAAACGCAATAGATCTTTCAGAAAATCGTGTCAAAGTTGACGTTTTGAACCGAAGTTCCCGAAGAAAGCAGAAAAAACAGTCCGTGAAGGGCGAAAATCGTGTTTGTCACGTGATCAAAAACATTATAACTCAATAGGTAATTTATTGATCAAAAAATGGAAAAAACAGTTCCAAATCGCTTCCATGGCCAGGCTTTCCAATTTTATATCTTTCCGCTAAAAAATCAATTTGTAAATGTGTCAAAACGTTTTGCACTTGTTCAGAAGAGCAGTTAAGAACAGCCTTAAGAAACTTAAATAATAATATTTTTATGTTAAGGGGTCATGTAACTTTTAAACGCAATGAAAATAAAGAAAAAGATGAAAGTTTGAATGAGTATATCTTCAAAACCTGTTTATGTACAAACATGAAATTTTGACAATTAATTAAACAGATTGTGCTTTTTAAAATACCTACCATTAAAAACTGACTAGTCTTTTACAGTATTTGTGCACTGTTGAAATTAAAATAGACGGTTTTTTACTCCATAAGTCCTTGCGCGCATAATCTCTTCAGAACATACAATGAGTTGCTATGAAATTCTATATAGATAATAAACAAATAAGTATTTTTTAAATAATCTACTTTTAATTATTTACAATGATAATATTCTTAGTTATGATGATTTTTATTCATTAAAAAATGTAAAATTTTGATTTTTTTTTTCAGAAAATATTTTTTTTACGTAGTTAATAAAATAATTTTGACCTAAGAGTAAATCATTTAAAAAATACGTATGTGCTTATTATATATAAATCAAATTTCATAGCAATTCATGTATATGTTCTCAAGGTATCATGCGCGCAATGACTAACGGAGTGGAAAAAAAGAGCTGTTTTAATTTCAACAATACACAAATTCAGTAAAAGACTAGTCAGTTTTTAGTGGTATATTATATTAAAAAGCATAATCTGTTTAATCAAAGTTTATTAATCAAAAGTCAAAATTTGATAACTATGCATAAGAAGATTTTGGCGATACACAAAATCAAATTTTTAAATTTTTGTTGATTTTCGTTGCATTTAAAAGGTACAAGACCCCTACAATTCATTTTCTATTTTACTTCCTGGTTGTATCCCATAAAGCACTTACATAAACCATCATCTGTCAACGCAGAGAAGCTAAGTAAGAACATTGCAATCAAATTGTGTAATAACTAATATTCAACCGAACACTGTTTCTTCGGCCATAAATAAACTGTTTTAAGAACTAAAGACTTTAAAATAAAATGACTATGTATGACTTTAAAAACCCATTAATTATATTTATACGGATATCATATCTATAATATATTTTTTCTATGTAGTTACACGATATAATCTCACTGTGAAAGGAGCTCTAATTTTATGCTCCAAATATATTTGTATCCAAGAAATTAAATCCTTTCTTTTATTTAAATTAGCAGCATTGCATACAATTAACCGCAAATACACACCACACTATGGAACAATGTGTGACAAAAAACAAGCTACTACATTGGATTAACACTAAACGTACCGATATTATTTTTTACCTATTCCACCCGAAAGCGGTCAAATGACCCTTATATAAAAATATATCTATTTTACGATGTTTTGTGAAAAATATACCAGTTAATGCACTTTGGTGTAGCAATAAAACATTTTTATTCAAATAATTGTTACAAATTGTTTATTTATTAAAGTAAATATATATATATATATATAATTACGCAAACAAATTAATAAAACAATTAATTATTTCGAAAATTTAATAAACAAATACTGTGCAAATTTGTTTTATGTTCACCACATATTTTTAAGATTATTTCATTCTCGATTTTCTTTTATTTAAATTAGCAGCATTGCATACAATTAACCGCAAATACACACCACACTATGGAACAATGTGTGACAAAAAACAAGCTACTACATTGGATTAACACTAAACGTACCGATATTATTTTTTACCTATTCCACCCGAAAGCGGTCAAATGACCCTTATATAAAAATATATCTATTTTACGATGTTTTGTGAAAAATATACCAGTTGATGCACTTTGGTGTAGCAATAAAACATTTTTATTCAAATAATTGTTACAAATTGTTTATTTATTAAAGTAAAAATATATATATATATATAATTACGCAAACAAATTAATAAAACAATTAATTATTTCGAAAATTTAATAAACAAATACTGTGCAAATTTGTTTTATGTTCACCACATATTTTTAAGATTATTTCATTCTCGATATAATCTGAAATGTTCAAACAAGAATCTCATCCGGAGAAAGTCAATTTCTAATTGCACCATCACACATTAACCCTTTTAGGGACGATGGTATGTTTACGAAGCCACTAAATTTTAATTCCCAAACGTCACAATGACACCAGAATTTGGAGAAAATATTTTCCATTTAATATGTATGTAATATATAGCCTTTTTCATATTTGCAAATAAATTTGTTGATCAATTCTGGTGGCAAATATTTACTTCAACACTTTAGCATTGAAACTGCTTTGCCCCTGTAAGGGTTATCAAATATGATGTAATACAGTAGAATAAATGATGTAATAGCAAAACTACGGAAGTTACTAATGATTTTAGAAAATAAAGCATTTGTACCTATGTGATTTAACATAAATTTATTCAGGGGTGAAATGATCCCTTGCGGTAGTTAAGCTTAAAATATGTTTTTCTGGGCAAAAAAGGTAGTTCGGAGATGAGGCATTTTAAGGAATAATATGTTCATATATTTTAATAAAAGCCGTGAAAAATGAAGAAATTTCGTAACATTTTAGATTAAGAAATTCCAAAAAAAAAGTGTCATTTGACACCTCGCAGTAGTTTTAGTGTTAAGAAAGAAGTGTAATCTACATACAGACAATAACGGATACAGGATATGCCCGACGTTGAGCAGAAGACCAAAAGGAAAGTGATCTTTTCTCATTTTAATTTACTGCTGTAAAATTTAAATGGTAAACATTCTTACAAAAAATATTTATCATGATTAGGAGACATGCGTTTAGTCGCTGTCGAATTTTACAATTCATTTTCCATCATTTACTTGTTTATTTAATTTCAATATTTCATTCTTCTGTAGAAAAGTTAGATTAAAAACACAAAATAAATTCAATTTTATAAGAAAAAGTGGAAAATATAAGCAAAATTATTCAGTAATAAGTTGTAAGCACGCAATAATATTTGCGATGAAACAATGTTTCACCAACGTTGCCAGTTTACCATAGTTGTAGCAGAACTGCTAAATTTTTATACGGCTTTTTACTGTTATACAACATGAAAAATAATTTCTCACTTTCAAAATCAACGCATTTGAAATATCTTTGTCCGAATAAATTACTAATTACAAATTTGTACTATTATACATAAATTAAAATGATAAAAAATAAAAATAAATTTGATTAAAAACCTGAATTTTATGTTAATTTTATATAAGATTTAGCTTTAAAGTTAAATTTTTTTTTCAAAAATGGACTTGCCCACTTTCAAATCAACGGCTCATATTTTAGTGATGAATTACACATTAATTTTTAATTAAAATGAAAAGAGTGGGGTACAACAATTATTTTCAGGTTAATTAACACCGTAACTGTTAATGAAGATTTAAAGAACATGCCATGAAAGAAATTTTAATGAATTTGAAAGAAATATCTATCTCACGTTTAAAGAAGAAAAATATTCACAACAAATAAATATACATGTATTTAAATTCAATAAATATTCCTTTCAGACCTTAGCCCTTCCATCATTCAAAATATTCAATTTAGTCACGTATTTATGAAAACTCAATATTTTCTCTTTATAGTAATATAAACTCAAATTAATTTACCAGAAAAAATCGTCAAAAAGTAAATAGTCATGCAATTTGGATTATTTTTAATATTTTTGACACATTAATTGACTAGGCATTTACTGTTACTATGTGTATTTGAAATGTTATTTTTACTCTTATATTAGATCTTTTCATTTTACTCCTTTCACTATGATTCTGTATTTGAAAATATCTCTTTATAATTGCCAATATAATAGAGCGTATAAAATGATAACCATCGAGAGAAAAAAATATGAAGTGACACTCATTACAATAAATTTTAATTTACTGATAATATTTTTAATTGTTTTTGACACATTAATAAATTTGGACTTCTGCTGTTACTGTATGGATTGGATATATCATTTTCTTTTTTATAAAATATTTATATTCTCTGCTTTTAACCCCATTTCCTGTGTGAATCTGCCTGGTATTAATAACCATCATAAAAGTGTGTATGTAAAAATAATCACCATCATAAAAAACTGAATGAAAAAACAATCTTCGTAAGAAAATGGATGAAATAACAATCATCAAAAGAAGGTGTACAACAGAATAATCACAATAAAAGAGTAGAATAATAATAATCATAGCAATAGAATGTATGAAATAAAATCATAGTAATAGAGTTAATGGAATAGTAATCATCATCATGTAGTAAGTACGACGATAACTGAATAATAATAATGAAATAATAATAATATAATAAAATTGCCATAAAACATGATTATATTTATCGTAAAATATTTTACATTTTAAATGAAAAAAAAAAAGTCTCGTGGGCCTTTTGCAACACTCTCATTTACAAAACAAACAAAGCTTGCATTTTATAATTAGTTTGAGAGAAAGAAATTAATATTTCATAAAATCGTCAAATGTATTTAAATGATAATAGACAGCAAATGATGCCCCATTTTACATAAACAAATCTAAAAAAAAAATAATAATAATAAAGTATCATTACTCGATGTGACGTTCAAAATAAAATGGAAGAGCCGAAACATGCGTCTTTTCTGAGGTGATTATCGCCCTTCCCTAATGCTTCCTTGAGCACCCCATTACTAAAGGGCAATCCCATTAAATTTAGTGGAATTAACTTCAAAAACGAGAAGGTTCAGTAGGCTTTTGCGAGTTTAAAAGTAGCGTTCATCAGCGAGAAGTTCAATGGAGTGGATGTATTTTCAATGAATGTTAAGAGAAAATGTGATGAACACATATTTTACACAAAATTTGTTTCATCGTATTAGTTCTTAGGATATAATTCTTTAAAGAAAGAGAAATATTTATATGATTAGAACGTTACTTCGTTGTGCATAATACAGTATTTAGAGTATCAGAATTAAGAATTATTTTTTCGTGACTAGTAAATTGTAACAATATCTGCAAAATCAATTTTAGTCTTATCATACAATCATATTGCATTTAGAGACAGAAAACGCTGAATTTCAGAAACACTTAATTTCTGAAAAATATAATCACGTATATAAACAAATAGATAACTTTGTTGAGGATTGCCAGACACTGTTAAAATTTTTGTGCTGGTTTGAATCAACTTTTGGAGCTGCAGTAGCTGCAATCATAAGATTGCGAAATCGCGTTCCGACATTTGGGGCTATGGCTCAACAGAATCTCCAAATACTGGAACGAGGTTACACCATCCTATGATTGCAGCGCATCTACTGCAGAACCAGAAGTTGGTTAAAAGCAACAGGAAATTTTCAAGAATGTCAAAAACAATAAAATGAACATAAGAGTGTTTTTCCGAGCAACTTTGATTTGCTCAGATTTTTTCAGGCTTATTGCGAGTGTTTTGCTCTCTCCAGATTGTAAAACACATGGAATATGTCTCCAAGCAAAAACGAAACTCAACAGTTAAGAAAACTCCTCTCCAGTATACTGTTCTTCGCAAGTAGCACAAAATGATTGGTCCAACTTTTGCTAATTGTTGGCAAATTGTCATTCCACGTTGCCCCAAAGTACTATGCAATGTCCGGCTTACCGTACGATTGGAACCATTTGCTAAGAAAAGCCCAACTGTGGTCCAAACGTTCTCTGCTTAGAATCCTGCTCAGACATGCTCCAAATTAGAGCATTCTTTGCATCTACCATTTCTCAGCCCTTTGCCAAACCCAAAATTTTCAATCCTACCATTTCCCAACGGTTTCCACAATTTTCCAACAATGGGCAAACAAACTGTGTAACTTGGGTCTGACCACCATGATTTCTTCGCTATTACAACCAGTCGCATTTCACAGACAAAGTTATTTGGGCACACACATCTTGTGTTTCTTTGCGTACAAACCTCTTTTATGTGACCTGTCAGTCAAGATATAGCCGCGTTCTTGTAGTATAGCTAAATCCTGTGTATACTGGGCTAATTTCAACAGTCTATTTCTTTTAGAAATAATGGTCTTAAGAGTATTCTGTGGCACATTTACGACCTAGACCAGTTTTTTTTATATACATCACCATTGTTTTAAAACCATTTCCAGGTTCTTGACATGACGCTTTTGGCTTATTGACACAGGTACACATGTCTTTATAGAACTGTGTCAGTGTATCTCCTCTTCTCATTTTCCCATCTACATTTCTCACAATCTGTCAGCTGCCCTTTTTAACGATATGTTCCAAATTCCACTGCGAAAATACAATTCCATACTACCTTTGAAGTTAGAATTTGAAGCAATACCTCTTGCATACTTTTTCACAAATTCCGAAAGGATGGAAGCAAACATTTGCATATTTGTGAATAGCGAAGGTGAATCCTATTGGTCTACTTGATAACATTGACCTTGAGATTTCTAAACCGAAATATTTCACTGGACTTCATTTAATAGAATTAAAATCAACACCTTTTTACAGTTCTTCTTTTTCTGCCAATGTATTAAGTGATGTTTATGCTTCGATAAGGTTTATATTAAAATGATTTGATTTGAAATAAAATTTAATAAAGACATTTAGAGCTCAGAACTTTCTCCAAACTTCTTTATGAGTTTCTTTAAATCTCTTTCTTTGAGTTTTATTTAGTTTATATACAGTTCTGAGAACTTTCAATGTACAATAAACTGGTTTTATTCTTAACACTTTCTGTGTTTCATTTGTCTATCGTGCTACTATGGCTACTGTGGAAAGGAATTGACACAAAATACTTACAGACTCAATAGTAAAGGCGCAACCTATAATCGGCTTTGGACACAGTTTGCATATTTACGATATATACTGTTTCGGGAATACCAATACCCACCCAAACAATCTTTAAATATTATTATAAGTTTTTAAATCTTTAACAAATTAAATTTTGATCCAATCTTGATCGTTCGCAAACATGATATTACATTTTGATATTGCTTTAAGACCGGTCGATCAGCCAAAAATCTTGGAAGTGGTGCAGTGCTTAGCACATGTGACACACCCGCACCCCTGATGGTCGGATCGGCCACTTCTCAGAGATGATTTTAATTATAATATTTTACTATTCCTACTTTGTATTTCCGTAATAACTTACAATTAGTAATTTGGTAGTTGGATACAATATTTATTTTAAAACACATGAAACTTCTTTTTTTGTTTTGGATATAAAATTTGCTTTCCTTAATCAGTAGTTGATTTATTAACAAATATTTTATAAGCTGTAAAAAATAAAGCATTACTTATAGATTATTCTATAGTAAAATAACAAAAGAGATTTTTACTGCCGTCTCATTCTCCACTGAAACATTTTTATCACATAGAAAATAACTGCGTTTTATTATTTTAATTATGTACAAATATTAATTATCTTTCGAAAATCTTTTATAAAATTATCAAAAATGTTCGAATAAAGACATTAATGAAATTGTTAGTTGATTTGTATTTCACACATGGAAATCAATGCCTTTACATAACACAATTATCTTTATCAACAAAACAAACATCTCTGTTTAATTAAAACTGACGCTACCGCAAAATCAATTCTTATTAACTTAACTTTTCAAAGAAAATAACTGACACATCCAAATGCAAGCATTTTTCTCCTTCACAATGCAAATTATTTTCTCCAGAGCTATTCAACGAAACATATTTCTGACGTCACTTAAAACATCGATTGAATCATTTCCCGCTCTTTAATTGAATCTCATTACAGTTATATGAGAACAATAAGTGTCCGTTCCTGTCACTAAACACCAATTAGTGGCGATTTGAAACGACCGTTAGGATTTAAGTTCTTGGGATGCACGCGATGAAACTAAAGGTAAGATATGTCTGAAGGAGGTTTTAAGTGACGTCAAGGAAATAATGTCAATTAGAATGAAATAGTGTTGCAAGGAAATGGACCATTTTGAAATCGAAATTCGGTATTAATGTACAGAATTGTAAATGAGGTAGTGTTTAATTGGTGGTAAAATTTTAGCGTGTCTTAATTAGGCATTTCACTTACTTCTTTAGCTTTTAAATGTGATAAAATAGAATAATTCAACAAGCTTTTACAGAAACAAACATTAACCAATTTTTGAGAACATGAGTAAAAGAACGAACCCGTCGTACAAAAATTGTTATTTTAAAGAAATATTTAAATTCGAAGTATTTTTCATAGAGAATTGACTTTTGTATCGCTAATGTTGCAAGAGAAAACGGTGTTTTTTTTTTAATAATTTACTTTCTCACCAGAAAATTTCCTGTTGAATAATTCTAATCGTTCTTCAGAAAAAGCTGTACTGTTTTCGATTATTATTATAGAAAAAAAAAAACATTTTGATCGGAAAATATGCCGTTGTCGTGGCATCGCTTGCAGATTCTGTATTTGAGTTCTTTATATTAAAAATATTTTTCTAAATGTTTACATTTTTCCCAGAAATTTATTTGGTTATTAAAAATTATTTTTGATTAAAAAGGTTTAAGAAACTAGAACATGAATTAGCCGTGACGTAAAATGTTGAAAAACTATTCATTAATTAATTTTATGTATTTGAAGAAACAAATAAAATACATTATCAGTTTCTTCTGAGAAATAAAAATCGTAATTAATGTTCTTAAAATAAATTCGTTCGTACGTCATAAATTGCTGCAAAGAAAAAAAAAATACTTTAGAGTAAATTCCTATTTGATGATTATTTAAAGTTTTAATTTTTTTATCATTTTCTTAACGTTTCTTTTTTTTTAAGTCTTTTTGTTTCCTTTAAATCATTTAAATCTTTTAGTTTAATTGGATGGTGTATACTTTTATTTTCATTATATATGTTATTTCAACAATAAAATCTAGAAAGCTAAGTTCTCTACCATAATTTCAATAAATATTTGAAACGTAATTTACAGAATTTTTTGTGTAATTTTTTAAGCTATTAATTTGTTTGTCATTATTATTTAAATTTTAAAATGCTACATGTGTTCCAATTATTTATTTTTTTAATTCACCATTTTTGCAACTTATTATTTAATTTTAAAAATTGCGTATTGACTTTTCAAGTCGAGAGACTGATAATGAAAAAAAAAATAATAAAAAAAACTGACGCAAAATTTAACTTTTATTAAAAATTCACATTAAAAATTCAATATTTAAGTTATTGCTAAGTAGCGGGTCTTAATAAACCAGCATTCGAAAACGAATGCACAGATTTGGTGTAGCATGTACCAAGATCGAAAACGAATGCACAGATTTGATACAGCATGGAGAATTTTAAGGATACACAGACAGTAAAACATTTCTTTTGAGAAAAATGCATTTGAAATACATTACGATATGTTAATTTCATTATTTACCTTCAAGAAGAATAAAAACACCTGTTTTGCTGAATATATGGCAGAATATTTTTATTTTTGCATTCTTTTATTTAACTTAACTTTACTCATGTATGTAAAGATAGAATTTTCAAATCGTTTTTTCACGCGCTTACTGACAGTTTAAAATTGTAAACACTATGTAACCGGCGGGTGTGTATCCAGAGGCATTAAAACATTTTAATATTTTTAAAACTAAATTATAAATTGCCAAATTAATTTTAAGGCATTGTTCCGGAAGCCGACCGATAAATCGATAAATATTTTTTATGGCTACAACTGTATATGTATTAAAAGAACAATAGAATTAATTATGCGTATAAGGACAGTCTCTAAAATATGTCAACTGACTGTGGAACTGTAACTATGAAGTATTTTAAACAGAAAGATGTAAAAAATAAAGTATAAATAAAAAATAAAAAGTATAGTATATAATAATAAAATTACGAATCATCAATTAATATTTTAATATTAATTAAATTATGATTATACGTTGAGAAAACAGTTTCAAATCCTGGAGCGATAATTTGAAAAAGGCTTTTTTTTATTTTTTATTGCTATATCTTAAAAAAAGAAATAGAGCAAAAATTATATATTTAAAAAATAAATCCTCTTAATCGCACTTTCTACCAACCGTAAATCAAAGCTGTAAAATTTCCATAATCGGGGTCCACGACATATCAATGTATTGGAATGGAAAATTTTGAAATAATATGAATTACAGACGTGAAATCAGGCTTGATTTTTAAGATTAAAATTGAATAATTATAAAAGACTGTTTTTTTAACACTATAGTTATTTTTATACTTATTTAAATTTTAACAATAACATAAGAGGAAAAGTTCTTGGTCGATTTTACTTTCTTCCAAAAAACACCGTTCCCTTAAGCATACAAGATTAATTTTCCTCTTTGGTTTTTCATTTTTTTTTTTTATCATATTTTAATCAATTTTTTTTTAAATATCTGTCAAACAAAATAACATGTATGTCATTTTTAAATAACTGCGCCAAATGCAGAATTTTAAAATAACTTTCTCTCCTGTCAAGCAGCACATGAGCAATACCAAGATTTACTTAATATAGAATGCAAACTCCATCAAACTGACTCCATCATGCCCAAATTAGTTATTTTAAAAGTACAATAAATTTGACATCAAAGTAAATGGAAAACTAAATAAACGACAAGCACACATACGAAAGCTTTAAAGAAATGATTGATTGGTAAGCAAAATGGTATTTAATATTAAAAAGTTGAATAAATAATTTTGAATTAAATATTTATAAACGTATGCAGTAAAGTTTTGAATTTTGTGTAGTTTATGAAAAGCATTTGTGCTTTATTACCCGGCTGCCAAGAAGGGTTATGTGTTTGACGCGTATCTGGGTATGTGGATTTTTTATACTCTCGAAACATCCCAACGGCTGGATGGATTTTAATGAATGAGGTCTCTATCGATTCCTCTTAACCGTCAGATGATTATAGGCTAGCTTTTGTTTTTATAAATTCAAAATGGCGGTAGAGACAAAAAAAAATTGCGAACGATATTGAGTGGCATATCATTGGATAGGTTTTTCAAAATGAAGACGATGTTTCATTGACTATTTTACAGTCAGAAACTCCGTTTAAATATTACACAACCTGGAAGTTGTGTAGGTAGGCTCTAGCTTTACTGCAACTCTAACCATCATAGACATCTATAGGGCTCATCAAAACAGTGTTTATACATAGGAACTAACAATTAAACACAACTTAAAAGTCATCAATACAAGTAAATAAAAAAAATAGATAAGTAATATAAAAAATAGTACACTGATGAGAAATAATTTATTAGTTCGCTTTTTACGCAGTCAGGTTTTTTGATTTTTTAAATTTAATTTTATATCATGCCATTAAATGAAATGGTTAAAAATAGATTAGAATTACTCTTTCATTTTAAGAATAAAATATTAAATATATATATATCAATCTCTCTTTGCATTGTTGTCATTTTCATATCAGGTATTCATTTATCTGTCAAAATTTCTTTTCGACTCAAATATTTCATGTTTTCGTCTTTCATTAGCAATTGTCAAATTTATTCAGAGCACCACGTACGGGCGTGGGGAGGGGGGGGGGAGTAAACATCCCCTACTAACTCGGCAACAAATTATTGTAGAAGAAAGTTATTGGTACCAAACGATTGGAAATAAAGTCTACTTTTAAATGATGTATATAAAATTTGCTTCAGGGGCCATCTACATATAAAAACGAATCCAAACTTTTAATTTTTTTTTTCAAAGCAGTGTCCAAGTTTGATACCACAAATAAATGCTACGTCCTTCAATTAACATAAATACAAATTTTTATGAAATTCGTACGATTAGTTTTAGACAAATTAATTATTTCAAAATGAGCCTATTTTAGGGGCTGTATCCAAATTGAAGTTCGGTGTGTTGAAATGTGACAGAATGACTATGTCACTTTTATAATGCATTATTTCTTGCCAATATGACCATTTCACTCGCTTAATATGTTTCGACTGTTGCCAGACCAAATGTTTTAATAAAATGAGTAAAATATTTTTTTTTTTTCAAATTACGCTTTTCTGCACATCATAGATTTCCCCTTAAACCATCATTTTGACTTTTTTCAATTATAATTCGAAAACTACTTTGAAGAAAAATTTCAAATTGAGAATTCGCATAAAGCAGGACATAATAAATATGAATCTATAAAAGACATTGTAGGTTGCAATTCATATTTTGTTTTCTAATATTAACTTCATAATCCATATTATAAAATTTTTTAAATTACAAATTGAATGTATCTATGTTTGGGTTTTTTAGTATTATAACAAAACAAAATTTATTACATTAGGATTATAATTTCAGGAGTTATTAATATAAATATGAAAATGTAATTTAGCATTAGAAGCTCTAAATTTTGAATGTTTATGGTTCAAAAACTTATCGTCCAAATGAAATTTCCTTTATAGGCATAGTTTGAAGCGAAGATTTAAAATACATTGTCAAAATTGAGTGTTGCTATTGAAAAAAAAATCAAAGTTTGATCTGGTTTTGATTTGCAGATGGCCTCTTAAGCAAATTTTATATAGAGAATTTAAAAGTAGACTGTATTTCCACTCGTTTGGTACCAGCAACTTTTTTACATAATTTGTTGCGGAGTTAGTAGGCGGTGTTTACTTTTTTTTCACGAATGTACATCCTTTTTTTTTATTGTTGTGTACAAAGTGTATAGAGAAATATGATTATAACTTTAAAAGGGGATAATATATGACAGAATAAAATAAAGATAAAATTTTGTATAAGAAATCAGAATTGCAATGAATATATTCTGTAAGAAATACAGTGTAACTCATTCTAAGAGACACCTAGATTTTTTTTTTTTTAAATACAAGAATAAAGATATTTTTTAGCGAAATATTCAAAAGAGTGACTTTTCTTTGAGTCAAATGTGATGGCGATGAGGAAAGTGCTGCAAGAGTATATCATATGTACTCCCAGCTACATGCTGAATTATGGAATATTTATTTTATAGTTATTTGAGTACAAATGGTTATGGTTCCAGCAACACTCGTGATGCCACCACAATTCACCGAAAGTAGAGTAATTGCTTACAATATTGTTAAAGTATTTTCAACACATTGTTAAATAAACAAATGTTGTTAAAATATTTCCATTATTGTTAAAGTTATGAGCGAAAATTGCTAAGACTCTTATACTAAGACTGCTAAGACTCGCGAAAATTACTAAGTGCTGAGGCTCAGTACATTTAATGAATAAGTTGGTCGTTACCCTGATTTCCTATACAAAACCTTTTTGCCAGGGCGAGCAGCCTTTAAATATATAACCTTTGAACGTTCAATAAATAAAAAAACAAAGATTTTGCTTAAGGGAACCGAAAAAGCAAAATTCAACCAAAAAATCGATTTTTACTTTTTTATATCATTAAATAGTTTAAACTTTTATCTTTCCAACGATGTGTCACACATGTTAAGTGTTGAAATTATTCATTCTTTTCTAAGAGTACTTCACAGCTTAATGACCATTTAAATCTTTAATTGACTTTTCTCAAAACTTGGATTTTTCATGTTTATGTTCCATTTTTTCAATATCTATTAAATTTAAGAACTCAGATTTTTTTTAATACTTATATTATGTTATATTGTACAGTTTAACACAGAAATTTAATGATTTGTTGAGAATTATTTATTTTAGACAGTGAAATCTTACCAAAAATTCTAATTTTAAAATGATTTTCAATAAATAATTAATAATTAATTTTGAGTTTCACTTAGAAAGAAAATGGTCTGTTAAAATACGTAAATCATGTTATTCTAACTATTCTAAAAAAATCTAGACCTTTATCTTTCACCATTTCTGAGAAAAAGGTACATAAATTTGGTGAATTTAACATGGCGGAGATAGGGCTTTCCCGGTCCCCTTAATACCTTTATTACACTATTTATTTACATATTTACTGACTTTCATCAGGTATTATTGCACTAAAAGAATAGAATTTTAGAAAACAATGGAAAATGTATTTTATGTAATGAATTAAAGCATTTCTTAGTAAATATATTATGACTGTTTAGCAAATATCAAGAAACACAGACATGCATGAATGCACTATAAAATGAATTAAAGCATTTCTTAGTAAATATATTATGACTGTTTGGCAAATATCAAGAAACACACACATGCATGAATGTACTAAAAAATGAATTAAAGCATTTCTTAGTAAATATATTACGACTGTTTATCAAATATCAAGAAACACAGACATGCATGAATGCACTAAAAAATGAATTAAAGCATTTCTTAGTAAATATATTAAGACTGTTTGGCAAATATCAAGAAACACAGACATGCATGAATGCGCTAAAAAATAAATTAAAGCATTTCTTAGTAAATATATTACGACTGTTTATCAAATATCAAGAAACACAGACATGCATGAATGCACTAAAAATGAATTAAAGCATTTCTTAGTAATGTATTATGACTGTTTGGCAAATATCAAGAAACGCAGACATGCATGAATGCCCCATTTTTAGCGCAATAATACCTGATGAAAATCGGTAAATATGTAAATGTGTACCTTTGAACGTTTTTGGTATTTTTCCTGCTTGTTACAACCTGTACAGAAAGAAGAATTAAACCGTTATTTTTATTTTATTTTTTTACATTTACTATATATCATTCTACCCTTTACTTTCTCAGTATTACCTTACACAATCGGTCACCAGAAATAAAGTATTTTCTAGAGTTCCCAACAACGAACTGCCATTAACAACAAATGTTTTCGAAAAAGTTTTGTGCTCTGAAAATATTGTCGAACTGCCATTTTGAAAAAGTGCGCTAGCTTTTACTTTTGTGAATTCTGAAAGCTAAAGAATGAGAGATTCATACGCATAAATCAAAACTGCAAAGGCGCATTACTCATAAATGCCTAATCTGCAAAAACTAAGCAATAACTATAAATCATTGAAGTTGCTAATGTTTGAACAAAATGTGTTCTAGGCCCTTTTTTTCTTCTCACGTTTCGGCAATATCATAAATTTTGATGTATGTTATTCGTTTAAATGTGTATAATGGGCGAGTAGGTGTTAAATAACGTGTAAATTCCAGCATAAGCGCGATATGCTAATGATTGTACTGAAACGTTTGTGAAATTACAATTAATTTGTTGCACCGTTGGTAGTAGAGAAGAAAATGGGAAACTGTGTAGTATATATGATAATTAGTGTCATCTTTCATTACATTTTTTCTTTTGTTATTCTGTCGCTAGGAAAAATAATATTTCATTTGTATTTGTAGATGTCGAAGTGAATAATACTTGTGCCTCTAAAATTTGACTCAATAACGTGATTATGCCATTGAGTACCATTTTTGGAGATGTTGTGTTAGAATTTGTATATACAGGATTTAGTCCAGCACGTATAATGTTATACTTGACCGGAAACTCTAGCTAAAATGAACTCGAGCCCGACAAAAAAATTTCGTTAGCACGAATCCGAAAACATAATTTCCATCGACTTGAAACTTGACTTGAAACCGACACACTTCAATCCAAAACCAGAAAAAAAAATTAATCCCTTTTTCACACTTTCCTACATAGTTGAAAAGTGTTTATGAATTCGGTACGTCTGTCTGTCCGTGCTCTAACTCTCGTAAATGTACTCTGACTGCCATGAAAATTTTATATCTTATTGAGCTTTAGTATAGAATGTTCGATATTGTAAAAAAAGTGTGTAGATTTTACAGTTCGTTTACAAGCACACTCAAAAGAATTCCGTTATATTACGGTCTTTGGGGAAAATCGTTTACGGTGCACTTTATTGATGTTACGATATTTCAAACATAAAGAGATTGATATACAGCATTGAGATAGACTAACTACAACATGCTTTCTCAGGAGTACCATCTATAGTTCGTTTGCAATGACGAACAAAAGGATTCCATTATGTTATGATCTGATGGACGAAAGTCGCTGGCGATACATTTTCATGATGTTATGATAACTTCAAACATAATGGAATCACTGAAGTGCACTGTATGTTTTCTATAGATTATGAAGCGCATAAGCAATTAGCATTCATTTAGAGAAACACAAAAAAATCTAGTTAAAGGTCTGATTAACATCGATAATTTCTAGAACGGCGTATTCCTATGTGGTATGCATTTTAAACTGATTTCATTTAGAGCTGTCAGGTGGTATGTCTAAATTCTATAAATGGCATGGAGGGCTACACGAAAGACTTCGTACACCTTAACAGATAGGGACAGCAATTTCTGAAAGTGAATTAAGTGTTGAGTGAGTTCCGTGTTTTTTCAAGTTGTTTTTATAGATATCTCATTTTGAAACCTACTCGTTCTACCGCTATAAGATAACATGTACCATCTGTCTCCACTCTGGGGAAAAATATTCCCTCCAAAATAATTACTTTTCAATTTGAAACGTAATTATTTTGGAGTGAATATTTTTTCTCAGACTGGAGACAGATGGTACAAGTTATCTTTATAGCGGTTGTACGGATAGGTAGTGTAAGTTCAGAAACGGGTGAGAGCGATTGAAATGGCAAGATGTTTGGAAAAGTGGTCTCGCTTTTGCCAGTCTGACAAGGTTACGTGAAGCAATACAATGCAAACGCCCTGGCATGTTAAATGATAGTGTCATCCTTCTGCATGGCATTAGCAGCCCCATACTGCTCACGAAACTAACTTAAGAATTGCTCTAACTCTAACTCAAGAATTGCTGCAAAAGTTCGAGTGGGAAGTCTGGAGTACACACCCTTTCTCCCCCCCCCCCCAAACAACAACAACAACAACAACATCAACAACAACCAAATAAAACAGCCAGGTTTTGGCACCCATTGACTATTTCCTGATTCCGAAATTGAGGAGAACACTTATCTGAAAAAGAGTTTTTCTTCAAACAGTGATGTAGAAAGAGCTGCTGAGAACTGCCTCATTTGGAAGGGACATGATTTCTATCAAGCTGGGTTAAACAACTTGTTCCTGAGCTCAGTGTTCTTTATGGCGCCCAATTATCTACATGAAGGATATCGGCCCAAAGGTGGGGGGGGGAGGTGCCCTCCGTGGGGCCTTTCTAAGGGAGCCTACCCCGTATTGACGCAAGAAAATCAAAGGTTTGAAGAAAACCATGCAAAACTTCGAACGATTAGGCCGATGGGCGCGATTAGGTTCTAACACAGCACCTCCTGTCTACTAGCTTTGACAACGCTCCTGCGTTCAGATAAATGCCTAAATGTATTTGGCCCTTATGTGGAAAAGTGATCGGCAAGTATGCCTCTTAATTCCATTTTGTATTTTCTGTCTATTGTTAATAAATAATTTCTTATTGTTCTTGTAACCCTTTTTTTACTCTTATCCATCGTTGTATATACATTCATTCATATTCACACACACACACATATAATATATATGTCAGTGTTGTGAATATTAGCTAATTTATAAATTTAATTTTAGTAATTGGAAATCGATGACGATTTGTTATATATAATGGTTATATATATATATATATATATTTCATATCAAAACTTAATAACTTAATTTGATCTTTCTTTTAAAAAGTCGAGTTAACCCGAACCCGACTGACTAGAATGAAATACATCCCTGTAAATTTTATCACTGAAAATCAGTTTTTCAGAAAACAATATTTGCAAATCTTGTATAGTTCTTAAAAGCGCTTATAGTTCTTCTCTAGTAGTTAAAAAAAAGTTCTTAAATCTTGTATAGTTCTTTCAGCTCTTAGCATAAATAAAGTTGAAATAACAAATTTCCTTGCAAAACTAATATCCTAAAATAAAAGTGAGTAAATAAGTCAGAATGTTACAAAAAATGCTGTAAAAAATTTTCCTAATCAAAAAGAACTTGCATTACGATACATCATTTTAAGTCCTTCCGTTAGGAGGATTTCTAAAGAATATCAGCACCACACCAAAGAAGAGTTACAACAAAATTTGGAAGCAAAAAAAAAATGAAGTAAAGGGTGTTTTTATGTAACAGTGTCATAAAAACGCAACGCTTCGGTCAAAATTTATTGTTATTGTTAGTGCTTTCAAAATTGCCTTTTATAAGCACAAAAATCCAGGATCAGCTACTCATATTTTCATATTCAACTGTGTTTAACGCGAAAAAAGTAATTTATGCAGCTGATGCAGTTAAAATTAGCACTTACGTTGAAAATAAACGATATAAAGAATGTCAACGTAATGCATTTTTTGAATAGACTTGAAAATACATATTTGATGAGAAAAATATATGCTTTCATATGTATATCTTTATAAATAAAAATAAATGATAAGAAGTAAAATTTAAAACTAAATTTTGCTTCAGTGATATGGTTGCAATTGTAAACTAGTCGTTGGGGGCCATCGTAATACATACCCATCATGGATATAGATAATATAAAATATGAAAATAAAACATGTGATATTTGCTAAGCATTGCACCATGTCACTTTTATTCGTAGTTTAATTTATTTGGACTCCCTTAAGTATAATTAAAGCACAGATGTCATATACGCCCCATACTGGCGCGATTTTTTTATGACGCCAATGTCATATACGCAGCGAGTACTTAACTGACGCCAAAGTGTTGTTATTTCGCTTGATATGGTAACCCGGATGATGTTGTTTATGCTTTTGAAGTTTTCGCCAAATTGGCAATTGTGCCAATATGGAGCATATATGACATCTGTGCCATAATTAATATAACACCTTAAGCTAATATTACTTTTTGTTGCATTAAAATACCTAAATTTGTTGATTTTCTGTAAGCAAGTATTGGTTTACAATGGAAGCCTATGGGAATTTGGTGAATATTAGAGATACCGCCAATTTGGCGTAACTTTTGGCGATATACCGCCAAGTTGGCGACAAACTTGGCGGTATTTGGGCGACAGAACAGGGTCCCGCCTATGGTAAACCCCATTATAGGTATGGAGAGGCATAATGCTTGACATTTACGATAAGCCATTATTGGCATTTAATCTTATAGTTTGGCGATAGTTTTTTGGTCGGCGGGATAATTGAGTAGTACCGAATTGCGTAAAAGAAACTTCCTTATAACTCTAAAAATTATAATCGTACTAACTAACAATTTACTACGTCGGATTAAGCGTCTCATTTCCAATTAAAATATATCTTTGAATTGAAATTTGAATGAAATACAGTGTCATGAAAAATCGAAGAGTGTGAAAAAAAGAATTACAAATATCTCGGCAATTAATTATTTGATCAAGTTCATTCATGATGCAAAATTTATGTTTTTTATTGTCTTTTATATTCACTCCTTCAAATAAACAATTTCGAAAATTTTGTTATAACTTTTATCAGAACGAATATTTCAAGAGTCCTAAAAAATTGTTCCGGTTAATCGAGGTTACTGATATTCAATAGGCTTCTTCCCATTATTACTCCCTAAGTACACACCGAATTTCAAGTCTATATCTCAATCTGTTCGGGCGATTACAGACACACACACATACAAACGGACGGACAATTTTTCTTTTCTAAAAATATGTTTTTCGGAATCTCCAGTGTCTGAAACGTGTAAATCCGTCAAAATTTTTTTTTCGATTTTCAAAACGATTACAAGACTATACTACGTATGATGGGTAAGTAAAAGTATCAAAGTATTTTTTTTTCCCTTGGATAATGTAGAACAATTACTCAAGATACTTTATAGAGACTAAATATGTTTAACAATAAAATGTTTATCAAGAAAATCGCGAATAATGAAGAAATTTTGAAAATAAGTTTCAGTAATACCGTAAATCTTGGAAAAGTAATTTTTAAATTTTAAAAAAATAATTAGGATTTTTTAAAAGTATTAGTTTTTTTATAATTTATAATTACACACCATAATCCTGTGCACAGAAATAACGAACAATGATATATTTCATATTAAATTTCAAAATATTAAACTTTGTATAACAGAGGAATAATATATATTTATTTAATATACAGGAAGCTCTAGAAAGATATAAAAAAATCAATTTAATATTTTAATGTACATTTTAAAAGTGTTCAAAATAAGATAGTAAAAAAGATTACGATAATTAAATTATTCTACCATTCATTTTTAAAAAGTTAACACGTTTAAAATTTTTATACTTCCATCTTAAACAAAACTGATTGCTGAAATACGATCATAAAAAAAAAACCCTGCATGCCTGTGCTTTAAAATTAACGGAATTATGAAGAAGAAAAAAGTTTACTTATATATCCCCTTTTCGCAACATTAAGTGCTATTTCATGTGTAAAAATAGGAATATTATACAAATTGACGACGACGATCTTTAAATCAAAAGTATGTTAACAAGTATGGTGTGTGTTTCATCACAAATACATCTTCATAAAGCATTACACAGGTAAAGAGATAGATGTAGTTTTAAATCCTCGAAAAATATTTTTTTTTTAAATACAATCACGCAGCTCTCTTAAAGGCGTTTTTTTTTCAATGCAATACATAACTAAGTTTTTCTAATAATGCTTCTATAAAAAAGTCGACTTATCTTTTGTTTAAAGTTTAACTGCACATAAAATTATCGTCCATATTTCCTCTGTCTTGTTACATCTCACATATTTGCATTTCTATCTTAATATATAATCCCCATTTACAATATTCAATTTTTAATTAAGCATAACTCCTCTAATTCTACAGATACAGATATGCAGTTTTTTGTAATGTTCTTGTTGCAGCAAAAGGTAAAAAATCTAACTGATTAAATTTTTGCAGGGGAAATGTATAAAAATTCGTGTAACTTTTTGAAAATTAACGAGATGGTTGTTTCATTAATACTGTCTTATTTCCTACTCCATTTTGAACACTTTTGTAATTTACATTCTTTACTTATACCAAAAAGTGAAACATTAAAGCGCGTTTAAATCTCTTTGAGACACCCTCTATTATTTCTGTATGTTATAGCTATTAATTTAAAAAGTGCGGAAAGAAGAATTTTTTTAAATGTTTTATTTTAACAAGTGAAGGAATCCATATCCCACTATATTTTAATAGCCAATTTCGTAAAAATACGATTAATTTGTTTTATTGTTTTATTTAAAAGACAAACAGTTGGCTATCCGAAAACATTTTCTTTTTTTCTTCCGATCATTGGAATTATAATTATTATTTTTTAACCATTTGGAAAAATGGTTATTGTTCTCGTCAGGGTAGGAAATCAAAAGCATATCTGAACGTTTTCATTCGTTTAATCCGCAATTTATTCGTTATCTGATTGGTATATACAGTAATCTGTATTTCCCTTTGGTTTCAACAACGATGGACAACAGAGTGTTGCCACTATGACAAAAATGTAATAAAAACTAAAAAAAAAATTAATTAATCAGAAACAAATTGAGATACAGCTTTCAAACAAATTGTATTTAAAAGTACATTTTTTTCTCTATCCGACGGTATAAAAAGTAATATTGTCGGATGTCTAGAAGCTTAAGAATGAAATTTTATTTAAAGTTGGTCGTGAGATTTTTTGGAAATCTGATGATAGAAAAGCCTTTTCCCGAACAGCCAATGAAATGCTTGGATAATACGCAAGTTTCAGGAAATCTTGCAATTTTTACGTGTAATAACACTATTAATGTTTAATTCATGGCGTACGTAATGTATGAGCAGCTCCGTAGAAGTTTAAAAATTTACAGTACCGAAAATTGTAAAACTGAAATTTCTATTAAAATTTATTCACGATGGTTCCAGGAATGTTATCGTTTAATCCATGGCGTACGTAATGTAGGATCAACTCCGTGCGATTTTTTATGTCTTAAAATTTAGTCTTTGAAAAAATCATTTTCCAAATGGTCGTTGTAATTTGTTAAATTGCCATTTTTTTTTTCAATTCTCAAACCGAGAGGGTACATTTAAGTAACCTGCAGCTGCTGTTAAACCATTTGGATGATGATGGTACATTTTTATACTACTACTTAATTTTAATCCTCAAATACCACAGTAGAACCAGAATTTTTTAATAAAACGTGAAGAAAAGTTTTTACTTATTTCCAAATAAATCTGCTCGTAAAATCTGCCGTCATTAAATAATTTCACCATTTTAGTAAAGAAGTATTTTAACCCTGAATGGGTTAAAAACCTTACGGGGAAAAAACATCTCAACATAAAAAATCGGCACGGTTTTAAGAACTTTGAGTAAATATTTCTAATGGATTTTTAGGAATAACAAGTTGGAAATTGCCCGTCAAACTTGGCAAATGAGATGCGTTCGTACTATAACTAGTTTTATAAATATTTTTTGCCCCGCATATTGTACTGAATGTATCTTTTAGTGCACTTTAATAAGTGCATATCAATTTCATTCTGTTCGAAAGGCTGTAATATCATTAAAATGCACTTGCAATAATTTTTTCCCATTGGTCGTAATGTAACGGGAAACTTTTGATTGTTCCTGTAATTAAACTATGGATCCGATTTTCATAAAATTTGAAATGACTCGACAAAATTTTGCAAAAGTTATATATTTAAGATTTCAGACCATTCGGAAGGCTGTTACATCATTAAAATGCACTTGCAATAATTTGTTTTCCCATTGGCCGTAATGTAACGGAAAACTTTTGACTGTCCCTGTAATTAAACTATACATCCCATTTTCATAATATTTGAAATGACTCGACGAAATTTTGCATCAACTATATATTTAAAATTTCAGACCATTCGGTTGGGTAGTGTTTGCTCTGTTATATGCGGACAGACGGACAGACAGACGGACCGAACGACGAGTATAAGTGCTACGTATTTATATAATTACGAACGCACCTAAAAACGTTCAATGTGTTTTCTGAAAAACATGATTTTCACAAATAACAATTACGAAAAACTTAAAATCCCCATCTTAAAAAATTATTGTTACATTTATATAAAACAGATCGCTTACAATTTATCTGATATAGTACGTGTAATGAACTATCCATATAAATATCTGTAAATTTTCTGAAATTTTACAGCTATTTTTGTAAATTAAAATATTTAAAATATATGTAAGATTATAAAAGTGATTAACTATGCATATCTATGGAAGTTTCTATGTTATCGCTTAGATTGCATCAAATTAGTTTAACAAATGAGACTGTGTTTTTGTAATTTAACTAATTTATTTCAACCAATCAGTATTAGCATTATTTTTTGCTTTATTTAAAAAACATGGGTATCAAACCTAGTGAGAGATATCTTATGCGTAAAAGTGTTTTTAAGTTTTCCTTCAAATCACTGACTTTGATGTTAAAATATAATTTATTATAATCATACCCATAGAAAAAAAGTATTAAAAGAGATTAAATAGAGAAATACATAATTCTTAGTATATTCATAAAGCTATTTTAGAATCATGAACCTTAACTAAATAGTGATACAGTAGTTCATTACAATAGTAATACGTTTACCCCCAATATCGGACACCTCGAAACCTCGTAATTCGTCCGCTATTCGGAGGTGTCCGCTTTTTAGAGACAAAAACATACAAATGTTTACGTTCTGTGGATTGGAATAACTGTTCATTAAATAGGCGTCCGCTATTCAGGAGTGCCTGTTATGGAAGTTTTATTGAATTTATTAAAATTTAAAAAGGAATTAAAAGGTAATGAGATAAGAGCTTAAGAACCAAAATAAAACACATAATATCTATAGAAAATATTTATATAATAATAGAGATCGCTGTAAAAAAAAAGGACTAAAATACGCAAATTGTACTGGTAATCGAGACGTCAGTACTATTTCCGTATTTTAACGGAACTTTTTTCCCGTAAATTACAGAAAAAATTCTCTTTTTCTTGAATTTACGTGAAAACTTCCGTTAAAATACGGAAATTGTACAGGCGTCTCGATTGCCAGTACAATTTGCGTATTTTAGTCCTTTTTTTTACAGTTACATTTAAAAATACCCAGCAAAAACATCTATAGAAATCGATGGTATAAGTGTAGATTTCACTAACATCGTTAGTTTTATTCTATGCTTTTTAAAAATATTTGTTTATTCTACTAGGGGGCTCTGGCCCTATGAGTTATGCTCGTCAACCTCTGTTCAGACACTGCAGACTCTTAACAGCACGTTAATTTGATCGGCTTTAAAAAGATTTCGGAAGATTGAATTATAATTTGAATATGACGTAATTTTCACCAAACTTTTCTTTCTCATTTTAATATTTACGTAAAAATGCTTTTGTTAGAAATGAAATATTATGATCATCTTAAAATATCAAATTAATGTCTCGCGCAATTTCTAAATTTAAACTGTTTTGCAATATTATTTTTTGTTCATTTTACGTAATAAGTGTAATGTGACGTAAATGTGACGCAAATTCTCCTATTTAAGACTTCTAACGCATGTTAATGAATTTATTATTTTACAATATTCTTTCTCTTTTAAAATTCACGTGTAAGTATAGTTTTTATGACGTATTTTCAATGATTTCCTGCTTTTTATATTTTCTGTTTATAATAGTCACGTGCAAAATAAATTTTTAATTTGAAGCAAACATTATTGTTTGCGCTGTTTATACAGTTGGCAACAGTTTAAATTAATACAATTTTCTAAATTTTGTAAAAAAATATCTCTCGAAATGCTGAAAATTTGAATTTAAAATAGAAATAAAGCCTCAAAAAATAAGTCCAATTAAAATACTAAATGTGGTCTGCACACCGGGAAATTCTGACGCATAAAATGATCTAAAAATGATTAAATTCCTATGTACAGTTTTTGCTCCTATAAAACTTTTTTAATGGAACGATTTTGTCCAACTTTGGCATTAAATATCTCTTAAAATAATTCTTCGATTTAAAAACTGTCTGCATCAGCATGTTTATCAAACATTTCTCTATTATACTACCGATTTTCATATTTTTTGTATTCAACAGTTTTTTATTATCAACGAAGAAAGGCCATAATTAAGCATTCAAATTGGATGCCGATCTGCCGGGAATATCTACGCAAATTTTCATTGGTCCATTTCCAAATCAAAACTTTTTTATATATATATAGAAGGAAAAGTATGCAAAATAAAATTATTGCACTGTAAAAAAAATTCCGCAACGTTCCTGGGAAAAAATGGGCACCTGAATTGCCCATTATTTCCAAGAAACATTTCTTGAAAATGACTGGAACTTTACTGTATATGTTAAAAACTTTCTACAGAAATGCCAGTAAGTTTCCTGCGAAATACCATGAATATTTCTGTTGACAGCAAAACATTACTGACATTTCACAGCATGCGGGATCCGCAGACGATTTTTACATTTCCAGTTGACAATTTTCGCTTTATTATCATTATTTGTTAGAATGAAAAAATATTTTGAAATTGACATCAAAATTATTATTTATAATTTACACGAAAAAATAAATTTTCAGTTAAAATTCAATAAAGTAAATATATATATGATATATTGTTTCTGAACTTTGCTTAAAATATAAAAATATATAAATGTAAATAATAATTAGAAAAAAAAAATCTAGACATAAAATATTTTGGATTTTCGTAAGTAATTATGTTAGTTTACAAGTTAGATAAAATACATATAAATTTTCATGAAAAAAAAACCCTAAACGTAATTGTATATTTTTTCCGAAAAAAAAAAAAATTCAAATTTGCAGCAATTCAAAGTGTCAAATATATATCAAATTTAAATCAAATTGTAATAAAGTGTTAAAATATAAAATTAATTAAAAAAGAGAAAAAAAGTCAAGAGGTAGCATCGAACTCGGGCCGTACGGACGGCGTGCGAGCTTTCTGCGTCCACACCACGAAAGACACGCTGAGAGCTGCAAACTAATGGGTATTTGAAACGTATGCTAAACTTCGGCATCTAATTTCTGGAAATCTAAGGCCCATTTGAAGAAATCCTTTCACAAGAATAATTAGAGATAAGAACTCTAAAACATACTTTAAATTAATCAAAATCGGTGAGAATCATGTTTGATGGTCCCCTGGTTAATGGAGATCCAAATAATAGGTATATTTTTTTTACACGGTCTGCTCTTTAAACATTCCACAGACAAGTACGAGAGATAATCTCTTAGCGATGTCACAGAGGTATTGTATTTTCATTTGAATTGTCTTGATAATAGAGACGTAAAGGATTATGTCTTCTATTGATTTATTTGCATTCCATATTGATTTTTTTACATTCATTTAAGGAATTCGTTTTCGACACTCGCGCGCGAGCAACGGATTATAGCAAAAAAATAATAAATGGCGGCCGCAGCGTTTTGCTGTTTCCAAATTTTGTTCAGGAACGTTTCAGATAAGAAAACCAGAATTTCACAGGAAAGAGCTAAATTATTCTGAAAACCTGAGAAAAGGCGAAACGTTTATGGATTTTACATGTAAAGTTACCATTTTTTTTTTACAGTGTGAGTTGTTGATTTTCAAAGTGAGGCAAGTCCATTTTGTAGGGAGGTGAAAGGTTAAAGCTTAATCTCATTACAAATTAACATGCAAGGGACAATAAAAATGTTCACGGAATTTCGTTGTAATTCTTTAATACCGCAATATAATTAAATAATGACATTAATGACATTTTAAATAATTTTCTGATTATTTTGTAGAATTAAGAAATATACAAATATAATGTTCTTACAATAGAAATTTAGTAATATTTCCGAATTGAAAAATCCCTCCACTCCAAGAAAGCTGAAAAGATGCAAAGACAAAAGAAATCATCCTTTTAAAAATATTTTTGTTTTGTGTAACCAATAATGCTTTTGGAACAAGATAAAGTAATGCATCTATGACTCATTATAAACTGTATTACTACTAATCGACGTATTACATGAATTTTATAACAACTTATTTTAATGTACTTATAAGTACCGTCAGTATATAAAGGTTTAAGACTTAAAATATATGCTTTTATTTTATAGAAAATGGAGTTATTTACATACACTGAAGATTTTACATTTACGATCCAGTCTTAAACATCTATAGAAAAGTATAGATAGGACGTTACTATCGCAGAATAATACACGAACGCAGCGAAAAGCAATGATTCGCCATTCAAGAAACTCGACAAAAAAAGCGGGCATCTAATTATCATATACCTTCATTTCTTTGTAACATTAATGTGATAAAAAGCTAAAATCTTAAACAACGATTTTTACGCACAAATAACGTACAGAACGATAAAAATACTCATACGATCGTTTCGAGGATACTTCGATCCCCTTCCTCAGTGGAAAAAAAACAAAAATTAAAATGGGACCCATTTTATTTTATTTTATTTTATTTTGAGAAAATTTCACAAAATTGAGAAAATTTCACAAAAATATATAGAAATCTACTATTTTCCTTTTACTTTCTACAGAAATGGAGCATTTCATCTGTCACCGTTACAGAAACTGCATTAAAAACTACCAAAAATTTTTTTTTTCAAAAATAAATTGAGATGCAATTTTCAAACAAATTGCATTAAAAAGTACTTTTTATTCCTATACGACGCGACATTGTAAAAGTTTAAAATGTGCTATGTTTAGAAGCTTATAAAATTGCAGTAGATTACCAGTATTTAACTGTACAGTGATACACCTGCTTCGTTTTATGGGTGGCTTATGGTTAGGTGTAACGTTATTTTTAGTGACGTTACTTTAATTGAAAGAAATAGGATATTGGAGGCTAATAAGAATGATGCATATTCCACACTGCTTTATTATTCTGATTTTCAATCCTCAATAAACCTAATATTTTGCTTACTTTGAAAAGTACATTTTTAATTTTAACAGTCTCAGAAGTACTACACTCTAAATTAAAATGTCTGAAATTCAGACACTTAAGTGTCTGAAATGGAGTGTTCAATTTTCAGACATTTTAAAATGTCTGAATTTTTTCAGACACTTTTTGCGTCTGAATTTCAGACACTTCAAACGTCTGAATCGCATCCATTTTTTTTGTAAGCATCATACGTAGCCATGTTTGACCACGTTGAATCCTGGAAAAATATTTGGCTGTGGTCCTGCCCCTCCCCCCCCCCCCCCCCAATACAGCCTGATTTTTTTGGTGCTCTCAGTTTTGGTATACAATTTTCGTTACGTTGATAATTTAAATCTTTTACGACATTGTACTGATTATAATCAATATCTTGAACTTCAGGAGTAGAACAAGATTAAAAAACAAAAAATATTTATCTAAATATTAGATTTTTTTAAATTTATTTTGTTTTTAACCTTATTTTACTTTAAAAGTTCAAAATATTGATTATAATCAGTACAATTTCGAAACAGATTTAAAATATAAGCTTTACAAATATTGCACATCAAATTTGGGGGCACTACAGTCGTAGGGGGACGGGGCACTTCCCAGTTTGCCCTTCCTTTAATCAAGAAGTACTTTTGCAAAAAACGCAACCCTGCATTATAGTTGTCTAAATTGAGATGTCCGATATTCGGGAGTATCCGTTGTGGAGGTTAATGAACATTCTCGAATAGCGAACACCTCTATTTAACGAATACTTTTTTAATCAGCAGACATACATATTTGTATATTTTTACCTCAAAAAAGTAGACATCTCCAATTATCGGACAAATTCCGCGTTCCCGAAGTGTTCGCTATTAAGTGCTTTTAAGGTACATAGATAAATATATATATATATATTTTATAATCTTGTCCTACTCTAAAAGTTCAAAATATTTATTATACTCGGTTGAATGTGGAAAAAGATTTAAAATATCAGATGTACGAAAATTGCAAAAATCCCCCCCCCCCCCCCAAAAAATGAAAATATAAAAAAATATATTGCCACATAGGCAATTTTACATATACATCACTTGATAATCACAACAGCCATTTAACTATGAATAATGAAAATAAATAAATAAATATTCTACTTTAATAACATTGGGGAAAAAATGACTTTGGTATTTTGTTAAATATATTTGCGTTTTTAAACTTGTCCTACTCTAAAAGTTCAAAACTTTCATTATAATCAGTGCAAGATTTAAGATATCAGCTTTACAAAAATTCATGCAAAATCCCCCCCTCCCCCCCCAAAAATGAAAATACTTATTTAAAAATTATGTTTTTAAAAAATTTATATTTCCACATGGGCAAGTTTTTATGTAGATCAGAGGGTACTCACAAAAGCTATTCAACTATCAATAAAAACAAATAAGTACATATTCTATATTAAAAACATGAGGAAAAAATAACTTATGATTTCCAAACTTCTTTCATCTTAAATATATACAGTAACATCTGTCATTTTTGTATTTTTCGTATAAGTGCATATAAATAAAGTTACCACAATTTTAAATACGAAATCTAGTTAGAGGTTTTTACTTTTTCCCATTATAAATTTCAAATTACTTTTTTATTAAAAATAATAAAAAAATCAGTATTAGAGTTGATTGCAAATCAAATACATATGTATATTTTTACAGGCAGCTTCATATAATAGACGAGTCTCATTTACTTTATTTATCTTTTTTTAATCTGCGGTTTTATGCCAGGAAGTAAGAAAGCATTAGGTCATCTTTCAAAGTTTTTTTTTATCTTTACTTCCTTGTGGCCGTCATTTACTGCGAGATAAAAATTATCCATTGAAATTAAGAACTGACATTGAATATATAATTCGTAATAAAAAAGAACGTCATAAGTTTAAAAATATATACTTCTAGAATTAGTGGGGTTTTTTGCGAACAGATTCAAAACTAATTAAATTTCATGCAGGATTTTGTTTAGTACAATAAATAAAATCATAAAATACACTAATTTTACTACTATAAAGAAACTTACTTGAGTTGCTGCAAGAGGTAAGAAATATTCCTCGATTTGAAATTTTAAAAACTACCACAACCACAGTGAGGGAGAAAGACTTTCATCAGTTTAAAAGGTAATCCATAATACATCCGACTAGCCATATTTAAAGGATGAGATGTTTCATCCTAAAAACAGGACCCGCCAGACAAAAGTTTCTTTTTTTTTTGCCAGCTTCGACAGGACGAAGATGAATAACACAATATTATTGATATAAATTGATACGAGTTAACACTAAGCCCATTGCACACGCTTTGTAGAATTTCCGGGTGTAATCTTCAACCGTCGTCTACTTCTGTTCTGTGTCTATCCCGCCCTTGTATCGACGACAGCTTCTAAGAGACATTTGATGCCGAGCACACACGTCAGATGTATGTATTCAATAAATACATAATCCAAGTTAATACGAATTAAAATCACAGTACTTCACATTTCGCAAAAAACGAATTAAAATACACGCGTACATAAAAACAAACTTTGTTTGAATTACAACGTATACCACTTCGAACGAAGACATCTAAAACGCATGCGCAACTGGGAGTGCTAGTGCCCCCTGGTGGTTATTGCGTCGGAAGAATCAAAAATTAAGACACGTTTAAAGCAATGAAGTGTCTTAAAATAAGACGTTTGCGGATATTTTAGACATTATTCTCAGTTCGTTTACACCATGGTCATAGTAAGACGCTTATGTATCTTAAATTAAGACATCTATAGTGTCTTAATTTTCAGATTAAGACACTTAAGTGTCTAAAATTCTTTTTCAGTCACATATGTGTCTGAATTTAAGACGCTTCTATTTGCAGTGTACGTTTATAATTCAGCTGAGAAGTGCATACTTCTGTTACGAATAGCTGAATATTCTAAAAATATTTTCTACAACTTACTCTGAAGCAGAATATTTCTGCTTTTCGCGGAAAAATGTAACTATCGCTCACTTATATTTTCGAAATCTTCTGTTGAAATAATAATGCCACTATATTTTAGGCTCAAAGACATTAGCCAAGGCAGAAAGTGTCTTTTTCATGGGTTCTTGACTCCGTCTTCTTGATTTAGAAGATGACATTTTCCGTTGCTAGTATTTTTCTACGGAAGAATTAATCTTCCCTTTATCGCATCTGCTTAGCTGTACTGAGTGTGATAACGAAAAAACGTTATGCTGCGGGATATATTAGATGTTTTAGAAAATTTTGATGAGGAAATCTGAGAACTTTATTCTAAAAAGAGAATTTATATCTAATAAAAATTCCGGAATAACATTATTTTTCTTGTATTTTAGAGCGTCTACTGTGTTCTAAGCTCATCATTTAAGTTGCGTTAAAACTGATATATTTGAATAATTTATCTCATCAATCCCTTTAATGAATCTTTACTCCTATCTATCGTCATTATTTTTTGCATGCTGCTTTTAGGTGCGTTCGTAATTATATACCGAGTGTCCCAAAAATAACTGATGGATTATAAAATTCAATAACTTGCAAACGGTGACAGATATTAGAAAAATTCTTGCAGGAGTGTTATGTAAGATGTCAGGAGTTTTTATGCTGCGATTCTCAGTTTTAGTTAAAAATAGTATCGATAGATGGCGCTGCAAGCAATAACTGCTAAATTCGGGCTCGATTTTTCAGCCTCTCTCTTCTTCCATGCGGAAAAAGGAGATTAAAATATATTGAATGTATCCCGAAGAACCAAAAATCGGGTATGCACTGAGCACCTATTGTTCTCAGCCCATCTATTGTTTGAAATTCGAGCTAAAATCAAGAATCACAGTAAAGGAACTCATGACATCATACATAATTCTCCTGCAAGAATTTTTTTAATATCTGTCACCGTTTGCAAGTTGAATTTTAAAATCTATCAGTCATTTTTGGGACATCTGGCAAATACGTAGCATCTATAGTCGTCGTTCGGTCCGCCCGTCCGCATATAACAGAGCAAAAACTACCCAACCGAATGGTTTGAAATTTTAAATGTATAATAGTTGCAAAATTTTGTCGAGTCATTTCAAATTTTATGAAAATCTGATGTATACTTTAATGACAGGGACAGTCAAAATTATCCACTACATTACGGCCGATAAGAAAAAATTATTTCAAGTGCATTTTAATGATGTTACAGCCTTTCTAACAGAATGAAATTGATATGCACTTATTAAAGTGCACTAAAAAATACATTCAGTACAATGTGCAGTGCAAAAAATATTTATAGAACTAGTTATAGTACGAACGCACCTCATTTGACACGTTTGACGAGCAATTTCCAACTTTTTGTGTTAATGGAGAGTACACATGGTTCTTAATATAAGAAATTATAACATAACTATGAACGAAAATTTACAAAAATCTTTTCCAAGTTACCCTCGATTCCGAAAGGGATTGTTTATGTTTAGAAACCTTAAAATCCACTATTTTTTTAAGCTTTAAAGAGGCATTTACAAAAACAAAGACTCTTTTGTTGCCACTGATTTTCAGAAATGTTTCCGAGCCGTTTTTATAGTGTTTTAATTAGTTTTCTCAACTCGGAATATATATTTTTCAGATGCTATCCTTTCTAAAATAAAAGTTTTCACGTTCAACAAACATATTTTATAAACAAACATGATAAATTAACAGCCTTAACATTAAGATTAAAATTGATATTATTTTGCCACGCTAGCATTTATAAATTCAAATACGCAGCTGAAATTGTAACTGAGAATTAATAGCAGCCTAAAAACCTATATATTCTAGGAGGGGGAAAACTGATTAATATGCTATAAAATCTATTCGGAAACGTTTCCGAAAATAAGCGTCATCAAAAGAAACCGTTAAATATATTTGTTTCTGCAGTTTCTAAAGACAAAATAACGCTATTCGGAATCTTAGGTAACTCGAAAGAGGTTATTGTATATTTCTGTACGTCATTACCTCTCTCTCTCTTTTTTTTTTTTTTTTTTTTCAGTGTATGCTGAATGGTATACTACATTTTATATTCAACAAATCATGGCAAAATCTTTTAATCTTTAATACAGCAAAACTCCAATAGTTCTAACTCCAATGTTCATAATCGCCAAATATCTAGATCGATATCATGATATAAAACAAAATGTATTTCGAGAAAAAAAAAATCCTTAATAAAATAGGAATTTATGTATTCGGTCGTAAAAATATAATTTCTCATCATATTTGACACAACATATTTTGTGTCTTTATGTCTGTTGAAATTAATTTTGCGTTCACAAATAAATCTACAATAACGATTAACGTCATTGATTAATAAATTCAGCAGCAATTGTTCGCAAAATAACCCCTTCAATCTGCATACATCCCTATGAAATTTCATGCGTTTCCATATTGATTTCGAATTCTTCTCCTTTGACATTTCAATTTTAGAAATCTTCCAAAACTGTGACTTTTTCGCTTTCGGATCCCAATTTTCAAATTTCTCTCCAACGGCCCATGACAGTATTGTTTAATATACATGAAAAGACTTGGAGAAATTGAAAATGCGGAACATTTCTCTAAATAAAGGAACCATTTCACTATTTATATTCATGAGACAGATATTGCAAATTCATTTTCAACGCGATCACACTGAATTCGCAGAACTCTATTTTTAAAAAATGTAAAATGCAATTTTGTTTAGAGATATTGTTGGATTTAAAGACTCGACACTTTAAAAAAATTTCTAATATTTTTTTGTCATTTATTTTATTACCATTTTATAACTCAAGTTTAAGAGTGTCACACACATTTAAAATGTACGAAGTTAGCGTACGCTTTAAAGTTTGAAAAATATATAGACAATATAAATATATAAAAATATAAGACCTTTATTTACCAAAGTTAATATTTTGAACTTTGCTTATGAAGAAAATAAATATAATTGAATATTAAAGACTTGAATTATCACCTTGCTAACCAAGCGTAAACCAACAAAGTGGAAAATGTCCAAGCCGGGAATCGAACCCGGGTCCCTGGAATAGCGCTCCAGTGCTCTACCGCTAAGCCACGAGGAAGTAGCAGCGGTAGCAGTCTTACCGACTTATGTGAGTGAGAAATGCCAAGCTGGGCATCGTCCTCGTGGCTTAGCAGTAGAGCACTGGAGCGCTATTCCAGGGGTCCGGGTTCGATTCCCGGCTTGGACATTTTCAACTTTGTTGGTTTACGCTTGGTTTGCAAGGTAATAATTCACGTCTTTAATATTCAATAATTTCAAGCATAATTTCACTGCTGAAAAGTAGTTGAAAATTTATCAAATTATAAATATAATTGCTTTTTTATTAATTTAGATTACAAATAGCGACACTTTTTTCTAACAACTCATGCACTGCGAAGGTAACACTCACACGATTCCATAGCTAAATCCTATGTGCCATTAAGTAGCCAAAATTTAGTCAATGTTGTGATTGAATTGGAAGTATTTCCAATGAAACTACAATGTTAGTTTTATTGTCTTTACATTGCCTAATATTTCCTGACAATATTGGCAAAATATGAACACTGCAATGTTTGGGTAATATGTCATGATGAAGTATGCAATATTGAGTCAGTATTGAGCTAATTTTTATCCGGTATTGGCTTGCTGCAAGATAAAAAGACAAATGTTTCATAATTTAACTCTTATCTGTCTTAACGTTTACAAAAATATAATGTAACATTTTCTAACTCACCAGCAATTCTGACAAGAAATCCTTTATTTTCCGAAACATCAGAAACCAATATATTTCCAAGATTTAAGGAAGTATCTCAGACAGAAATGTTTCTTTTGTTGCCTGTAATTTTCATAAAAGTTTCCGAGTATTTTTAGTGTATTAATAAATTTTCTCAATCCGAAATATCAGTTTTTCGGATTCTTTCAAATCTCAAGTTAACGTTCAATAAACAAGATAAATTATCAGTATCAACATTAACATTAAAATTTATTCTGTTACTTTTGCATGTATAAATTCTGTTACGAAGCTTAAAAAGAAGCTAGAGAATTGATAGCAATCGAAAAGTCGATATTCCAGGTAGAAAAAACTAATTATTTAACAGTAAACACTATTAGGAAACGTTTTCGAAAATTACGGGCAGCAAAAAAAAAAAAAAAAAAAAAAAAAAAAAGTTTCAGAAATGCTTTTTTATGTCACTGAAATCTATTGGTTTAAAAGAATTCTAAAGACAAAAGAACGTTATTCGAAATCGTGGTAACTCGAAAAGGTTATATTATATTTTCGTAAATCTCAAGAAAGGTGAGAGCTATAATAAGAAACATTTGTCTTTTTTGACAGTGTAGGCTTGCTACTTGAACAAAATATATTTTATTAATTTCAGAATAAGTTTTATTTTCTTGATATTTTATTAAAAAAAGAAAAATAACCCTAAAAACTACAAATATTCGATATACTATTCCATTGCTTTATATCACATGTTCTAACTTTTATCAAAAGAGTAAATGTTCCCAAAAAACGGTATAATTTTTTTTTTTGTCAAAATATATACATATTTAAGTGTGTGGAGTGTTTTTAACTTAAGAAAAGTTATATTTATTAAACTAAATTTTCCCACAAACTATTTTTAAATTTTTATATGAATCTTTTGTACATATATATTTTTAATATAGCGAAAACATGACATGCTTCTTCAAGATAGTCTGAATTTTATGAAGAATTACATTTTCAACGAATGATAACTGTAAATTTTGAAATGTCCAAAATCATAAAAATTTACTGAAAAATGTTCTAGAATATTTTTGTTCTTCCTGTTCAGCTTTAATCTAATTAAAAAGAAAAACAAAACATTTTTAGCTTAAAAGAAGACAAATAATTTCTTTTCCAAGAATTCTTACAGTAGCCTAATTTGAAATAATGCAAATTCTCAAAATAAAATACTTATGCCTTAAATAGATAAAGGATTGCATTGCCTAACCAATAAAAGTACCGTGAAACCTCGTTATATCGGTAATTTGGATATATTGCTCATTTTCCGTGTCTTTCGCCGAAAAGAAAAACATTAAATATCTTCATATTAACTCCATTTTTTTATATAACTGCATGCGTAAATAACAATAAATAACAATTCCATGCTTCTAATTTAGTGGGGAAATTGTAATATACGCATGAATTAACGTTTTGAAGACTAATATAATATATTTATTTTCGGATTATTAAAATTATTAATTTTTTAATGCCCTTGGTTATATCGCTCATTCGGATATATCGTGCTTTTTGTTTTCTCCGCAAAAAGCACGATATAACAAGGGGTTGCTTTAAGAGTTCTCAGGACTCTTAAAGCTTTAAAATTTTCGAAATTTTAAATTTTTTTATATGTTAAACTCTTATCTTTTCTGAACATTTTGATATGATTGTTTTCTTGAAATTCCTATTAGAACTGAAGTTATGGCTTTTACATTTATACACGTTCAATAGCTCAAGCGTCGTTTCTGAAACTTTGATGCCATTTTTCTCCAAATGACGTTTTTGGGCATAACGCGCACGATATCTCAAAAACTTATGAATATTTTTTCATGAAATTTTCAAAACACATGTTTCATGTTAGTCTGTATAAACTGAACCTAAAATTTCCTTTTTATTGTTCAAAACAATATTTTTTTAGGTGATTATACTGTTGAAATTTCCTTAATTTTGAATAAGAAAAATACATCTTTGTATTAAATATATAAAAAAGCTTTAAATACAAATTTATTTAGGTTCAGAGTAATTATTACAATCTGAAGTATAAGTAGGCACCAAAATTTTCCTTCTAGTTGCAATACTTATTTTATAATCGTGCGCGTAAGCTGTTATTCCGATTTTTTGCTCGTGAAATGTCTAACAGTTTGGAGCCCCCTGTAAATGCTAATTCTACGTCTTATAATTTTTTAAATACATGAAATGAAAGAACATACTTATATATTTTATTCCAATTAAAATTGTGTCTTAAAATCAAATGCATTTTAAGATATTAAATGTTGAAAATGGTCTCTTTTTTTTCATTTTTTCCAATTTTAAGAGTCCTGAGACTCCTTAATAAATTTTAAAGTATCTAGAATATCACTAAAAACAATCCTTATACTTCCGGTTTAGCTTTAAATCAAAAGACAATGAAACAGAAACTTGAATGCATTTTTGAGTAACTTTCTATTCTGATTCAAGATAGATCATTTTCAAGATATATTCTTTGCACTACGTATATGCATGTATGTATATTTCTCATGTTACTCTTCCACATCTTCATGATTTTCTTGATATGGAAGTAAGGGTGGGATAGATCGAGGTCACGTGGGGCGTGAAATAAAACCTGATCCTTCGTGACAGCAGGAAGGGGACTGGCAAATTGCTCTGCCAAATCACTCCTCGGGAGGTCTTTCAAATCATTCGTGGTCCAGGCTGGATAGGAAATGAAAATATTTTTTTGAGAATGACATGCACGGTACTTCAGAAGGAAAAATAAAAAATGAGGTTATACTGGGCTACTTCATATTAAGAGGGTATTAAGTCAGCTGACAGCAGCAAAAAGTCAGGAACTGATTTATTAAATTAGACGAGACATGAGAGACCCTTGACAGTTACAGAGGGTTTCTTGTGAGAGTCTGAGAGTAAGTAGTTTTTAGTATCTCACATTTATAGTATTGCAAAAAATAAGGTAAACTCTCCATAAAAAAAGAAATGTTTCTTTTTTTAAGAGATCTGCATCTCTCGAATAATCCTGAATCGGCAATAGAGACCTGCACGGTTCGAGTTGTATCGTTTCTGCTTAAAATCAACTCTAAAGCCGATCCGAAGCCAATTCTAAACCGAAGTAAAATAAAACTAATTCATATTTTAATACAAATATGGAAAGTAGTGTACCATTATGTCGCTAATATCAATATTATATTTTTTGTTTTAACACATTTACATAGAATTCAAATAGTATATATAGTTTTTCTTTTCAATTGAAAAATCAATAACTTTCTTACCTGAAGTAAAAGTCAAACACAATTGATTGACCCAAACCCGGCACAAAAGAATCAAAACTGAACTCGAACCCGAAACATTTAATGCCAACCCAAACCGATTTCGACACATAAAATTCTGCTCTTCTTAATTTCTATTAACAACTTCGTATTCGTTAACATCTGCAATTTTCGGCAATTCTATTGATACATAAACCTACCGCTCCAATCCGCTTTTCCCTTGTATATGCGAGCTATATTCCTCCTGATTAGAAGTTACTTTGATTTCCGAAGACCCGATACCTATCGCTGCAGTCATTACACGCAATCAGCCAGATACTTCTATTTTGTAGCCTTAAATTTCAATTTTTTACTTTCTTCTGCCTATAATAGAAGAAAACATTCTGATCGAAAGTTTTTCGACTTCCAGTTTTACACGGATGGGCAGTTTATGGGTCAGAGACCCCGAAAAACATGTTTGTACAAAATGTCTGTCTGTCCGGGTGTGTGTATGTCTTCTTTGTATCATCGAAAAGTGTATGAAAGTTACGTAGAGAATTAAACCAATTTTCATAATTTCATATATATGGCAATTATATGGTATTTTTGAATATGGCAGTGATTCTGAAGAAACTAAATTTTATGACGGTTCAGATTCAGATGATGAATCTGATGACACCAGTGATGACGCGGTACTGTTCTTTTTACTGGTCACCTGGCCGTGTACACTGTAAAAAATATCTGTAATTCTACAGATGTAACGTTACAGAAATCTGTATGCTTGCTAAAAATCCATCTATAGGGGAAACTAGGGAGGGTTGACCCACTTTTTACAAAATGATTTTTTATTTTTTAAATATTGAGCGTAGATTAAGTTTTCTTTATCATTTTAGTCGGTATACAACCAGTTATCAAAATAAAATTGGTACATAAGTGTAACATATAAGAAATTTGAAAAATGATTGATTTTAATCATGAAAAAACAATAGGTCAAGGCTCCCCACATATGGGAGGGTTGACCCACTATATGGGAGGCTTGACCCACTTTGTTTTATACTGCAACATTTGTGAAGAGAAATAAAATCAGTTTAATAAAGTAAAATAATTTTATTCTATATGCTTTAATTATTATACAAAATATATATTTTTAAATATGAGGCTTAAACAAACCTGTTAAGACACAATCGCAAGTCAGAGGAGAAAAAAATTGTTTTAAACAGGAATTTGTCTGAGCAGGTATAATTGTACAGCAGGGAAAATGAAATTTTAACATTTAAGGCAGTATTCTTTTAGCGACAGGTTCCGTTTTCATAGTGTTTCATGTTATTATGTCCGGATTTAGGAGCCACTGTTGTCCCGCTTTTTTTTTTATCTCCTTGTTCTATTTTTTGTGACACTCGATCTGTCAACTCTAGTTGTCACATAGTTTGGCTTCATCTCACTATATTCACCCTGGTGAAATTTGTATACATACCTTCTTAAAGTTTTTCGATCGATACTATGATTTTTTGCAACCGCATGAGCACTTAACTTATCATTAACATGATTTAAACCTTTAAGGGGCAAAATACTTTCAGTACTAAAATATTGAAATAATTGACTGGCACCGGAATTTACGAACAAATTTATTTGGAAATAAGAAAAAGGCTATATTTCACATACATATTAAATGAAAAGATTTTAGCAAAATTTTGGTGCCATTGTGATGTTTCGGAATTAAAATTAAGGGGTTTTATAAACATACCACTGCCTCTCAAAGGGTTAAAACTGCTGCTTTCATCCTTTCTAGTCTTTCCCACTGTTTCTATTTACATATTGTAAGCAATATTTAAATGGAAAAAAGTTTCTACCAACCTCCCATTTTCTAGTAATTTTTCACATTTTTCTATAATCAGTTTTAATCATTTTCTTTTCCATCACACTATTTTACCGATGCTTTACAGAATCAATTTACATTATTTATGCATATACCATTAACTTTTCACTATGCACAGTGTATAATAAAAAGATTTCCAAAACCACTTAATTAAGGGAGCCTTGAACATCTGGTCTACCCTCCCTCACATTGACTGGGTCAAACCTCCCTACATAGACCTTTTGTAAAGAATACCACATTGTTATGTTAAGCCTGAATTACTGTACAGTTTTTATGCCTGGAATGAAAGCTCTATATTTCTGCATTACTTTAAACCTACTTACTTAAATTTCTATGCTATATTTTATTTGAAAAAAAGCTTACAAAATACTTCTAAAAAACACAACTTTTAGGTTGAAAACGCCTAACAGTTAATTTTTACCACACCTATTTCGATTATCTCTATGAAACGAAGGCTGTTGTTTGAGCATTCTAGTAACTTTGGTTGACACCTACTGATAAAACTCTGAAATTCTTTTAAATATGAGAATTGATGGGTGGGTCAAGCCTCCCGTATGGCCAACCGTCCCTAGTCTCCCCTATACTGTACAAACAAAGATGTAAATCTACAAAACTAGTTTTTGTAAAGCTACAAAAATCTGTAGCTTTACAAAAGAATCTACAAAATTACAATAATCTTACTAAAATTTTATCTGTAACCCTGGTTACAGTTGCATAAAAAGTTCTAAGCATCCCAGTTCCCTAAAAAATTCTTAGTAACCTTACAGAGTTTTTGATTTATGGTGCAAAAGTGTATTTGTTACATGAATTTTTATTGTTGCAGTTACATAAAAAGTTCTAGGAATCTGAATTTCTAGAAAAAAAAAATAATAACGTTACAATTTTTTTTTTTTTTTTTTTTTTTTTTAACAGTGTATGGCATTAATTTGTATGGTGTAAAACAAACATTAAGGCCCAAAATTACCGCATGATGGCTTTTCTGTAAGTGTGAATATGTTCTACAACATCTTTTTTCGCCTGAAACATACAAGTAATTGCATATTTTATTTAGTAATCTTATAATTATTCAATTTTTGCATTAAAAAAAAAATAGGTACTTTTTTATGGTTTTGATAAATTTTAAGCGATCATTAAGAGATTAAAAGACTTGAAATTGGGGATTTGTAATAGATTTCGCTCGTTTTCAACAGATAGTAAAAACCAGCAATAGATTCATGTATTTAATGTCTATTTTTACAACTTCGTAGAGAATAAAAATCGAATGGTGTTCAAAATAAACTTTTTTAGCCAGAAATAACACATTTATTTTATTTTATTGTTAAATATAGTGGTTTGAAACAAGTGTTTAGTTGTTTAGTGTTTTTCTTGAATAACATCATAACAAAAATAATCATATTTCACTAACGCAAAATGTCATGAGTAATATTTTATTTATTTTTCCTTTGTTTATGTTGAAAACGGAAATTAGAAATTTAATATAGCAAGTAAAAAATTAATTATCCTTATATTGAATTATAAATTATTTAAATAGCTATTAGTCACGATATTTTCATTATCATAATCTAACATGAGTCAAGATATTTTATTTTTTCATCCTTATTGTTATAAAACTTTTTCTTCTTTTGGAAAACGATCAACTTCTAACATACACTCAAACTGAACTCTCATGGCTGGTCTCAATTTACCGCACTTCAAATACTTAATTTTAAAATAAGTCGGAAGTTTTTGCTCAATGTTTTAAAACAGAAATTCATTTCTAGAAAAAGAAAAGGAAAAAAAATGTTCTATTTCAGTAAGTTTGAATTAGTTTGGCAATTTTGATTAATTAATTTAGCATGATGTTTGTAAATTTGTTTGGCAGTAATAATAGTCCAGGGGAAATGTACTTTTTACCTTGCAAACGGTCGGGTAGAATATTTTGTTTCATAAATTTGTTTATACTGAGGCTAGCATGGGAATAACAAGTTTTACAACAAAATTTCTTAAAAGAGAATTTTCTGTGACCAAAACACAAGAAAATTTTGGGAATTTTTTTATTTGTTTTTAAAATATCTCGAGACTCGTTGTCGTAGCATATTTTTTGTCAATTACAATCTTAAAGAAGGCAAAATTCTCTACAACTTTCATATTTACAAAATTTTTATACACCCAATAGCAAGGCGCAGTACGCCATTTCAAAAAATTCACAATTTTTTCAATTTTATTAAAAACCGTGAAAAACATAGTTTTGCCCTGATCATTCAAATGTTGCCCACGGATTTGATCGTGTATGTTGACTTCTAAAGTTGGTAGCAGTAAATTATTTATTATTTGCACACCCACGTCTTTATTTTCTTCTCAACAGACATTTTATATTCAGTAAATTTATATAATTTTACAAGTAGGGCAGAGTGCATAGAGGAATAAGACAATTTTCATGTAAAAAAATTCAGAACCTTTACAGTCTATAGCGTAAACGTTTCCAAAAATGTAGTATAAACTATTAATTTTCTTGAGTTACTGAATAAATCGGAATCGTTACTCTCATTTTTGTGTAAAGTATTTGAAGCGAATACATTGTAAAAAAAAAATCATAAACGTTACAGTCCATAGCGGAAATATTTCCGAAAATGTAGTGTAAACTATGAATTCTCTTAAGTAACTTATTAAATCGCAAATAGTATTCTCATTTTCGTGTAAAGTATTTGAATGCGAATATTCGGATTTTCTGCACATGTCCAATACGTTCTACAAACGTCATGATCGATTGACTTTTATTGTCCTGTGGTTGAAAGTAATGAAGAAACGTAACAGATATTTTGAAGAAAGTAAGCATTTATCTTTTATATTTTTTTATTTAAGAAAGTAATACGCTTTTTAAAAAGGATTAATATTATTCGATTGAATTTTATTGAATAATGATATTAGAGTTACTGTTTATAGTTTGTTGCAATATAGTTTGTTGAAATATATCGTTTATATGACTGGAGAAACGCATGATTTCACTTATACTGTACGTTTTATCCTATTTGTTTATGAATCATATATTTGTAAAAAAGATCTTATTGAAATTTGATTTATAGATCTATAAAAAATTCTTTTCAAAAATTCAATCTCGTGAGTTCCATCCTGCAAATACTTTGAAAATTTTAATTTCCCTGCGGAAATAGATAGATTTTTTTATACTTTTTAATATTTGTTTTTTTTTAATCTCATAATTATAGAATACTATTTACAACTTTAATCACAGTATTTCATATCTGTAGAGTAATTAATTTACTTTCGTGATTTTAATATTTATAAATAGTTTATAAATTTATAAATAGTATAAATATTATTTTTGAAAAAGCTTTGCCTATTTGTAAGTACATGTTTAATATATTGTTTTACAATTATCATGGTTTTAAATATATTCCTTTAAAAGTATTTATTTTATTTGTATAACTTGAGAAGTGCTGAGATAACCTGAGAAAATGTATCTATTTATTAGTATACAGTTCATGAAAATAAAGTAATTAATCGCAGATATTAATAATTTTTAAATAGTGTATCTTTTTATACGAAAAAATAATTATTTAAAGGTATAAAAGAATCAATCTATTTATATGTAGTGAAATTAAACGTTTTCATAAAGTATTTATTTACAGGATAGAGCTCACGAGTCCGCATTTTAAAAAAGAATTATTTATAGCTATAGAAATCATATTTTCATTCAAAACGAAAAGATGAAAAAAACGTATGAACAGTGCTATTTGTACCTTTACTAATACTAACTACATTATTATTCATTAATCAAATACATAATATATAATATATATTATAGATTCATGGACAAGAATATAAATTTCAAAAGAGTTATTTAACTTTGTATGTGCAACAAATGATTAATAGTAAATCTAAAATTATTATGCAATAAGATTCCATCGGATAATATTAATTCTTTTAAAAAAGCGTACTACTTTCTTAAATAAAAAATATGTGACATAATTCAGGAAAGTTTCCTAAATGCACAGAAACATTTAAGAAATATACACATTCATATCCAAAATATACACAAACATATCTGAAATATACACTAACATTTCCGAAATATACACTAACATTTCAGAAGCACGCAGAAACTTTTCTGAATATTCTACTGAAATACGCGGATACGTTTCCGAATATCTGACCGATGTATGCGGAAACCTTTTGCGAATATCTGACTATAATATGCGGCAACGTTACGAAAATCTGACTGAAATTTGCGGAAACATAACAGGACCGTTGGGCCACATTGCTGTCCAAGGAGGTAGAGAAACGTTTCCGAGTTTTTTTTTTTTTACAGTGAGACAGTAACTTTAAGTGTATACAGTGTTAATTTCAAAGCATTGTTTAAAAGAATACTTCAATATGTAGCAACTTATTGGCACGATAGTTTCAATTAAATAAGAATTTTTGTTTAATTTTAATGATTTTTATAACTTTTATGTAATACATACATCTTTTTCCAGGGATCAATAGGATAGGTATGAAAATTTGCGAAAAACATATTTTATTGCACGCTACAATGGTATATTTTATTTACCAATCATTGATAACATATGTTTTAATGTTTTACTGTATAAAGCAATCAATTTCTTTCTTTTTTTTTTTTTTTTTTTTTTAACCTACTAAAATTGTGATGATGTGGTAAAGTTGAAAAACACGTGGTTGTCAGTGGTATCTACCCTTTTAAAGCTTGAAAAGAATATTTATTTTCGTTTCTGATTTTCACTTTCAAATTTAATATTTAGGAAAATACTTTTTTTTTTTCTCTTATAAGGTAATATGACCATTGAAGGAAAATCGACAGCCTTTTTTATTTTTCTAAATAAATCCATTTAAGTTTTACGATAAAATGCAATGAAAAAAGGACACAATTTCATTCATTTTATAAACATAAATATATTTGAAATGTATCGAATGTAATTAAAAGAATTCCATAAAATCAAATTAAAATTTCAAAGATGTTGAAAAAAAAATTCCAAACGATCAAAAAGTTTGATACTATCATGTGAATTCCAAAGAAAATTGACTTAAAACTGCGTAAATTCGCAATCTGAGCATATAAAAATGGTTAATGCTGAAATTTTCAAATAGCAGTGTTGCCAATATTATTCTCGGGCGACTTCTTATGTACGTTTTACATAATAACACGTAAAAGAAGTCTTTTTTTTATTTAAAAGAAAAAGCTCTCCGAAGGTAATCGGATGTACTTTAAGAATTATCTAATGATTTTTCAAAATTCGAACCATTAGCTTCATATTTACTTAATGTATTTCGATTTCTTCCTTAAGTGGACAATTCTATTTTTTTAAAATACATCCTTGCCTTTAAATTTTAAATACCTAAAACATTTAAACACATTTTCTGAGAAATTAAAACTATGAAACGATCAAAAGAAAGACATTCTGGAATCCGACATAGAAAGCAAAAACTCCGGAATTTCATTGAATTAAAATTTCATTAAACTTTAAATTCATTCATTCTTACAGAAAGCAACATGCACTTTTCCTTCACACTTAAGCCCACAAAGAAAAAAAAGTAATAAAAATCATCTATTTTCTAACCTTATCACTGATCAAACTAGAAATTCCTTTCAACTTAATTCATTCCTTTCTTTCATTAGAAGATAATTCTTCTTAATGTTCCATTTTAATCAAAATTAAAACGAACTTGGCTTTCTTTTGACGCATCTTCATGCTTTAATTACATTCAAGATGAAGAAGGAAACATGTAAAAAAAAAAAAAAAGAAAAAAAGCGAGAGTTTAAACTAAGCTTTTAAAATCAGCCTTTGTATTCTTGACACCAGACGTACTTTTCGAAAACAGAAAAGGTCTTTTTTCTGTGCTTTCTCGCATGTTTGGCTATTCTAATGAGTTTTCAAAGCTATTTTATTCGACACTGTCTCGCCAGAGATTTAGACATTAATTAAAACAGATAGTTTTCTGGGTTTTTACTTTTTGGTGATTGGAAATAACTTATTATTTCTTGGTAACTCCTTGGCTAATAATGAACTTTTTTTATTCTTTGAAAATGAAGAATGGCAACGCGGCGAGAATAATAATGAGTTATTGCTTCGATGATCAATAAGGCAAATTTGCACCTATTTGTTAATGAAAAATAATGAAAATGTGTGAAACTTTGCCTGGTTTTTGATAAACCTTGATTCATTAACACAGATTATTTAAAAAATAAAAGAGAAATGCTAATGATAAAAGTAGTAATTTAAAACATGTTATTTAAAAAACAGTTATTATATTTTTTTTTTTCTTAACTAAAACGATTTCGTTACTTTCTTTCCCTTTTAATAATGTTGCTAAGGATATTTTTAATAGGAGATTATTTACAGTGTATCGAGTAAAAATGTCTTTGGTTTGAGTGATAATTTCAAATTGTAAATATCTTGAAGATACTTGCGTAATTATGTTTTTTAAATTTAAAAATGTAAAGAGTTGAATGATTGTAATACTTTTTTTTAACTCTTTTTATTTCCCTTTTTTACAGATATTCGAAGGCAAAGACTATTCGCTGGAATCAAGAAAAATTACGCTGATTTCAGTGAAAATTTTTGATTTCGGAATAAATAGAGATGAAGATGTCAACTTTTCGGGGGTACTTTTTTAGCGGTCTTAGCCAGATAGAGAAATGGCCTTGGTGTGTGAAAAAAAATTGGCAACCTTTTTCACCTTTTCATATACACAAGCAATGTTTTCCTACTTATACAATTTACTGATACAAATCATTATTTACATTAAATTTACATTTAAATACAAATCACTATTTATGCAAGGTGTCCTGATTTACGGGGGATGTCCCGATTTTCAAGCGCTCCGAGAGCTCTCCCGCGTAACCACTGCCCCGATCCCGATTAAGTCCCGATTTTTCATGATGCACAAATTCCTTTTAATTTCTTTTAGTATCATGTTATTCGTTAGTCTGCTTCGAGTGGAACTTAACACAGTAAAATCTCTGAAGGCAGAATCTGCCTATACAGAAAATTTTAGGCACATATGTCATATACGTACCATTACGTACGGTACGATTTTTTCCTGGCGCCAATGTCATATACACACCGTGGTACTTAACTGGCGCCAAAGTGTCGTAATTTTGCTTAATATGGTAAACCGGATGATGTTGTTTATTTATTAATAAATTGTTTATTTTCTTTTTTTTTTAAATTATATAAATTGTGTTGTTCTATAGTTATTAATTAAACTTTTTATTATTTATTGTTATTCCCTTTTTTAAAATATATATATGTCACTGGTATTCGAAAACGAGGTTTTCACCAAATTGGCGTCATAAAAAAAATCACGTCAACGTGGTCCGTATATGACATTTGTGCCAGTTTTAATAATCTCTTCCAAAGGAATACCTTATAAATCTACCTGGCAAAAAGGAAACCCGTCTAAAAGTAATTAATTGTGGTTCCTAGCGATTGTCTTGTCACAAGTTTTACTGTATTTTGCTCATAAATTTTGCGTAAACGGAATCTGTTTATAACAGAATTCTGTTTTAACATTAAAAATTCCACTGTCCCTACTGTCGAAACAAACATACCTGCTAAATTAGAATTTTGTCCATAATTGACCAAAATTCCTAAATTGTAATTTTGCTCATTTGTACCTAACGATTCCGATTTCAGAGGTTTTAATATATAAGACTGTTGTATTTGTTTATGTATAATAAAACCTGCTAAGACGGAACTGCAAAGAAAGCAAAAAATTTCCATTTTAAACAGACTTTTGTCACAGTTGATTGCATTGTATTACTACCGTAGAGTCAATGAAGTTTTTACGCTTATGACAGAATTCGTTATAAACAGGTCCTGTTTTCACAGGATTTTCTGTATTTTTATGTCCCGATTTTTTTGTCTCCCTGTCCAGCTTTTTGTGACACTGGACCTGGCAACACTACTGAGGCCGGATATCACTGGGTAGGTCAGTGGCAGAGCGAGAGCCATAGTATTTTCAAAATAAAATTTTTGATTACTGACCGAGATACTTTCTTTCCTTGTTGAGGAAATTTATTCAACTTTGGCTTACACCTAATGACTCTGAGTTACACGGATTGATTTGCATATGTATAAACATATTTCTTTTATATGACTAGGGGCTCTTCCCCCTACGAGCTACGCTCGTCAACTCCCGTTCAGACACCGCAGACTCTAAAAGTACGCTAATTTGATCGGCTTTAAAAAGATTTCGGAAGATTGAATTATAATTTAAAAAACAATGGCGATCTCCCTATAAACGGATTTCTATTCATTTCTCTTTGACTGGGGAATTTTAAGGCCAAATCCGCTGCGGTACTACTTGATTAACCCGTCGACCAATTTCGCCAAATTATATAAATCGCCAAAGCACTCGCCAAATTATGCAAATTGACATCATTTTTATTTTAAATAACGAAAGAACAAATAAATTAGTGCAACATTAATAAAAATACAAATAAAACGTCGAAATAAAAATAACTTGATGACGTAGACACGTGTAACTTGCTTAAAGTCAAGTTAATGTGACATTTACGATCAACCATTATTGACATTTAATCTTATAGTTTGGCGAATGATAGATTTTTGGTCGACGGGATAACTAAGTAGTACCAAAAATACATATGCCAATCGCTGTTTTCGTCTTTGATTAAGTAAAATATGATAAACATTTCAAAATAAGCAATTATAAAAGGAATTAAGTAAACAGAATCTTTGTCTCCCGGTATTTTTTAACAAAGCGAAAAGAAAGTTCTTTTAAATAAGACATTTTAAATTAATCGTTTTTAATCTGACGTAATTTTGACCAAACTATTCTTTCTCTTTTGAATATTCACGTGAAAATACTTGTGTTAGAAATGAAATATTATTTGCGCTTTCCTAACAAAAATAGTTGAAAAGTATCCTCTCAAAATATCAAATAAATGTCTAGTGCAATTTCTAAATTTAAACCGTTTTGCAATATTATTTGGTGTTCATTTTATGTAATAACTGTAATGTAACGTAAATATGACGTAATTTCTCCTATTTAAGACTTCTAACGCATGTTAATAAATTTATTATTTTACAAATTCCTTTCTCTCTTAAAATTCACGTGTAATTATAGTTTTTATGACGTAATTTTTAATAAGTTCCTGCTTTTTGTTCATAATTATTTAATTCTAATTCCAAATGTTTTTTTTCTGTTTATAAAAGTCACGTGTAAATAAATTTTTAATTTATTACGCGTATAAATATTTTTTTGAAGTAAAAAATATTGTTTCCGCTGTTTATATAGTTGGCAACAGTTTAAATTAATATCACTTTCGAAAATCTGTAAAAAATATCTCTAGAAATCCTGAAAATTTGAATTTAAAATAGAAATAAAACCTCAAAAAATTAGCCAAATTAAAAAAAAAGAAAACAGTCTGCACACCGGGAACTTCAAACGTATAAAATGATCTAAAAATGATTAAATTCCTATGTACAGTTTTTGCTCCTATAAAACTTTTTTAATGGAACGATTTTGTCCAACTTTGGCATTAAATATCTCATAAAATAATTCTTCGATTTGAAAACTGTCTGCATCAGCGTGTTTATGAAACATTTCTGTATAATACTGCCGATTTTCATATTTTTGCATGCATTATTTTTCTTAATATTAACGAAGAAAGACCTCCGGTCACAAAAAATTCAAAACCGGCGGCGGTGACAGCGGTAGTTACTTTTTTTTAGAATAGAGAGATATACAAATGTAACACTGACGTCATATACTGAGTGGTCCATCTGTTGGTGCTGTTTTGAACTATGAATATTTCACAGGTTATTTGTGTCAGCTGTCATGTGTCACGCATGTATGAACTGTCAAATGTATGCCATTTGTAATAATGGACTCGTTGACAGCACAACAAAGGTGCAACGGCACACGCTGCTCGCCAAATCATCAACTTATTGAACGAGAAATTTCCAGATCGCGTAATTTCAAGAAATTCTGATGTGAACTGGCCGCCAAGATCGTGCGATTTAACACCAAAGGATTATTTTCTTTGGGGGTTTCTGAATAGTAAAGTGTACGCCAATGCCCCCCCCCCCCTCTCCCCGCACAATCCATGACCTCAAACGTAACATCCGGGCGGAAATTTTGGCCATGGATCCGCTCATTCTGGGAAAAGTCATCGAAAATTTTGATGTGCGGATGTAAGCAGAGCCGCAGTGGCCACATGTGCGATCTTGTATCCCATACATAAATGGCATAGATCCACCCTCCATGTTCAACAAAGGATTTCGATTTTCGCTCCTAAAAGTGCGTTTTCCTTCATAATAAAAAAAGAACCAACAGAGGGACCACCCTGTACTATAACTCCTAAAAGAAATGATAAATAAAAATGCAAATTATTGAAGGCGTATTTTCTTTATCCGTCATTTGTGCTCTTTGAATATGGAAAAAATTATGAAGCCAGTGACATATTTAATCACGGTTAAATACATGTTACATTGAAGCGAAACAGCACCGAAAACTGGCGATATGAAACAATTAAAATAATAAATCTTTGTAAAAAATCACCATAAAATAAAAACAAACAATACATAGGACGCGTTTCGAGATAAAAATATTAACAGCTCGTCATCAGCTATAGTAAACACGTGTCCGTAAGGGGGCAAGGAAAGGTTGAGAGTAGAGCTTGCAAAGAATGTGACAGATGGCGCTAGCTGAAAGGAGCACATGCAAAAGACGAAAATGTTGCCAAAATGATAGAAGAGAAATAGATAGGGGAAAATGGAAACAAAAGAAATAAACAAAATTAAAATAAAAGAAGTAAATAAAAAAATATAAATAATAATAATAAAGAAAGAAATATAAAAGAATAAAACAAGAAAAAAACCAAAAGATCCTTTTTTTTTTAACAAAACATATTATTCTCCAGAAATATCAATATAGTATTATAAATCATGTAAAGATACTTGTAAATTTAAGTACATTATTTTTATTTAAAAATCAGTTTAACTCCTCCTTTTAATTTAATTATATGTTTTGTTTAATTTTAACATATACACATAAGGAATTCAAGAAAATTCAGCATTAAGCAATTAAAAAAAGGAGATATATCGTACATGGACATTTCAAACAAAAAAGATATAACTTCACACATTTCTTTTATATATTAACCAAATAAAGTTGATCGGTGATTCTTCTATGGAAATATTTTATTTTAAAAAGATAGATTCTTTGTTCACTTAACTCAGAAATTCCTTTCAAATTCCTTTATTTTTTTTTATTTTTAAAATAATTTAACTAAGCTTCCATTTTAGATTGAAATTACGTTTCCTAAAAAGCATTTTTATCTGAAATTGAATCTCTGCATTTTCTTTGCCTTAATTAGTTTACATTGTTGAGTAAAAGAAAAACTTCTATGTGCTTCCGGAATGCAAAATTTTAATAAAGACATTAGACATTTTTCTTTCGATTATTTAGGCGGTATTTATAAGGACATGCCAAAAAATAAACAAACGGCTCTACTTAGTCCGAATCTTTACCTTTTTTTTCAACCAAAGTATTGTATCAATATCTTTGTTTGGCTTTTATAATAAACCGGACATTTCAGCACTGTTAAAAACTTTTCTGTGAAATAGCAGAAAATCTACCTGTAATCATTTACTCTAAATTTACAATTAACTCAAAGAGGGAATTTGATAAAAACAGAGAAATCCTAAAGATTGAGTTCCGGGGAGCGTGGAGGCCAAGCAACAGGTCTGCCGCTTCCAATCCATCTCCCGGGATATTAGCATGGAGGTGGTTGGTTACTCAACGCAATCACAAAATGTGCTGGTGCACCATCATGCATGAACCACGTGTTTTGGTGTACAGTGGCCGGTATTCCCTGCATTAAATCCGGGATGACGGACTGCTGGAAACAAGGTAATTTGCGCGATTAACCCTTTATCTACTGACGGTACTTATAAGTACCATTAAAATAACTTATAAAATTCATTTAAGAAATCGATGAGTTGTAATACAGTTTAGAATGAGTTATAGATACATTACTTTATCTTATTTCAAAAGAATTAATGGTTACACAAAAAAAATGGTTTTAAAAGGATGATTTCTTTTGCTCAGTTCGGAAATAGTTCTATATTTCTATTGTAAAAACATTACATTTGTACATTTCCTAATTCTACAAAATACTAAGAAAAATATTTAAAATAAAAGATTTGAGTGAGGTTATAAATATTGCACAAAATCCCAATAAATTCAAATTTAATTAATCCTTCTAAATCCTTCAATCCTCTAAAATTTATTAAATGATTATATAAATATTCTAATGTAATTTAAACAAATCACGAAAACTGCTTTAAAAGATAAAATTTTCATGAATTCATAATTCAGTACATAAAGGGTTAAGGTGTTCGGGCAGAAGGTACGGTCCCAACAGATGATCCCCGAAAATCCCTGTCCAGATGTTAATAACGAATTTCCGTTGAATTTTCGACGACACAGTGCTGTGGGGATTTTGGTGCAAATGTGTGGACTAGTGATGGGCGATTTCGATTTTTTTAATCGATTTAATCGATACTATAGCCAACTCGATTTAATCGATACTATAAATTTTTTAATCGATGTCTCTAAAGGTCATATCATTTTCATTTTTCTTCAAAAATTTAAGGTCAAGTAGTTGGATGTCTAATCCCAAAACTTTCTTCTGTCTCATAAATGTTAAAACTTCAAAATTCGCTATCACAGTGTCAAATTTAAATAACCTATACCCATCATGAGGATCCAAAAGTATAGGCTCGTTGAAATATGTGTATTTAAAAAATATATATATGAATCCCATTTTCCTAACAAATCATTGAATTTTCGCCCACACCTTCTTAGATGTCCGCAACGGAAAATCCCAGTTCAAAGGGCATAAAAGCGACACATGTTGGGTAGTATACACCCAAGCCTAATAAGGATCTATTTATACGACAGTGTAACAGAATATGAAGTTTGATTAAATTCCGTGCATTAGTTTTGAGATATGGCTATCATGAATATCATGAAAAAAGCAGTATAGCAACGCAGCCTATTACATGATTAACACGAAAGACTCAGAAACAACTTACGTCAATGACTAACAGAATATAAAGTTTGATGAAATTCCGTTCATTACTTCTTGAGATGTTATCGCAAACATTGTGTAAACCCTGAAAAACAGTGTTGAATTCAGGGGCTGGTACGGGTGCATCGCCCTCCCCGGAACACTGAAATGTCCCCTAGGGAGATTTGAGATTTTATGCTTAATGGACGAAAGTCCAATCCCCCCCCCCCCGGAGAAAAATGTCTGAATTCAACACTGTTGATAAAAGCAGCATGACAGCACAATTTGTCATATCATTTACACAAAAACCTAATCATGGATAACTTATGGCATTGTCTAACAGAATATTAAGTTTGATGAAATTTCGTTCTTTAGTTCTTGAGATATTATCCCTAAAATTGTTTAAATCCTGAAAAACGTGTTGAATTCAGGGGGTGGCCCGGGGGGGGGGTGACATTCCTCCCCCCGCAACAACGCATAAAATATCAAACTTTTTGGGGGGCCTTTGAGTGTTTCAGGGGGAGGAGAATGTCACCCCCCCCCGGGCCACCCCCTGAATTCAATACGTTTTTGTGCATTAAAAATTGATGAAATTTCGTTCATTAGTTCTTGAGATATTATCCCTAAAATTATTTAAATCCTGAAAAACGTGTTGAATTCAGGGGATGGCCCGGGAGGGTAACATTCCCCCCCCCCCCATCGCAACATTCAAATGCCCCCCAGAAAGTTTGAGATTTTATGCTTTTTGTACATTAAAATGTACAAAAGTCCAATCCCCTCCCCCTCTGAACTGTCCCTCCCGGAGAAAAATGTCTGAATTCAACTCTGCTGATAAAATCAGCATAGCAACGCCCCCTGTTGGGCGATTTACACCGAAACCTAATAAGCAGCAATTTATGCCAACGTCTAACTGAATGTGGTTTTATGAAAATCCGTGTATTAGTTCTTGAGATAGAGCTATTGCGAAAATCGGGAAAAATGCAGCATAGCAGCGCCACCTGCCGGTAGATTTACATCAAAACCTAATTCTCAACAACTTATGTCAGCGTCAAACAGAATCTGAAGTTAGGTGAATATTCGTGCATTAGTTCTTGAGATAGCAATCTTGCGGAAATCATGAAAAATGCAGCATAGCAGCGCCACCTGTTGAGCGATTTTCACCAAAAAGTAATCAAATCCAATTTATATGAAGGTCTAACTGAATCTAAAGTTTCAACAGATTCCATGCATTAGTTCTTGAAATAGACCGCTCACAATTTTTTTGTCAGAGACAAACAAATAGACAGACTGACAGACAAAAAAATTATAAAAATAGTCAAATCGTATTCCAGACAAGAAGTTCTAAAACTATAAATCCTTAGAAACCGGAAGTCGAAAATTTCCACGAAAACAACACTTTATTTTTCTAAAGACAAAAGAAAGCAAGAAAAGATGAACGCATCGATTCTGCCCTTGGATCAGAAACGGTGAATCGATTCAGTTCAGATTCGATGCCGATGTCGATCTTCAGATGCGATCTTCAGAATCGTTATTTTTTTGATTTACTTCAATTCTTTAGATGCAATGTCGAATCGTTATGTTTTGATTTACATCAATTCTTTAGATGCAATGTCGAATCGTTATGTTTTGATTTACTTCAATTCAAATCGCATCGCGGTCGATCCACGATTCGGGTTGAATCAATTCTTCCAATTTTGCTGTTTTAGTGCCAGAATTGCTGTAAAATTTTGTATAAGAGCCTTTTTTTACTTTCTAGGTTAAATCAGTGTTGAATGCAGGTATTTTTCTCAGGGAGGGATTTATGCGACTCCGGTCGGGATTGGGGGGGGGGGGGTATTTCAGAGTTCCGTAATGGGGGGGGGGTGCACATTTGTCCATTAAAAAGCATAAAATCTCAAAACTTACGGGAGGGACATTTCAATGTCCCGGGAGGGATGTCCTCCCGGGCTACCCCTTGAATTCAACACTAGGTTAAATCGTTATACTTTTGTTTAGAAGCCTAGTTATTCAGATTACTAATTTATTATATTGTATTTTTCAAGTTCGTCCCTTCTAATCTCTCCACCCCCCTCTCCCCTTTTCCTCGCTGATCTTAATTTACAGGGCCGTTCAAAATTTGCATGCAATTTTTAAAATGTCCAATTCTTGTTCTATTTTATTATAAAGCCACATTTTGAAACCTTGACCAAAGGTACTTTTGAGGTCGCCCCTCCGACCGTTTGTTGCTTACCTGCTCCCTCGGGGGGGGGGGGGGTATATTTTTTGTTTCTTCCAAACCATATCGTATAACATATCGTTGGAAAGCTTTTAATGTGATCTTTTATTTTCTGTCTCTAGCCTTCCTTCTTTTTGGTAAGGGTCAGTTGCGCTCCAACTTTTGTATTGATATTTTTGACAGTAATTTCAAAGGAATATATATTTATTCTTTCGGATTTACTGTTTTAAAGGCAGAACTGCTGTCAAATTTCGCATAAGAGACTTTTTCTTTCTAGGTTAAATTGTTATATTTTTAGTTTAGGAGCCAAGTTATTTGGGTTACTAGTTTATTAAGCTGTACTTTTCCAGTTCGTCACCAATACATCTCCCCCCCCCCCCCCCCAATCCCAATTTTCTTAATTATGGTCCAATTTCAATGGGACCTTTTTTGACATTCTTCCCGAGTCATTTGTTTACCAACTAAACACTGATATTATATCTGCAGCTCTTGGTGAGCACTATTTATGAATGGTAATAACAAATTTCGTCTCTTTTCCATTTTAAACTTATCATTCTTGGTTTAAAGCCACGTGACTCAAGGTTCTCGTTAGTTAAGCGGTATTTCACAAGTTTGTCAAAGTGTTTGTGTAAGTTGTATTATAAAAATTGCAGTCGTTTACAACCAAACTTACTGATTTATGATACTTTGAATTTTATGAAATTTCGGAGCTTTCCGAAACTAAAGGATCTCTTGTATGTTATTAATTTTTTTCAAGGGTGTAGGTATGAAAATACTTGCTAAAATGCTTTAAAACCTTTTTTTTTCAAATAATATATTTAACAATTTAAACAAAGTGATTCCCGAGAATTATGTACTGTTTTAAAAGGGGACCACATCTTAGAATGTAAGGGGCGTAAAAATTCGAAACTTGGACAGGGCGATGCAAAAAAAAAAAAAAAAAAAAATTCTCCTTTCAGAAATTTGAAAAAATATTATCTTAATTACAAGCTGAAGTATTAATTATTATTTCACTAATTGGTTTATTTCTATTAAATGCTTTTTTTTTAAAAGGCAGTCACGTGATTTTTTATAGCAGCATTAACGTTTTCTACTGTTTAGCGTGCGGTTCTTTGACGGCGGGCTGAGATAATTACTACCTTTTCAATATAAAAAATTTTATAAGTGTTCATACCACTATTTTCGAATAGTAATTTCACAAATTTCTTGAATTCTTGCTTAAGACTACCACCCCCTAGACTGATGTATCTTCGGATAGGTTGTATAAAGGAGTTTCGTTTAGATACACTTTTGTTTTGAATAGACCGCGCTCCCTGGTGGTGGAATATAGAACTAACAGACCGCGATTTCATTTAAAGTGGAAAATCTAACAAGGTGATCTGTTCGAAACTTTAAGATCGCTTATAACACGTAAGAAAAAGTTTAAAAAAGAATGGTGCGAAAATTTCGGGAGGAAGGGGGGGGGGGGAGGCCGCTAGAATTTCTTTTAAACCTTAGCGTTCCTTACCGTTTTAGGTGGGGTTTTTAGACGGAGTCCTGAGATAAATGCTACTTATTAAATATAAAAAAGTCAAAAGTTTAGTTACCACTATTTCCGAATAGTAATTTCTGCAAATAGCTTAAATTTTTGATCAAGATTGCCACACTCTTGAGTAATATATCTACTGATAGGTTGTTTAACGGAGTTTCGTTCACAGTTTTGTTAGGAATAGAGTGCGCACCCTGGTGGTGGAATCTGGAACTAACATAACGCGATTTTGTTAAAATTAGGAAATCTAACAATGCGATCTGTTTTAAACTTTAAGATTGTTTATAACACATGATAAAAAATTATAAAAAAGAATGGCGCGTCACATTTCGGGGGGGGGGATAGAGGGGAGGGGCAGAACAAAATTAGAAAATAAAACAGGGCGATTTGTTTGAAATTTTAAGATAGTTTATAACACATAATAAAAAAATTTTAAATGATGAATGTCAAAAATTGGGGCGGGGTGGGGGGGGGAGGTGAGCGCGTTTTTCCGACCCGGTGGGCAAAGTGGGGGGGGTACACCTATACGGTGCTGTACGCAGCGGGAACCCGGTTCGCGGTTCGTTCGCTTCGAGATTTCATATTAGGGGGAACCCGCTAGTTACTAGCTATAATGTTAAAGATGCCCAAGCAATATACATGTGCGTCCACTATCCTTCTAAGACAGTAAAATTAATTGATTTTTATTTCTTCTGAGAAAACTAAATTTTCACGTCTTGCAGCGATGATTTTTTATTTATTTATTTATTTATTTATTTATTTTTTTTTAAATAAAAGAACTTTAATAAACTTTGCTAGTTACATTATTAAACTCAAATTGTAAGAATACTAAATCGGTTCTTATGGCAACGTGAAATATGTCCCTGAAAATTAAAATTTTAATTCAGGCTGGAAGAAAATCACAATGATTTAATTACAGGGACAGTCAAAAGTTTTCCGTTACATTACGGCCAATGGAAAAAATTATTTCAAGTGCATTTTAAGGATGTTACAGACTTTCGAACAGAATGAAATTGATATGCACTTATGAAGTGCACTGTTATAGTACGAGCGCACCACATTTGCCACGTTTGACGCGCAATTTCCAACTTGTATTTAACCGAGATCTTTCTTAAAAAATAAATTTAAATAAAATCTAAATTACAATATTAGTAAAATTACATCTTAAAACTAATATTTTAAAAGTTAAAAACTTTATTATTTGACTCAAAGGTCTGTAATAGCTTATGACTGGGCCCCTGACTCTTGACTTTGTCTACCCTCTAAATGTGAGGTATGGGAGGTGGTCGCTACGGCTCTGCTGATTCGCTAAGTTTTGAAATTAATATTTTTGAGCTTATCTGTGCGAATCTGTGACTATCGAAATATCGATTCAAGTATCGATTCTAGAATTTGGGAATCGATTCTTATTGTGATCGATTCAGTTTTATACGATGTCGATTTTAATCGATTCCTGAATTTTCCAGAATCGCCCATCACTAGTGTGGACACCACATTTGCTCATTAGACTGGAGCGAACAAAATGAATTTTTTTTTTTTACCCAAAAGGGTAGGAGAAGTTGCTTTTATACTAGTGCATTAACTGCGTGCAATTTTACCACTGAAACAAAATGACTTCGGTCTGCGCTTTGTAACCGAAAGTCAAATTTTCGGATAATTTTTGACATTTTTTTTCAAAAAAATTAAAAAATTCCTATAGAGTTGGTTATTATTTAAAAGTGTTATTTAAGCTTTTATTATTTAACCCCTTAATTCTAGCTCCCGTGTTATTCACGGACTGTGTCTTTTATTCAGATTGTTTGATTCTCACTAGTTTTATAAAATAGTGTAACTGGCTTTATCATGGTATCATTTTACCTGTCATTAAATAAGGTGAATATTTCTTTTTCAAAAAAGTGCTGCTAATAAGCAATTTGAATTTCTAAACCGTAATTTAATGCAACCGTTAAGGGGTTAATACTTAACATATTTAAACGGTAAAAAAATATCTTTATTCTGTATAACTGGAGCAAAACTGACAACATTCGGTGGAAAACGGCATTGCCACTCTATTGGGGCATACAACGAATTGTTGTTTTGAATACATCTCTTATCTAGTTGCTTTCAAAACTACCCAGGACATACCATGGGGAAGTGGCTGCTTTCATGTCCCACCGTTCCAAATACCCGACCATATAGGGAAAGTGTTGTATTTATACATTGAATTGTGGTTTTTTTTTTAAATCAAATACTGGCGTAAGTTTTCTACGTACCAACCTAGTTCATCTGTTCTTTGTATCCACAGACTTTGGATGATGATGTTGAGACCTCCTTCACGTATATTTCTACTGTTTGTGTAAAAGAAGGCAAGCGGAGTAATGCAGTGGGGATGTTACTAATGGAATCTATTTAGCCGTCTATTATCTTCACCAAAATGGCATCCAATTAATGCATAGTGATTGGGAGTTCTGTTATAACAATATTTTTTTAATCAATTAGATTTTTTATATATTGATCTGCTTCAAAGTTGATTGTAGGTATTTCAACTTTGAGTATCTCATCATTTACTCTACCTCTTGCATTTATTATATGCAGAGAAACTAGTTGTGTAATGTGATGACCATCGTCAGAGAGCTCTCGGTCAGAATTTGCTCTCGGTATGCAAAGCAACCATTGTTCTAAATAACATTTTTTAGAATTTGTTTTATGTCATTTTCTGTGTTGTTTAGTAGTAGAGTAATTTCCCATAAGTTTTTAGATCCATTCTTCAGATGCGTATTATATTTGGTGTAAACCATCCTGGGGCATAAATTTGGATTACATAATTTGTGAGCGAACCTACAGTTTCTGATGGTCAATCAGTGCTTATATAAAGAAGGAAAGTTTTATTCGTCTATCTGAGCTATCTTTTGTGGGGCAAGTCTCCTGGATTCCTATTCGCTAGTTCTTCTGAGAAATAGCTCTCCTGATGAAATAGCTTTGCAAATGTTCAACAGGTATTTTTGGTTTGTGCTAAGTACCTTTTTCTCAATTTCAGGACATAAATTTTCAAAATTACTCTCTATGGGTTAAAAAATTTCAATAGGAAGTGAATGGCACGTGGACAAATGCTTTCCAATTGTTCCGGCAAATCTATGTGGGTTATAATTTTCCCCATCGATCTTGTTTAATAAATGACACAAAGGAAATTCACTGGAGTGGAGGCAGCATATGATCCATTGTAATGGTCCATTCTAAACTTGTCCCACGTAAAATGGCTCACAACAGCAAATAGAATTCTCGGCTTTTAAATGAGCACTGATTGCCCATCTGAATCTCCACATTTACTCACAAAGTATTCCAAGTTTATGCCCTAGAATAGTTTACACCAAATTTAATACAATGGAATACTAAAGAATGGATCAAAAAACTTATGGGAAATTACTCGACTACTAAACAACACAGAAAATGACATAAAGATTTTTAAAAAAGTCGGTTATTACGTCCTGTAGAAGTTCTAAATATCGTACGTCCGTTAACGTGCCCTGGTAAAATACTGGGCCGATCAGCCTGTCATTGTAAATTTCGCACCAAACGTTAATCGGAAATCGTATTTCATATCAACCGTCGACAGAACATGTAGGATTTACCAGAGCCCAGTAAAGGCTGTTCTGCCTGTTGTTCATTTCATTCTGCGAAAAGCATGCTTGATCCACCCACATTACACGTGCGAAAAATGTTGGCTGGACCTCTGTAACGTCCATGACAATGTTACACCATGCATAATATCTCTCGGTATCCCCGTCCAGTAATGCCAGATGAGATGTTGGCCGGTATGAATCAGCGCCTAATTCGTTTAAGATTTTCCAAACGCGACTTTTTGAGAAGCAACAGTGTTTCACTTATTGCTGTTCGGGTGTGTAAAAGATGATAATACACCTTCCAGTTGTACTTGACGCTAGAGGTCTGCACGGGCCGGAATTTCCAGGCCCGGGCCCGGCCCGAACTAAAGCTATCTTGGCCCGGCCCGGTATAAAAATTGAAAGTTCGGCCCGAGCCCGGACGGCCCGTTTGCATTTTTACAGTTCTCGGCCCGGTCAGTACAAAAATCACTGAAAACAGGCCCGGCCCGGCCCGACATAGTTTCTAAAAAAAAAAAATCCGTTTTTTCTCAACATACAATTAAGATTCCTTTAATGAATACTACATACATATTTATGGAAACATTTTACAGTATATTTTAGATTACTATGATGTTCGCAAAACAGAAAACACACAATAGTAAACATTAACGATTACTTACAGTGTTTTAGTCATCGTGTCTACAGACATTTCAAAATTCAAATAACGATTCATTAAAAGATTAATGCAGTTCAGAATAAAAGATTGAAAACATGATAACTTTTGAAGCTGTATAATAAAAAGTAGATTTGTGAAAATATTTTTCTCACTTTTAAGGCTTTTCTCAAATCCAAAGGAGCTGCATTTCGACACATTTATGAATTCATTTCTTTTCGGAAACCCGTAAGATTGGCAGGTAATCTTATTTAGAAGCTATATAAATGTCGTTTTTTATTTCATAGTTAAAAGCAATATATCTTTTTGAAAATACCAAAGTTAGCGTTTTAAATCGAATTTCAGGAAGTGATAGCACAGGAAAGGAGAAGAACGTACAGTCACGTGACAAGAATCTCTGTTATCTCTGTAAGTAATTTATCAAATATGGAAAAAGCTATTCGTTTCCAAATGCCTACAATAGTCAGGCCTGTCAATTTTATGCCTTTATAGTTAAAAATGAGTCAGAAAATGTGTCTGAAAGTTTCGCATTGTTGAGCAGTGAATATGAGAACCACCTTAAGGTATATTTCCAAAGGTACTGTTAAGAGAAGTTCATTATCACTACTAATACTACAAAACATAATGACTGTCCTACACATCCTGAGATCGATTAAGACCAGTTCTGTCCCGGCACGACACTGCTGAAAAAAATTAAACTCGGAATCAGACATCTTGTAACTGTACGATGCCGATCTCTTCGACGAACATGTTACATTTCTGTATTGATGTTGTTAAACTCGCATCGGCTCGTGACGCACGTTTATACGTCTCGTGAAAATCATATTCATTGAAAATGGTTCGTATTTTATCTGCTTCGCTTAAATTCTTATATCGGGCCGATAGGCCCGATTAATTTTTTTATCGGCCCGGCTCGTTGAAAAAATTGTCCTACTTCTGCCGGCCCGGCCCGTTTGAAAATTCGCCTTCACTCCGCCGGGCCGGGTACGGGCCTCGGGCCAAGCCCGGGCTCATGCAGACCTCTACTTGACGCCCTACCTTAGCTGATCTGCTGGAACGAGGTCGGTTGGCCACGCAGCCTGTCTCTTTTACACGTTTCACAAACTTAAGGCTGCGTACACTGTAAAAAAAAATCTGTAGTTCTACAGATGTAAAGTTACATGCTTACTAAACTTTCATCTGTAACTGTACAAAAAAATCTGCAAATCTACAAAACTAGTTTTTGTAAAGCTACAGAAATCTGCAACTGTACAAATGAATCTGCTAAAATTACAGTAATCTTACTAAAATTTTATCTGTAACCTGGGTTGCAGTTACATGAAAAGTTCTAGGCATCCCAGTTTCCTAAAAAATTTCTAGTAACCTTACAGATTTTTTGATTTTCGGCGCAAAAGTGCGTCTGTTACAGGAATTTTTGTTGTTGCCGTTACATAAAAAGTTTTAGGAATCCCAGTTTCCTTGAAAAACTTTAGTAACTTTACAGATTTTTTTTTAAAGTGTACGCACGCGTATTTTGCCTACTTCTCCAGTTTTCTTGGAAAAGCTTTTGTACTGAACCCATCTGCGGTTTATTCACAAAAGAATGAGGGAAATCAACAATGGGTCAGGAGACAAGGAGCTCGACTCTACTTGAAGGAAAGGTTCCTCTTTTGCCACGAAGCCGACACTGCTAACAGTTAGAAGAATGGTGAGAACGCAGCTTTAGGATGGTTTTGTGAGATCGATACGGACCTGCAGGGAAACATTGCAGTTACAACCGCGCTGCCTATCGTGCCTTGCACCCATATTCACCGCTCACAATATTCATTTTTGGAAAATCGTTCAATGATCTTCAACATATAATCCCGAGGATACATCTCTTTTTTAACTGTGTCAGGTGAACAGGTGTGACGTTTCATACGTATTTGAATAACGCGCAAATTTCGCACCCATAACTCAAGTTGCGTTGAGTTGATGCGATTTGCGACACGATTTTTCACGATCTGCATATTGTGTATTTTTTGTAAAGACAATCAGTACAAAAATGCATCCCGCGGGGTTTGAACCACAGTCCTCTCGATTGGGAATTACAAGCGATACCACTATGAAATGATGTGGACTCATTTTTCATCCGAAAGATAATCTTGGCTACCTTCGTTCAATTTTCGTGACGGCACAGTTTCGGCAATCACGAACAAACAAGTGCCCGTTTTAAGAGTTCTGTTTTTAGCATTCTTGTTCACAAGATGACTTTTCGTAATAAATCGATGATGCTGATACAACTTAGTAATCCACTTTTTTTTCTAAATCTCGTACCGTTTTCGAGATAGGAATGCTAACTCCGTCATTTTGCACCAGATGGCGCTGTAAGCGGACTCATCTAATAACGCATAGCCACTTTACTATACCTAGACATCAATTTTATGAATATAACTGCAGCCGCTCGGCAGTTAAGAGGGTGGGAATGGACTTTAGTGGGCACCCTGTATATATGTATATACAGACTACTTGCAGTAATTGAAATAAACGATTAAATTCACAGTCACTAGCTTTGCATTTCATTTCTTTTGAGGAATTAGGATATTGGTCTATTTCGGATATCAAGCATACGTTTCTTTAACTAACTGGTGAAGCGAGAGTATTACTCGTGTATCTAGGTTTTAAAAGCTCATGAAGTATAGAGTACGCCGCCTGTGTCTTTATGCATGTCCGAACCACCCGTGTCTTCAAGGGTTAATATGTTGGCTAATTACCGGTAATTTTTTTTTTCGAAAATCATTATCAACAACCCTTTTACACTTCTGCGAAGATAGGTACCTCCAACGCTCCTGAACGCCTTTGCTGAACGCCCGCAAATCAAACTTTGTGTGTAACAAAGAAAAAAAAATGATTTTCTTTAAAACTATGTGACTTAGGGTAATAGCTATAGTTTTCTTGCAAGATTTAAATTAACTCGACAGCGGGGGGTGGGGGGGGCATATTTTTGCATTACATTTTCGACGTTATCTCTGAAAAAATAATTCCTAAAATTTAAAAAAATGTATTTTTGAGATCGGCGTTATGAAAGCTTTCACACGATGCCCCCCCCCCCCCCCCCCGGATATACAAAGAAAAGATTTTATTTCAAGTAACGTGTTTAGCCCCTATACATTTTTCCTAAATATGTTTGTGAATTGTTAATAATCTGTAAATATGTGGGTCAATAGCCTTTATTACTTCAGCCAGTTTGAACTTTCCGCGTTCCATAGTTTACGAGTAAAATGCTTGTGACACACGAACAGACAGACACAAAGTGATCTTATAATGGTTCTGTTTTTATTTTTTATGTACGGAACCCTTAAAATGGTTTAATAAACTTTACTCACCGATTCGTTTGAATGAAACTTGATTACTTCAAATTTGTACATTTTTTCGCATAAAAATTCAAATACTACTTATAGGTTTGTCTTAAGAATATTAATTAAATTATTTCGTTATTTAAACCTAATATATTCCTTAATCGCAAAAGTGACTTTAGAATAATTTTATATTTATTTTTAAATACTGGATAACTCAAATTAAAATACCGATAATTGGAACGCTCTGGACAGGCAACATTTAGACGTAACAACACCGCTTTTGGTGGATATTCAGTTCACACCATGGGAGAAAGTAATTACTGTGACGCATTCCTGAGAATCCTTGGGTTTTGGTCTCGAGTCCTATTTGTCCAAGGAAGACCGGGTGTAGTGTCCTTGGTCCAGGGTATTACTATCGGCAGGGGAGCCAACTTATATGGTCCCGCGGAGTGCGAGCCCACTCGATAACTTGATCTCTCCACCCACCCAATTTTCATTCATTTATTTCGTTATTTATACATTAATTTAAATCACCGAAATAAAATTTTGTTTTATTGTCTTTCTCAAAATAATTTTGTTTAAAAAATAGTAAAGACACCAATGAGACATTGATGTCTCATTGCGGGTGCACGGAAAGCCACTTCAGCGCATGTATAGTTACATTTTTCTCAAAAACAAATTTCCTGCATATTTTGCCATCTGTTTTAATGTCTGAAATCGATAGAGAAAAGGTGGCTAAAATGTATGTTTTTCTTGAAATTTAGGTTTTTGCACTCTCAATAGTTAGCAATTTTTATTCTATTTATAATAAATATTTATGTATGTCTAAGAAAGAATTTATGAGAATTTAATATTCATTAAATTATAATTAAATTTTAATAATTTTATATTTTACTTAGAAAAACCGTAATTTGACTTCAAATTATTATCTTTGGTCATTTGCTCTCCACACACACGACTTATTGTAAGAGGCAAAAAAAAAAAAAAAAAAAAAAATGTATGTGTTATTACCCGACTGCCAAGAAGGGTCATGTGTTTCACGCGTATCTGGGTATGTGTATTTCTTTATACCTTCGAAACATCCCAACGACTGGATGGATTTTAATGAATGAGGTCTCTATCAATTCGTCTTAATCGTCCGATGGTTATAGGCTAAGTTTTGTTTTAATAAATTCAAAATGGCGGCGTAAAATACAAAATGGCGGTATAGACGAAAAAACTTTTTACGCACCCTATTGAGTGGCCTATCATAGGATAGGTCTTTCAAAATGAAGACGATGTTTCATTGACTATTTTACAGTCAGAAGGTCCGTTTAAATATTACGCAACCTGGAAGTTGTGCAGGTAAGATCTCTACCTTTAATGCAACTCTAACTATCATACACATCTATAGGCCTCATCAAAACAGTGTTTATAGATAGGAACTAACAATTAAACACAACTTAAAAGTCATCAATACGAATAAATAAAAAAATAAGTAAGTAATATAAAAAGTAGTTTCACATTGATGAGAAATAATGAATTAGTTCGCTTTTTATGCAGTCGGGTTTTTAAATTTTTTTAATTTAATTTTTACTTATTTTGTTCAACATTTTTGAGCCCATCCAATATTTTTCAAAAGTTGGCGCTACTGACTGTCGGAGCAGACCTCCAACTCCAAAGGTTTTAGACAGCAGTGGGTGATGAAGCGCAGCTATGTGTAGCGACGTACTCCCTTACTTGACCGGCAGTAGGTACCTTGAGGTGTCCGTTTGTAAACTCGATCCTCCTGGCGCCTGCAGCTTAGCACTTAAGAGAGCCCAGTTCCAGTAAGGTGGTATGCTAATTTTATACCACTTTCCTTTTTGATATTTAAATTGGAGTCTACAGAAGGTATTGCGTTTGAAAGTAACCTTCTAAACAGATGGACGTAATTTTTTTATAAAGATATATATATATATATATATCTTTAGAAAAGGAGCATACACTCTAAAATTGGGAGGAGTGAAAAGTTCACTCTTTGAAGGAGTGACAGGCATTTTCACTCTTTTTGGGGTGAATTGTATAAAAATACACTCCTTAAAGAGTGGAATTTTTCACTCTCTAGAAAGGAGTGAAATGTCTCACTCCCTAAAGAGCGACTTACGTATACATTACTTATTAACCAATCAGAACAGCAAGGAGACTATACTCTTAAAAGATAAGAAAAATTATCACTTTTTCGTCCGCTATCTTCGGATTAACAGATTAGGATATCATTAAAATTATTCTTTATGAAATACATAAAATAAAGATTAGTCTTATTTAATTTTAAGCATTTACCCATGTAAATATGTGGAATGTTAAGATTATGAGCTAAATAGTTGTATGTTGTATAAAAAAAGATTGATCCTGGTGTTCAAAAGTGATTGTCTATTATATGTCTTCATGTAGCGATTTGAAATATAATTGTTTTAACAATTGAATAGCACTCAATGCTTAGCAAAAAAAAAATCAAAACTTCATTAGTTCGGGCAATGTGAATATAAAAAAAAATAAATGTAAATATTTTATTCTTCCCATCCAATGTTGTGTTGCAAAATACAGTGTGGTTATAATTAAACTTCCCCTATAAACAGCATCCTACAGCGCAAAGGGGTGAGCGGAATGCAATGAAATTTGGTATACAGACTATACACGAGATGCGCTCACGGAATTTCGAAAAAAAAAATTAGTTCAAAAATGCCCACCAGATGGCGCTTTTTCCGGAAAAAAACATTAAATGTAACACAATAAACGACCAAAACGGAATACAAAAACAATATTAACAATCCAGAACAAGAATTATGAGTAATAAAATGTAAAACCGGCTGTTTTGACCGTTTATTGTGTTAAATTTAATGTTTTTTTTTCGGAAAAAGCGCCATTTGGTGGACATTTTGGAATTTTTTTTTTTTTTTTTCGAAATTCCGTGAGCGCATCTCGTGTATAGTCTATATACCACATTTCATTGCATTCCGTTCACCCGTTTGTGCTGTAGGATGCTATTTATAGGGGAAGTTTAATTATAACCACCCTGTATAATACTTTTGCCAACGATCGAAAAAAACAAAACTTTTTAACTCTCGTTTGAAAGAGTGACTAACTTAGAAGATATCTGGATTTTTTCGATTCGTAGAAGACACGATGTAAACATTAATTTGCCATTATATAACAATTTTTGTTTTTTTTTTATTTATTACTGATTCCTGATTTCTGACACTTAAGAGTATTTATTATCATAATTATTGTTTCGCAGTTAAATTTGATATTTGATGTTTATGATATTACGAAAAGGCTCGTATACAGTGAAACCTTCCTGTGCGACCACCTACATTAAGTGATCACCTCCCTGAACGACCATTTTTTCATGGAACGAAATTTATTCCCATAGGTTCAATGCTAATTTTATCTCCATTTAGAGACCTTCCTAATTGAACTCCCTCCATGAGCGACCATTTTTTTTTTTTTTTTGAAGGAAATGAAACAAATTCTGTTTTTGCCTGGTCGCTTGAAGAAGGTTTTATTAGAAAAATAATTCCGGAGAGCGCATTATTCATCAAACCTCTAAACTAAGTTTAGAATTTTTATTTTATTCCGGTAACTTTTAAGTGTTTAAACCCCTTTGTGCCTTTTTAGGCATTGAATTTAACTCCGATGACAAATTAAGAATGGCGGTCAATAAACTCCCATGCCCTATTCTGTCAAGAAACTCTCAAAGAAATAGATAAATTAATGAAATCGTCATTATTTGTTCCTGTCCAAAAAATTGCATTTATTTACTGAAGGACTTGGAAATAAAAATTCTAAAAGAAAATCAAAGCAAACGTCAATGTATTCATTTTTTAAACTCTGCAGTAATTAACTTATGTAATTAACTTTTGTTTTGATACTTATATTTTCCTATTTTTTGCTAATGTGACAAATAAATTTTAGTAACATTAATTGTGACCTTTTTTCTACATTTAAAATCTAGATTTAAACATGACCTCCATTAAGAGACCACCTCTCGGAGCGACCCTTCTTTATTCGAACGGAACGTGGTCGCTTTAGGGGGGTTTTACTGTATTAATTTTTAAATTGTTTTTTAAGCATTTTTCTGCGAGTTATAATTTTAAAATTTCGAGGCTGAGTAATAAAGAAAAAATAATTGTAGACATTCTGCATCAGTTATTAAATTCCCTTCTATTATAAACGCATTTACTACGTTTTTGATTCACATAATTTTTGGCACTAAGCAATAAAACATGACATTTAAGCATTGAAATAAAATGTTTTGAAGGATAAGACTGCTTTAGTAAATGTTTTAAAAAGTTCATATTTTCTTGCATAATATAGGACTGAATATATTTTTTAAAGAGATTAATAACTACTTTTTTAGATTAAAAAGTTTTTCAAACAATAAGAATATTTCTAATGCAGTCATTTACTTTATTTATTTCCAGTGTCACTTCTCAATGTTAATTTAACATAGAAAAGCCTAGAGATCATATCTTTTTCATTTTTTCTTCCCACCTTTTTGCCCCCGATGCCACTCATTTTTAATTCTTCGCTAATTCTAATAATATTATAAATTCAAAGTGTAAAAACATTTGCCAGACGTCAGGATGAACACGGATCATAAAATGCCTTTGCAAATAGGTGGATTATAATCTTGAGAGTAACATGGGTTAATTTTTATTTACATTATTCAAATATTTTTCTTAATAATTCCAAAATTCGCTTTTTTCATTGAGAATCAATGGACATTTTCTAATAAAATTTAACATTTTTCCTTCATTGTTATAAATTATTCAAAAGCCGTAATAATAATTTGCCTATTTTTAGTTGAACGATTTTCACGTGAAACATGAAACTGAAATAGTTTTTTTTTTTTTTTTTAAGAATTAAATGAAGATGAATATGACGTCATAGTGGAAAGAAATGACATTTTCAAGCAGATTTTTTAAGTTCAGATTGTAATTTTTTGACCAAACTATAACAACGTGCATTACTGCACTGGTGAAACATTTTGAATTATACATAGGTAAATTGCATCACAAATTGTGATGCGATATCGCACAAATCAAAGCCTGATGATGATACCCTCCATTAATTTTGAAATGTGTTTGTCTGAATGCAGTAGTTATTAAAAAACTTGACATATTAAACAAAAACCTAATTTGCAGAACAAATTAAAAAAACAAAATTTATTTCCTATATTGTTTAAGCCCGAGAAGAGGCAGATATTAAGATATTTCTTTCAATTCGTTCTACATTTAATGTTAAATTTTTGTTACAAATAAGTTAAACCAATTGAACATTAAAAAATAAAAATGAAATTCATACAATATAATGCTTTAAACACCTATATACTTAGGTTCCGTTCAAATGAAATCGAAATAAATCTTAGACTTTTTCCATTTTTAAGTTGTAAATATTTGTACGGCAGATTTTGCATTATGTTTATGACGATTGTACATAATATGATAAGGTACATGCAAAATACAAAACTTTAAAGAAAGTCTAAGATTTATTTCGATTTCATTTGAACGGAATCTAAGTATATAGGTGTTTAAAGCATTATATTGAATGAATGTCATTTTTATTTTTTAATGTTCAATTGGTTTAAATTATTTTTTACAAAAAATTAACATTAAATGTAGAACGAATTGAATGAAATATCTTAATATCTGCCTCTTCTCGGGCTTAAACAATATAGGAAATAAATTTTGTTTTTTTAATTTGTTCTGCAAATTAGGTTTTTGTTTAATTATTAAATTTCCTTTTCTCTATTTTCGAGGTAAATCTTTTCCTATAAAACATATAAAATATATTTTGCTCATATTCACAAAATACAATATCTACGCGAATAAAAAATTTAAATTAAATATGACTTATCGTGTCGTTTCATTAATAAGTAAAGTATTGTATTAATTTCATTTTTTAGCAATAACGGACGAATATTAGAAATCATGATTAAGTTAAGGAATATGTTTAAAATATATATATAAGGTCAGTCTGCCTAAATGAGACACAATTCCCCGTAGTTTTGTTGCATTTAGGGTATATTTGGGATTTTATTGTATAAATGTATATTTTATTAAGCAACAAATTACTGAATACTGTACCTTTAGTTCAAAGCTAACTTGTTTTGTAGAAATTTAATAATTATCAGTAGTATAAAACCACGATATAGGATTGTCGCATTTAGGTCATTTTTGTCGCATTTATGGCAGCTAAAACCTAAATGAGACGTTCATAGTCCTAAATGTGATAATGCATTTTATGCATGACAATTCATCTGAAAAAGTTCATTTAACGATTAACTGCTGTGACAGAAAATTGCCACATTACAACCTGCGAAACCATTCGATTGAAAGATGAATAAAATGCGCGATTAACTCATAAAATGCTGTTTTTTGCACTAAACTGTTTGTACTGTACTATTTCTAATAAAATTTCGATTTTTCAAACATTTCAAACAATAGTACTAGGCTCCAAATGAAGCAAAATTTCACGGTATCAATAGTTAAGCTGGAAATTACACGTTAAACTGTGAAAATTTTAAAAAAAGCAGCTCTTAAGAGTTAACTGTAATTATTTTTTGAATTAATTTACCCTTAACTGCTGTGACAGGAATTGTTGCATAACTACTGTGAGCGGTCTCCGAGACCATTTGATTAAAAGATGAATGAAAGTCTCTATTAACTCACAGGGTACTGTTTCTAAAATTTAAGTACAGGACTATTATAATTAAACTTTTCAATATTATTCTTGAAATGTTTATCACGGCGCAGCACCCTGCTGTTTGTCAATTTTACACTGCTAATATGCAAATGTTATTTAAATGCTGCGTATAATACCTAATATAAATAACCCTCAAATAAATAAATGCGTTCCTAATATAAAAAAAACTCTCATCCCTCTTTGCCAAGGAGCTATGGTCATAACTACAATTAAATGATTGTCGCAGAAAACATTGTTTATAATTCGCGCGTCAATATTAACCCATAATTCATACACCAGTGCGATTTGGATTTCCGTAACTTCAACTCCGCATAATTTTGCTGACAATCTGGTGATAATGAAATATAACTACATGATCCATATACGAAATTTAAAAGGAATCCAAATGAAATATTTTATTTTATCAAAATTCTTATTTTGTGAATGGAAAATGCGAATTAATTAAAGACGGCGACATTTCGGTCGGTGCGAATTCACAGTGTGGAGCCTACGGGTTAAAAGAGTATTTAAAAGATATTTATAATATTGTTAACTAGATTATTTATTACATATAACTTTATTATAAAATGTCACATGATAAATATATCAGCATTAGAAATAGATAAAATCGTACAATATTTCTAATAATTCTGATTAAGCCAAAGAGAAGCTCTGTGCCTGATATTCTGTTGCACCCCTCCCCCCACCCCTCTTCATTTTTCTTGCACTTTCACAAAAAATATTAACATTTTCTGTACTTAAAAATACGTATATTTAAACAAATATTCATTTAGATAAACATGGTTTATTTATTTTTTTATCGTTTACTAATTTAAAACTAGAAAATGTCGATTATAACGAATAAAAAATGAAAACAGAATTAAAATATTAGATTTTATATAAGCGCTAACAAAAATTATGACTCCTACACCAGGGAATAACTCAATTGCATCACGTTTTAATCGGAGACAGCATTTAAGCTACCGAATGGTATAATGTTGGTAAAATTAACTTACTTAACCGCAATAAAATAAACATAAATTGTTTTCAATCTACACAAGATTTTCCAGAATTTCCATTATTTAAAATTATTGCAAATTACTTAACCTTTAACTGATGTCACAGAAATTGTCACATAACTAGTGTGGAGCGGTCTGTGAAATCGCTCCATCGAAAGATGAATAAAAGCCGCGATTAACTCATAGGATGTTGCTTTTGTACTAAACTTTTTGTACAGGAGTGTTATAATTAAAATTCACCTATTCAAAAGTCTCTGGTGTTAGTACTAATGTTCCAAACGAAGAAAAATTTCAGTAGTGTTTGTAGTTAAACTAAAATTTGCAAGTTAAACTATGAAAATTGAAAAAAGCACCGGTCTGTGAGACCGGTAACATCAGTTAAAGGTTAATCATATGTCTATATTATGTTACTGGAATAGACACTGCGTTTCTTCCTTTTTTTTAATTAAAAATTTTAAAGAAGCGTATTTTTCTTTTTAGATCGTCTTAAACACATATTTAATCACCTGGTTAAAGAAAAACATTAATAGAGGATTACGCTGATTCAACACAGCTTAATTAAACTTAAAATTTGATTTAAATATCATTTTAACACAATATAAAAATAACCCCTTATAAACTTCTTCGTTAATCTTCCAAATGTTTCGCCGCATTTACAACAATATGTATGTCGCTATTAGGCACAGGCTAAAAACAAGCTCCCTAAATGCGTAGTCCACTTCAAATTCTAAACCGGAAACTGGTCGCCTTTTCTTTAGTTTAACTGGTAAGGTAACTGAAACGGACAACGTAGCTCTTGACGTTTATAAGGTTATTTGATCTTCAAAGATAAAAAATAAAAACCGTGAGCCACTTTCGGAAATTTTTGTCGCATTTACGAAACAAGGGGGTGATGTAAAATGAACGATGTGTATTTGATGGGCAATTTCTTTTTAAGAAACTGTTTTACATGCAAAAAAATGTTTCGGATTTTGTTTCTGAAGTTCGTACGCTTCATTATATAACATTTATTTACGATTCTTGCATTAAGATTTTATGTAAAAGAACATTGTCGCATTTAGGGGTTATCACATTTAGGCAGACTGACCTTATACATATTCCAGAGAACTTAAAATTTAGACTCCATGTTCATATTAAATAAAACAAAAGCAAATCACAGCGGATAAAAAAAAATTACACATTCTTAATATTTAAATCATGCTTAGAGCTTATTTAAAAAAGATGTGAATTTATAAGCATTGTTTTTTAAGTGAAAATTTAAGAATATTTTAGAACAATGACTTTGCAAAAATAGCAATAATTTAAGGAAAAGGTACGGTTTTATATTTAAAACAAAAATTAAAATCAAATCAAACATTGTTTAACATATAACATACACCTATTAAAAGTTATTAATAAAACTTTCAAAGTAATCTTTATAGGGCATGCAATAGAAGCAAACACAAAGGATAAGATTGGAATAAAATATTGTAGTTTATTTCTGTCAGTAATCTAATTTAAATTCGTATGTAACAACTGAATTTTTCTTTAAAAGTTCAATTAATGTTACAAACTATGAATTAAATAAATATTACTAATAAATTATTTTATTCCAATCATTACCACGCTAGTATCTATTTTCATTGCATGCTGTAAAAGTTATGATTCTTTTAAGATGACCATAATAACAAAATAAAAAAAGAATCGACTACATAAAAATGAACATTCACTCCTATGAAAGAGTGACTATTAACTCCAACCAGGGGTAAAAAACCGCACTCCTTTAGCAAGAGGGAATAGTCACCCCTCCGAAAGATTATCCACCCTTGTTTAGAGTGAATATTCACTTCCCAGAAGTGACTATTCAGTCTTTCAGAGAGTCAAAAATTTCACTTTTGCTCAGAGTGAATAGTCACTCTAAAGAGGTTGGCTATATTTTGAGTCTGCGATAGAGTGGTCTATTCGCTCCTAAGGAGTGAATAGTCATTCCTTTTTATTTAGAGTGTAAAACCTAACTGTTTTAAAATGAAACATTTTTACAGATTTTATTTTCAAAGAAAGTAACTGTTTACACAAAAACAAAACAAAAATATTCACTAAAAACATTTACTTCGTTGGGACAGAAAAGAAAAAGTAACTGTAATAGCGAACTATTTAAAAAAAAAATTTTTTTTTTACCTATTTATTTGTCCCTATGCCAAAAATGGAATAGAAAATCCAAAATGTTAGATTAAAAGTGTTATGAAATCATTTTAAAGAGATGGACATGTTATGTAACCTTTTTTAAAGCTTGATATATATATATATTTTAATCTTTATACTTTAGAAAAGAACCATGTGCGTAATGGCTAAATGTTTTAAAATGAAACCTAAAAAACTCGCAACAAAGTGTCCGTAGGGACACGAGAGGAAAACGTCTAAGGGAAACTTTTAAGACACAGCCCACGTTTTTGCCGGGAATAAAAGAGTTTAGAAGGAATTTTAGGGGAAGATGCAACTAATTTTGAAGGAAAGAATGTTCTCTTGAAGCGTTCGATGAAGATTAATGGGACGTCGTCCTACGTTTCTTCATTTCGATTAATCGAAAAATCGATATATTGACAAGTAAAAGAGCGGGTTGTGCTTCAAGTGAGAAAGAAATAGATTTGTATCTTAGAGGAGGCAGTGGCAAGGTGGTAGAACCTCTTAATAAGTTACTCTCAGAAATAATTAGTTTAACATTAGAGTTGTTTAATTAGGTTTTGATTTCAAAATTCGAGACGCAGATTTCGATTTATCTCCCGTGGTCTCTAGAAAAATTTGAGAGCAATACAAAAAAGAAAAAAAAAATCCTTGCGTAAGTTGACTGATTGTAGAAGTTATAGTTTGTAATTAGTTTTTCTCTTCTGCCCCAACGAAGTAAAAGTTTTTAGTGTACATATATTTTTTAATGTATATATATATTTTTTCTGAATATTACACAGTATGCACAGCATAACCTCATGTAACCATTGAATAAGGCTAATTATTCCAATGAAATACAGTTCCTCAAATAGTAAAATGGCAATACATTCTGCAAAGAGATTGTCTTTGGGAATTCATTTGGTAAAACAAGATCGTAACAATTTAAGCTTATTAGAAACAAAATTTCTAAAATTATTCTCAGCTACTTATACCTGTAATTAACAATTAAAATTGTAAATCTTAAAATTCACGTCAATCATATAATGTTAAAAACAATAAAGAGAAAAGTACACGGAAAAACAGAAAAAGGACTACAAAAAATGGTATGCGTTAACAATTCCTCTATAGCACTGTCATCGGCATGCAACTCTTACGCTGGTCACTGACATTATGTAACGTACGTAGAAAGGGGATAACATTCAAGTCACTGTGAAGGCAATATTTCCCACTTGATGACGAGTTGTAAATGAATAAGAAATTTATCACAGCGACTTCACGGATAAGTCACCAAAGAGTGTCCCTTTCTACATCCTGGTAATATACCACCACGTTCACAAATAAAAATTGTCACATTTTGGTCACCATTCTAATTGAAACAGTTGTGGCCTTTCAGGAATATTTCAATAGAGACGTCTCTCTATTGGGGGTACATGCATAATGATAAATAAAGCCGTAAAAAATAAAGCAAAATTAATGTAAAAAGTTAATAATAAAGGCATGAAACTGACTGAGATAGAAGTATATAAGTTAAAATCCTGACTAACGTAATATAAATTTTTTAATGTAATTAATACAAAATTTTGCAGACTACAAAAAGTATTACTGATTCTGTCGTATGTGTCTATCTATTAAAATGACACCTATTTATCGAAAATGTATATACATTTTAATGCAAGATTATTTTATAAACAGATGTTATATTTATGCATTATTGGAATTTATGACTTAACAATAAATTGTTTGCACAATAGCCTATTGCAAAATGTGCATCCATCAATCTCAGTGTGTCATTATAATTATTTGTATTTCTTGTTGCTGCTGTAAGCAAGAATAAAATGCCCATTTTGAGGTGGTGAACATTCAAAACTCAACATGCTATTAATTACTTAATTTATTATCACAATAAAAATATTTAATACGAAATTTAGACAAACTAAAATAAATTAGTGACGAATTCTTTATAAAATATTTGAATTTTTTTTATATAAACTTAAAAAAAAAAATTACGCAAACAACGCATAAGCAGCTGCATTTATTGCAGTTCATAAGAAGTTTTAGATTTTTTAAGTTGAGAACATTGAAATAGTGCTAAAAATACAATATGAAAATTTAAACATTTAAAAAGTTTCCTAGCTACCTCTTCTTTCTCTTTCTTTTTAACAGACTACAGTTTCTATTTTTTTTTTTTTTTTTTTTTTTTTAGTTAACTTAGAGTAACAGAATTAAAGAACGCTTTTTTAGCAGTTTCTAACTTCGTTGAAAAGTGCTTATAACATCACTTCGGCTTGTCGCTCCGTCTGCTCAAAGCTCTAACTTTTGGATATATTATCGGATTTCTACGGAATTTATGTACGCTATACGGGATTTACTATACCGCACGTTTCCTAGAGCGAATAGAATTTATAGTTGTTTTACAGGGACGCTCAACAGGATTCGGATACATTGTGGTATACAGAGAAGTGCATTTTAATGATTTTTCGCTACTTCAAACATTACAAAACTGATATGTACTACCGATACTCATTACGAAGTGCTTTACTTTAAAATAACGTTCGTACCATGTATTGTTTAATTACAGAGACACATTTCCAATACATTATTGCGTATTCACACTAATTACTTGACAGTAAGTTTTAACAATGTAATATTGTATCTAACATAATGAAATTTAGATTAGAAATGCATTACACACTATGTATAATATATGACAGTGAGTTTTTAACTATGTGATGAGTTTTATAAATTGCTTATTTAGTATTCATCGCCCGAAAAAAAAAAGGAACATTCTGGTACCTTTGGAAATGCTTCATAATCTATACTTGTTACATTCTTTCGTTCTTGTTATTTTTATTTCAGATTGTAGTGCATCAGGTCCGCCATCTTGAAGTATAGACATAGTCAAGTTTCAGATTTTAAAACACTGTTTAATTGAAATTGGGATGGGCTGCGTTGGAGTTTCTTTAATCTACCCTATTCTACGTTGAACTTAATGGTAATTTAGTCCTTAGAGCAATAGTCGATAATACAATAAATGCAAGATTACTAATTTTTAAATCAAAAATCACATACGTATGGAATACTTTCGGCTCAAATCATCAATAGCTTCGAGATCAAGCACAGCTATCGCTGCAAATAAAGGTCAGCTCACAAATAACTATAAAAATGTCACTAAACGAGCAACCCGTAGTTGCTGAACCATTTTATTGAATGAAAACCAAATTTTATTCTTACTAAATCTGGCAACTTACACTCAGCTAAAATTTAAGCTTTTGATACTTTAGAGCACGTGGCGTTCTGTACTCCAACAACAACAGTTAAGCGGCCTCACAAACACATAGAAAATAGGTCTCGACCAAAAATCCACTGATATGAACTTTAGATCCTGCTTTTATAGTCAGCAGATTGAGTAGCGTAATCTAATTTGAATAAAACTACAAAGAAAACCACTAACCGCAGATTCCGAGAGCCACAAGCACACTTCGGAATATTAAAGTAAAATGAAGGATAGATGTCGCTTTTCCGTACAATATTTTGGGTTAATATCGGCAGAGCGTTCTCATTCAGAAACCTAGACTCCTTTTTTTAAAAAATTTCTAGTCCCCTCCGAGATTTCATATACTATTAGGCCTTTACTATTAAATGTACTTGGAAGAACGTTTTAAAAAAAGCTGCACTTGTCATAAATGTCTTAATAAAATAAACATTTGTTCTCAAATAATACATACAGATTAATAAATTTACAGTTTCATAAGTGCAAATCAATATATTTTAATATTAGCTATACAAAGTGTTAGATTCCAAATATGAGTTTAATATTTTTATGGCGTTAGAATTCATATAAATTGAGATTAAAATCATTTCTGATGGATTACGAAAACTATAAATGTCAATAAAATCCAGAATAAATCGAGATAGAGAAAAAAATGTACAAACAGTAAACTAGAAAAAGTTGTACTAGAGATACATTTGAAATTTTTACAACGAGATTTAAGAATAGATTTAATAAATGCAAAAATAGATTTTTCATCTTAAAACATGAGTAATTTTATCTAAAGAGTCCAACATTTACTACTTTGCATCCTCATGGCAAATTTGTTTTAAAGTTTACATTCAAAATATGCTTAAGTTCAAAATATCAGTTTGATATCATGATGGTCTTTGAATTTATATGAATTCAGTTTTAAAACATTTTCACTGGATTACATACGAAAACCACCGAAGTCGATAAAACTGAAGTAAATCTTTCTTTAAAAGAAAGAAAAGGAAGAAAGAAATGAAAAGAAAAGGGGAGAAAAAAAATTATGCCGGAGGTCCATTTCAAACTTTTACGATAAGACTTGAAGGGAAACAAAATTTATAAATATAGAATATACTGTTTGCTTTTCCTGCATTCTATTTTTTTTCGCTCTGAAAGGAAAATCAAGTTTGACATTTTGGAAGATAGCCTGCATTTTTATGCTGAAAATTCTAAAATGACGCCCCCCCCCCCCCTCAGACAAGTGAAAAAAAATTCTTGCTAGACAATAAAAGTAATACAATTGAACCTCGAAAATCCGTTACCATCGGCACTGTGATTAAGCTGGATTTTTGAAAATTCCGGATTTCTGAGAGAATATCAAAAGTACTTCCGATATTCTTAATGATGCCTTTCGTCAAAATTTAATTCAAAACCAAGTGATAATTATGCGATAAAACAAATTAAATAAAAAAAAAATACTTTAATTGAAATTTTCTATGTTACAAAAAAAAAAAAAAAAAAAACCTCATAAACAGTGAAAATTTTCCCTTCCTGAGATCTTTTTCTCTTTAACCCTTCGGGACGTCACTTTTTATGTAAAATTGCAGTATTTTTAGCTTCTGTTTTTTAATGTCATAAACTGTCAACGATCTCTCAGCACACAACGTTTTCACAAAGCCTTTCTGTCTTTCTTTTCAAGTTCACTTTTTTGTGATAGACAAATTTTAATACTTTATTTTAGTAGCAACGTTTCCCAATTTTGAAAAAAAAAACAATTCGTAATAGCTATAATAAAAAAAATAAATGAATACGAAAACTTCAGAGCAGAAAAATACACGTGTTCATCCTGATGTTTTTCTTTCTCCCGTAAATTAAAAGTGTAAAAAAAGGAGGGAAAATATGACTTTGATGCGGGATTTTTGAAGTTATACTGTATTTACAAATCAACATATTATAAAAGTGTAGCAGAAAAATACCCGTTAAAAAGTCTTGAAGAGGAATTAATATCAATAAATGTAGTTCGTAAAAACAAAAGCTTTAAGAGAATCAACTCGTAAAAAAAGAAAAATGTTTCTTTATCGACGAAAACACAGCATAACCACGAATGAAAATGTACAATAACCTCTCCCGTGTTACCTACGATCCCGAAAAGTGATCTTTATCTTCAGAAATTTCGAAAACCAATTTTGTTTCGAGATTAAAAAAAAAAAAAAAACATAAAACAATATATCGGCGGTTGGGGGAGGGTGGGAGGATCAACCGCCGCAGCGAGCGGCCTCTTTCCGTCCGCAGCCCTTTATACTACTCTTATTCCGACTCTTTTGCGGAAGCCAGGTTGAAAGAAAAAAAATTCAAGAATTGAAACAGAACAAATTTAAAAGGGAAATTACACAAATTAAAGACACCGAAAAGCGAGAGGGGAGGACTCCGGGCCCTGAAGCTACCGACCAACTACTGCTGCGTCGAGCTTATTATCTTTTGCCGCCATTGGGTTTCGAAAATTTTTCCGAGTAGATTTTATAATGTATTTGTTTTCTCAAGACGGATTATATGTTTTTCTAATGCTATCTTTTCTTAAGTAAACATTTTCATAGATAAACATGATAAATTAAAATCCTTAACAATAACATTAATATTTATATTATTTTGTTACACTTGAATTTATAAATTCTACACTGGTTTCCAAAAATTAAGAAACATTGACAAAAAAAGAAAAAAAAAAAAAAAAAACGATAACTCGTTCAAAAAGAAACCTATTCGTATGAAATTTGGATATGTTGTTGACTAAACGATGCTGAATAAAATTACAAAATGCAAATTAGTGGTGCTGCAATCGGATTGCGTCATCTGCGAGGAGCATAAAAATGCATGCTAGAGAGTACGGCTGCAGGTGTCTCTGTGATTATGAGATGAGAAAACTGAGATAGCCAATTCATTAGTATGACCTCGAGGTAACATTTGCCCGCAGAACTGCGATATAGAGCTATTGGAATATTGGATGCAGGTCTAAGTCAGAGAGAAGTGGTCAGATTGCTAAATGTGAGTCCTTCTGTTGTTCATAAGTTTTGGCAACAATTTCAAACCACTGGTTCGGCCTCCAGAAGGCTCAGCCAAGGACGGGCAAGAGCTATGACAAGCACCGATGACCGATTTTGCGGTTACGTGGACGAAGGAATAAAACGGCAACTCCCTCTCATCTTAGAACCTCACTTGCTGCAGCCACCGGAAGGTTTGTATCAACGTCTACTGTGCGTAGAAGGCTTCATGAAGGTGGTATTTACTTGAGGCGACCTCCATTTGTATGCCGCTTACATCACGTCACCGAAGGGAACGTTTAAGGTGGGCACGTCAACACGTCCACCGGACGGCTGATCAATGCAGATGTGTTCTCTTCAAGGATGAGTCTCAGTTTAGCCTCCAAAGCGACAGTAGGCGTTGTTTGATTTGGAGAGAACAGGGAACACGCTATCATCCATCAAACATTCGTGGAAGAGATTCATACGAGGTAGGCAGTGTCTGTGTTTGGGGTAGTATCTCTTTGAGTGGACGTACAGACCTCCATGTCTTTCCACCTGAATGCTCATGTCTATAGAGATGACACATTTCATGCTTATTTTCGACCATATGCCGGAGCAATAGGTAATGATTGCCTGTTACAGGAGGACAACGCTAGATCGCAGACGGCTCGCATCGTGGAAGATTATCTTTAGCACCAAACAATCCAGCGCAGGGAATGGCCAGATCTATCACCGGGCTTGAATCACAACGGGCATGTTTGGGATGATTTAGGAAGATGTGTTGCTGCTCCCTATTTCTCTCCTCAGACCCTTGCTGCGCTTACAACTGCTTGAAAAAAGAAATGGCTCACAATTCCCAGCGAATTCATCGATCGCATAACTGACAGTATCACACATCGCTGTATGTGCTGTATTGCTTTTAGGGGTGATCATACTTCATATTAAAGATACTTTTCCTTTACGAAACTGACACACTTATTTTGTTCATTTTATAATATCGTGTTAATTTCTGAAACACCACAATCGTCTAGTATTTCTTTTCATGTTAATTTATACCTTAGTATGTGTTGTATATTGTGGCTCAGTTTTATTAAAATCTACATGTACCATTTTGAGAAATCGCTATTTCTGTTGTTTTTCGTTAATTTTCGGAAATCAGTGTACAACGCAGCTGAAAATGTTTAATTAAGAATTGATAGTTAATAGTATTCGAAAAACCTATGTCCCGGATTGAGAAAACTATTTAATACACTATAAAAACTTCTGGGGAAAACTGTTCAGAAAATCGGTGGCAGCAAAAGAAACTTTGTTTTTATAACTGCTTCTTTAACTCTCGAAAATATATTGGTTTCTTAAAATAAAGAGAGCTTTTCGGAATTATGGTTAACTTGGAAGAGGTTATTGTATCGTTTCGCTTGTGGTTGTATTATATTTTCGTAGATTAAGAAACATTTGTATTTTTTTACCCGACTGCCAAGAAAGGTTATGTGTTTCACGCGTATCTGGGAATGTAGATTTCTTTATACTCTCGAAATATCCCTACGGCTGGATGTATTTTAATGAATGAGTTTTCTATCGATTCGTTTTAATCGTCTGACGCGGTTATAGGCAAGGTTTTGTTTTTATAAATTCAAAATGACGGCCGTAAAATACAAAATGGCGGTAGAGGCGAAACAAAATTTTTGCTCACCCTATTGAGTGGCATATCATTGGATAGGTCGTTCAAAATGGAGACGATGTTTCATTGACTATTTTACAGTCAGAAGCTCCGTTTAAATATTACACAACCTGAAAGTTGTGTAGCTAGGATCTCTAGCTTTTTTGCAACTCTAACCATCATAGACATCTATAAGCCTCATCAAAACAGTGTTTATAGATAGGAACTAACAATTAAACACAATTTAAAAGTCATCAATACAAGTAAATAAAAAAAATTGGTAAATAATATACCACAATAGTTTCACATTGATGATAAATAATTAATTAGTTCGCTTTTTACGCAATCGGATTTTTTTATTTTTTAAATTTAATTTTTACTTGTTACAGGGTAGTTTGCGTATTTTTAAGAGCTAAAAATAATTTAATAACTACAGAGAAAAAAAGCAATAGCATAATGCAGAGTTTTGTTAATTTATAAGTTTAGTATTAAATGAATTGCTGTTTGTGCAATTTTCGCTGTCAAATTTCACTCACAATTAATGGATATGCAGATCAGTAAACCTTACTTACAATTCTGCACTTGGAATTCATTGAACAATACATATCATTGTAAAAACGCAGTTCCTTCAATATTTTTATTTTTATTTTTAAAGTACTCATTAATAAGAGAAGGAGGAAGAGGTGGGAAGAATAGAGGAAAATCAACGGACATTTCCTTTTTTATGCTTTTTGATGCGTTCTGAGAAATGAGCGAAAGTAACGTCACTATTTGCTTTTCATAAATAAATGAATAATGTTTCATTTAAAAAATCCATTCAGTGCTTCTTCAAATGATAATGCAGTACCATATAATGTATTGAAATTCTTCCATGTTGTACAACACTATTATCACAAAAGTCATATTCAAGTTTCAGTATAATGCAGAATGATTTTATAAAGATAGCGTGCGGGACAACAACATAAACTTTCACAAATACATTTGCAATTGTTAAAAGAAAATACAACTGTTTCGATAATATTCTGTGCAATTTTCGAAAAAGGCAGGCCAATAATCATACTTCTGCAGTTTAGTTACAAAACAGAAAGAAAGTATTTCAGTGCACAAATAAATTTCACAATATGAAAAAAAGAACAGTATAAAATAAGATGTATATATAGTTTTTTTTCTTTGGTTTCATCGTTTCCTTCAATTATTAGGTTTTTCCGATATGTTATAAGGAGAAAAATATTGTCATTTTAGGGCTACTGCTGTCAATATTCGACGAAATAACATATCTTTACTATGAAATAAGCTTGCTTAGCTCTTCTGATGAATGAGAAAGTTTTTCATAGTTTCATTGTTTTCGTATTCCTGTTTCTCCTATTATCTGTCCAATTTTATTTTTATACTTTTGATTTCATTTTTATTATTATTATAATATATATATATATATATATATATATATATATATACAGGGTGAACCAAAAGTCTTGCCCTGGTTATAATAATTCATTACAAATTAACCGTTTTTATAACAATGTAAATTGTTGTATTATTTTATTGGTCAGTTTTAGTAGTTTTTAGCCCACAATGGGCTTCCTTAGCACGTGATTTCCTAAACGAAAATTTCCGGATCTGTCGATTGGAAGGTACGGACCAATACCCTGGCCTCCGCGCTCTCCAGATATTACT